>CM077448.1:18714104-19121604 GCA_039654765.1 Mylopharyngodon piceus | reverse complement strand
GGAGTTGATTCAACTCATCGACTAGCATGTGCCGTCATGTTAATCTTTTGTGCAAAATCAAATGTTTTCAACATTAATAATAATAATAAATGTTTCTTGAGCAGCAAATCAGCATATTAGAATGATTTCTGAAGGATCATGTGACACTGAAGACTGGAGTAATGATGCTGAAACAGGTTTTTACTGAAGCATATTTACAGTCTTTTACCATTAAAAATTTTAAAAATGTAGTTAAAAAAACAGACATATTTAAATATAGGATGATGTATTTTCTTGCTCCATTTTTGTTCTGAATGTCTGCCTGTTGTTTCTCTTCACAGGAGTTTTGTCTCGCTGTAGGTTCATGTGTCTCTGCGCTCTTGTGGTTAACTTCACCTCTCAGCTGGTCATTTACACCACCCTGAAAATTCATCACATCACAATCTTTCTCCCCAGCCACAGTTACGCTCCTTGTTTGTTTAGTATTCTGCTCAGTCAAGTAATAGCTGATTTTTCTTTTCAGTTTATCCGCAGATCTCCGACAACAGAGTGAGAGGAAATTATCCTCGACTGGAGTGCTGGGAGGGCGAGAGGAAATGGATGGAGAGGCCGGTCTTATCTGCGGGACCGCTCCGTTCCCAAAACCCCTGGGCTGAAGAACTGGATCTGGCAGGTCCTGGGTTTACTGCGGTCCCTGACCGCCCACTACCTGCAGGGCTCAAATAGCCTCTCTTGTGTTTTTATGATGCATGATTTGGATTGAAAGTTCTTGTGAAACCTTCTTCTGAGAAAACATACTTTTGCCTTCTTCAACGGCAAGTCAGGTGGCAAACGCTCCGTCGGCGTAACTCTTTCCTTGCCAAACTCAGTCTTTTATAATTTATACAGTATAATTGTATTTTAATATATTTCTAAAAAGTTTACTAGAAGTACTTTGGTAATAACTATTCTTAGTAATGTTTTTAAGAAATATGCTTAACACAAGCATACTTTAAGTGAAGTTTTAGTGTATTTACAGAAAACATACTTATTTTACTCTTACTCAAAGTATATTTTATGTGAACTTTGTGTAAGAACATTTCCATCAGAACTGATCTAAGCACATTTGCTCCTTGTAATACTGTATTTGTTTCACACACAGTATTTGGTCACTCAGGTTTAAATGAAATCTTGCGTCAAAAGTCAGATTTGGGGTTACTTCGTATTACTATAGTTGATGGGAGAAAAAAAATGGCATGAAATTATGAAACAAATATTTATGGAAAAAATAATTTATTGAACAAGCATATTTTTTTCATTTAAAATGTAATTATAGCTTATAGATTTTAGAAACTGAAAAAACTAAAAAATAAATAGCAGCACATACATAATGTTTTCAGATTTAATTATTAAGATCATTACTTTGTAAGGGTGTTTTGCCTACAGTGGTTCAGGCTGCAGGGTTGCTGAATGACTAAAGAAACCTTATCAGAAAGATGGTAGAAAACTGTACATTTCTTGTCTATCACCACACACTGCTACTTATACCAACAACAGAAATAAGCGCAGTTACAATAACAAAATATGTGGGAGAGTGTTGCTATAGTGTGACAATATTGTATTACAACAGGTACTCTAAAAAAAGATGGTTCTTTAAAGGTTCTTTACACATAGTGACAGTTCTATTTAGAACCGTATCGTCCTGAAGAACCCTTTATGTGCTGAAATGATTCTTTGTGTTCGAGTTTAGGGTTCTTTATTCCCGCCTTTTTGTTTTTCAAATCTGTAACTGTCAAAGCCACTTCATTACTGATTTTCTGGAGCTCAACCATCAAACTACACAGACTGTCAACACACTCTCAACAGGTAAATGATTTCTTTCTTAAAATGTCCGTAAATTTTACAGTTTTTTTCAACTGCTTACACACAAAATCCTTACTTGTCACACAATTTCCGAAACCTGACACTCAAACAGCAGAACCACACACCAAATCTGCAAAACCATACACTAATTCTCGGCCTTCGACTCAGTTTTCAATTTCATAAAACACTTTTTGCACTCTCTATGTAACACACAAAAATCTAACAGGAAGTATCTTGATTTCCTTTTTCAAACACAACCAATCAAAATGCCACACTAATTCATCAGTGCCTCACACTAACTCCTCACATGTGCAAACACTCTTTGCTTTACTTAACACCAACCAATCATGGCTTTAGAATAGCCCTATAAATAGACCAAAGGTCAAGTTATAGGTTTTGAACAACTTTTCTGTTGTTTACTTGCTTCCATATTCATCATTTCTAAACCCTATTGAGGAATTTTTACTCCACATTGTGCTGGAAAGCGCATGATCGTCATCCCTATTTCAACATAACACTTCTCCAGGCAATGGAGGAGGCATGTGGAGACACTGACGCTGCCTCCATCCAAGGTTGGATACGCAAGAGAGAACATAGCATGTGACGTGGATGAAGTATTGTGGCCGGACCCAGCCAGGAGGAGAGATGGAGCCTAGATACACCCAACCATCTTGCCCACACAACACACACATGTTGGGTTTCCATGTTCTATGGGGACATTCCATAGACGTAATGGTTTTTATACTGTATATTCTGTATATAAATGTCCCCACAAAGTCAAAATGCACTGGTATTACTATACTTGTGAGGACATTTGGTCCCCTACCAGGACACACATACACACCATTCCTTTGGAATATTCACCTTTTTCTAAATTATGCTAGTTTTTTTTTGGTTGCTAGTTTTTTTTGTTTTTTTTTTTTGTTCAACTACACACGGTTGATGTATTATATTTTTTTACGTACTGTGCAATACTGTATTCACAACCACAAATGGTTTCAATCTTGCTTTCCTGTTTACTGTAAATTTTTCAAAATCTCTCTGCCAATTACTTTCAATCTTGTACAGAAATGTACATAGCAGCTTATGAAAGAAGAGCTTTAGGTTTTGAATATCTGTGTGTATATGATATATCCAAAAATAGAATATTATGGCAAATGTGTTTGAAAAGTAAGACAAATGTTTGCTTTTGAGATGTGTTTGTGATATTTTGAATGCAGTGCTTCATTTTGCAAGAGATGTGAGGCATTTTGCATTTTGTGTGTGCAATTCTTGGATTTGTGTGTAAAGTTTTGAAAAAAAGAGGCAAAGTTTTGAAAATGTTTGTAAGTAGTTGAAAAAAACTGTAACTTAAAAATTGTAACTGGTTGAAAGGTTTTTTTTTTTTAGTTTATCAGAACATTTAGGAATGACCAGCTCTGTTCAGTTAAGGGTTCTTCTCTCCACTTCTCCACTAAGCAAGTAACAGAGATAATGACTTTATGATCCATATTGTTAGATTTTTTAAATTATTACTTTAATACCCAGTAACAAAAAAACAAACAAGCATTAAAGCTATCCCATGACTTTATATCACTTTTCCTTTTTTACATTGTAAAGGGCTTACATACTGTAAATTTTTGCTACTTTTGGCCTTCATAAACATAATTATTTTTACAGAAACAAATGGAAGAGACAGACTGTAACTCTAAACTCAATTGTGTATTTCAGATGCTGTCACATGATCTCATAACCTCATCATCTACAGAGAGAAACCGACATCAATGACACCAAAGTGATGGACTTCAGACATCATCGAGGATTGTGAAGTTATTTCACTGGAACTTGGTCTTTCTAATTTGTTTTACTTCCTTATGTATTTATTCATGTTCAGTGTCAATTGTCATTTATTAATGTATTCAGCTAATATGTTGTTAGAGCACTGTCACACATTTTTGCTACAATTATGTCAATAAAAAAAAATTAAAATTACATAATTAACAAAACATGCTGTTTTTTATGTAAACCCTATTAGAGGCTACAAGACAGAACAGGCTGATTAAAAAATAATATATAAAAATTAATATTATGATGCTAATATTAATAATATAAAGATATTACTATATTAATAATAATGAAAATAAACCTATTAAAGAGGTTATTTATAAAACCATTAAGGTCATATAAAGCACTTTTAAAGCAGGTTCTTTATGGAACCTTATAAAAAGGGTTTTGTTATTGTTACAAGCTGAAGAACCCTAATCTGGTCCTGTTTAGTTTTTCTTTAGAGTGTAGCACTTCAAAGTTAATAATAAATCAAATCTTGGTAGCACATAATTTGTAATTTTGCAAAGAAGCCCCAGTGAAAAGAAGAGTCAGAGCAACAGTTACAATCTTCTTTTATCTCTTCCTTGACCATGTGACTGTAATACAAATGTGAGACATTCAAACTGACCAATCAGAAGATTTAAACTTCCCCCACTGTACTAAAGGTGTGATTCTTCATTGACCCCTGATGTACACACATCTCGACCTGTACAGGCCTTGATCACTATCAGCACCTCTTTGACTTTTGGAAATCAAAAATCAAGAGAGAGGGGGTTGAAACAGAAAAGCAAACGTCTTTGTCTATTTTAAAATATCTTTGGATATTTGGATATCCAACCTTACAACTTTCATCTCCTGTTTCATATTGGGGTGTAAATTCATTTATTGTAATTGACAGGTGTGATGATCAGTGGAGTTGAGTTTTTACCTCCATTATTGGGATATGGGCTAAAAAATGGATAGAGTTTTTCAGTGAAAGACTGACCAGTGAAAGAGTAGATATGAGAGCTGGACTCCACATCATAAAAGGAGACCAGACCCTCCTCATAATCCACAAACACACCGACCCGCTGCGGCTTCACGCTCAGAGACAGAGAGACAGGAAAATCATCACAGGCCCGATATTCATTCTCATTCCTCAGAATCACAGTCCAGAATCCATCACTGGGACACAGTATGATCGATCCCTTCCTGTTAATGGATTCTCTGGCCACTCCTAAATCCCAGTCAGTCTTTCCCTTCACCTGCACCTCAAAATAAAATCTTCCTGATGAGAATCCCTCCTTTCCTTGGACATTTACACATCTATCAAATCTCTCTGGTTTGTCTGGGAGTTTCTGTCTTTTGTCTCCACATCTCACTTGTTTTCCATCATCAGACAGGATGAGTTTAGGATGAGCTGTATCAGGATCCAGAGTCACATCCACTGAGAAAACAGAGAATATGAATCACATCTTAATACAGACATTTTGTGATGATGTTTATAATATTTAATCAGTGTTTAATCATCCTGTAGGTCAGTAATGAAGCTGTGAGTATATGAATGTAATCTAGTGTAGTTCAGACACACACTGTACCTGCATACTGCTGCATCCTCTTCAGATCTGTAGACACATGACAATAAAACATCATCAGATCTTTGACATGTTTATGTGTGGAATTATAGACAAGATTTAAGGTTATTTTTTAAAGAATTGAGTGCAATATCATGTTTTATCTGATCAATGTATGTGTCTCTGCTGATATTTAGAGAATCAAACAGAAACCCCTATTGCTTTGAGTTTGAGCTCTTAATATTTCTCCTTTTTACAAACAGCTATAACTTTGCAAATGTATGGTGAAAACTTTTATGCAAGTTATTTTGTGTCTAATGTTATTGATTTCAGTTTTGGAGTGGATTACTGTTGTGGTTATTTAAATAATTTACATAATTAAAAATAGATAATCAAAATTAAAGCTCAGCTCTCCAAAGCTGTTTGAGCAACAGGTCTGAAATTCTCCTCTGAAGAAGAACGAATGTGCATCTTAAACCCTTGATGTCTATCAGTTTGATTTTCTTCTGCTAAACTGATTTTTCTCTAAAACATATTCACAAAACTTAGATGAGACAGCTGAAAAGACCAACAGAAAATTACAGAAAGTTAATGTTTCTTTCTGTAGTTTCTCATCTAAATGTGTTTGCAGATGTACTAAAGTCTCATGGTTGTAGTTTCAGGGATGAAGCTTCTAGTACAATAATTTATACTATATTATAGTAAATTAATTTACTGCATGTTTTCTGAAATTAGAGCTGAAAATGAGCTGATGATAATGAGACACAAACACATGATCACAAACTTCTCTTATTTCAGCTTGACTGACTCATTCTTCATTACTATCAGTGTTGGGGGAAACACATTACAAGTAACACGAGATACGTAATCAGATTACTTTTTTCAAGTAACTAGTAAAGTAATGCATTACTTTTAAATTTACATCAAACTATCTGAGTTACTTTTTTAGTAAATTAGTTACTTTTTAGTTACTTTTTAGGGACTAACATAATATTGTACGGACTGTTTTTAGGGACTAACACACATTGCTTTCAAAAGTAATTTTCCCCAGCACCGCTGAGGATGATAAATATATGTATCTATATAGTGTATTTGATATTGACGTACCAGTTTGTGTGAGTTTCTCCTGTAGAGTGTCCTGCAGTTCAGTCAGAGCTCTCCTCACAGTCTCCAGACTCTCGTCAGTCTTCACACTGATCTCAGACCAGTTCCTGGTGTTTCTAGAGCTGCACAGGGATGAGTAAATCTACAGCAGGAGAGAGGAGAAATCCTTCAGCATGGGGAGTGTTATGGTGTCATATACTGCATTATCATTGATCAGAGAGATGTTGACTGACCTGTAGGAGGTGGAGGTGATCTTCAGTGTGTGAGAGCTGCTCCAGCTCAGTGTTTCTCATCTTTAGCTCAGTGATCTCCTGCTCCAGCTCTTCAATGAGCTCTTCCTCCTGTTTCTCTGCTGCTTTCTGCTGCTCCTCCATCATCTCCAGCAGTTCAGTCTGACATCTCTCGATGGAGCGGATGAGATCAGTGAAGAGCTCGACACGGGCTGCTTTCTCCTTCTCTGTGTTTCTCTGCTCAACCAGGACAATCAACTAATTATTAGTGGTGTTTGATAAGACAAGAATCAGTGTTACTATTGCTCATACTTCAGTGCTTTTCAAAATCCCTCAACTGAAGTATTAAACTTCATCATTCTTCATTACTTCATAAACTTCATTAAACTTCAGAATGCTCAATTCTTCTCTGATCTTTTCTCTTTTGTAATGTCTCTCAGCCATCTCTCTTTCTACAGTCTTTCTTCAAATCTCCCTCTTTCTCACTCTCTCTCTCCTCCCCCATCATGAGTGGACACGCCCCCTACTGCTGATTGGCTATAAAGTGTGCTCCCCCACCCACCATAATGGTACTATGTAGAGGAAGTATGAGAGAAATAAAGGGAAGAAATGGGGAGACGGAGGGGTTTTGGAAGAATTGTTGCTGGGACGGCGCAATGACTGCTGCTTATATACATTCGTAATGATGATCGACAGGACTGGCTCCTCCTGAATCTCTGTTTAGAACTTCATATAATTACATTATTTTAAACTCACTTTTCTGACTTCTGCTGAGTGTTTGACATCTTGAATCTTCTTGATTCTGTCCTGGATCATCTGCTGCACGTCTTTCTGTGTCTTCATCAGTTGAGTCTATAGACACAAAACAACACAATATATTTTCATAACTGATTCATTTATATCACAGGTGTCAACCCTAATTAAATGCACCTGATTCAGCTAATCAAGTCCTTCAGGTTTATTTGAAAGCTACAGGTATGTTTGTTGGAGCAGGGCTGTGGCCCTTCAGGAAATGAGTTTGACACCCCTGATTTATATTAAAGAGCATGTGATTCCTCATGATAAGAGCCCTTTGAAATCAGTTTTGTCAGTAACTTCTACCTTCTTCTCTTCACTCTCCTCTTCTATAGGAACAGTGTTGTGGTTCTTGTGAAGTCCTTCAGTGCAGATCGGACACACACATGTCTGATCATCTCTACAGAACAGCTCCAGAGGTCTCTCATGTTTCTCACATATATAGTCCTCCAGATTCCTCACAGGATTGATCAGTTTGTGTTTCTTTAAACCTGCCACTTTCAAATGAGGCTCCAGGTGAGTTTCACAGTAAGAGCTCTGACACCCCAGACACGACTTCAGGGCTTTCAGCTTTCTTTCCTCACAGAAGTCACACAGAACTTCAGGTTTTTTCAGAACTTCAGGTTTTTTCTCAGGACTTTTCTTTTTATAGTGATCTACGAGCTCTCGGAGTGTGGTATTAATCTTGAGATCAGGTCTGATCTTGAATGTTTCTTTACAATATGGACAGTTGCAGGTCTGGCTGTTGTCCCAGTGTTTATTCAGACAGGTCTTGCAGAAGTTGTGTCCACATGGAGTGCTGACTGGATAGGTGAACACGTCCAGACATATAGAGCACTGAAGATCCTCAGTCAGTGGACCGCTGGAGGATGACATATCTGGACAGAGAAATGACGGAGTTAAATGGTAACGCTTTAGATTACAGCCTGGAAAGTACTGCGTAATTACAACGTATTTACAGCATAACTTCCATTAATTATAGTGTACCTATAAAGTAAGTACGTGTAAGTATAGGGGAACAATATGTAAAGTCTGGGAAATAAAGGGATAACAACCACGAAAATAACAAATTAATTATACTGTAAGTATTTTAGTACTAAGGGGTACTTATACTAGGGGAAATACTCTTGTTCCATAGTTACAGGGTAAGTATGACTTTGCGGGCTGTAAATTAAAGTGGTGCTTGTTACCCTCTTGTTTCATGTAGTTACAGGGTAAGTACAATAAAAAACACACAATCTGATATCACTGACTCCGAAACCTTTATTTGAAAAACAGCTTAATTCAAAACTGGTTTACAACACTTCTTATTCATTTATTCATTTTTTTTTTTTTTTTTTTAAATTAACTTTTCATTTCAAATTCTGAAGTCTTGACAGAAAGTAGCACGTTTTGTCCTTTTTTTCTCTTGCTTAGCTTCTTCCTCCTCTTGTTCCTCTTCTTCTTTTTCAATCTTTCCACTGATGAATCTTAAAGGAATACTCCACTTTTTTTGAAAATAGGCTCATTTTACAACTCCCCTAGAGTTGAGTTTTACCGTTTTCGAATCCATTCAGCTGATCTCCGGGTCTGGCGGTACCACTTTTAGCATAGCTTAGCATAGTTCATTGAATCTGATTAGACCGTTAGCATCTCGCTCAAAAATGACCAAAGAGTTTCGATATTTTTCCAATTTAAAACTTGACTCTTCTGTAGTTACATCGTGTACTAAGACCGACATAAAATGAAAAGTTGTGATTTTCTAGGTCGATATGGCTAGGAACTATACTCTCATTCCAGCGTAATAATCAAGGAACTTTGCTGCCGTACCATGGGTGCAGCAGGCGCAATGATATTATGCAGCGCCTGTGACCCCCTGCTTGCACAGGGAGCGTGCCTTGCAACCATGGAGACATTTGTGAGAGTCGCTGCGTAATATCATTGCGCTTCACATGAAAGACCCGCGAGAACATCATGAAAGCTTGAAGCTTCACGTTGCTTCGTCAAACGTGAAGTCGACTCTCATCCACACACTGGTTACAGTTGGTTGGAAGCAAAAAGATGAGTAAACCATGAGAACATTTGGGTGTACTGTATTTTCTTTTAATACATAATACAGAATAGCAAAAGACATGGGATTCCTTCTTAAAGGAACACTCCACTTTTTTTGAAAAAAGTAGTAATTTAAAATTTAATTACTTAAAAGTAGTAATTTAAAAAAAAAAAAACGGACGGCATCCGACATCCGTATGACTTTTCGCGTGAGTTTCTTGCCGTGCTTACGTCACGCCTCAAGTTACGTCAAGCATGAACTCTCAGCCCTCTCATGCATGCACACGTCGCACAGGTGACAGTTGGTCGGAAGCATTATTCTACATTTTAAAAATTTAAAATGTTTGGCATTTTTCTTACAAACACTTATCATTTCACTTCAGAAGACATTGATTCATCCATTGGGGTCGTATGGATCACTGTAGTTATTACTGTGTGTGCTGTTTGATGCTTCGACTTTTAGGAACACATGAGCTTGCATTATAAAGCATTATAAAGCATTCCCAGGATTATTTATTTTTCTAAAAAACTTTGTTTGTGTTCATCTGAAGAAGGAAAGTCATATACATCTCAGATGGCATGAGGGTAAAAGATGAGTAAATGGTGAGAACATTTCTGGGTGTACTGTATTTTCTTATAAAACATACAGAATTTAAAGAAAGAAAAAGTAGAAGAGGAACAGAAGGAGGAGGAAGCCAAGCAAGAGAAACGAATAAGAAGTGTTGTAAAGCTGTTTTGAAATAAGTTGTTTTTCAAATAAAGGTTTCCAAGTGATATCAGATTGTGTGTTTTTTATTGTACTTACCCACATGGAACAAGAGGGTAACAAGCACCACTTTAATTTACAGCTCTCAATTTCATACTTACCCTGTAACTACATGAAACAAGAATGTATTTCCCCAGTATTAACATAATTGCAATACTTGTAGTTTTACTTGCCTTGAAACAACTTAATCAGTGCACTTTTGCAATAAAACAAATTGCTGTGTAAATGCACTGATATGTAGCCTACCCCATAATTTAAAAAAAGCCTTTATATATTTGAACACTGTTATTACAAAAAGGTGTGCAGTGTATGTTCACGCTAAATTGCTCCCAAATGTAAGATTGTTGTCTATCATAATAGTATAAGTACCCCTTAATTCTAAAATACTTACAGTATAAATAATTTGTTATTTTCCTGGTTGTTACCCCTTTATTCCCAAGACTTTACATATTGTTCCCCTATACTTACACGTACTTACTTTATAGGTACACTATAATTACTCAAAGTTACACTGTAAATACGTTTAAATACGTTTCCGGGCTGTAATCTAAAGCGTTACCAGTTAAATCACCTACAATAAAATGATGATGATTTTATTATATGGATGAGTTAAAGCAGATAGAGAAGGAAAAGAATCAACAAGTTAAAAAGAATCCCATGAATCACCTCATGAAGTTGGTTGAATGTAAATCAAATATGATTTCACAAATATATTAGAGATCATCTACAAGCTGGTCATTACTGCAAAATGAACCCAGACAAGCTGATCAGTACCCTAATGTGAAGTAGTACTGTACATTTTAAATATCACCATATGAGAATAGTTAAAGTCATTCATGCACTAATTCATTCTTTTCTGGGTTATTGACTTACATGGAGGTTCTTCTCTACTCCGTCTCCTGGTTTTTCTTGCTTTTGTTGATGTTGGTGAAGATTCTGCCATTGTTCTTTCCCTCTTCAAGCCTTTTCAAGAAAACATATTGTATTTCACAGTATAAATTATGACCAACAGACTGATCTAAGCCTATTTACTCCTTGTAAAACTGTATTTGTTTTACACACAGTATTTGTGATATTAATGATCTCATGACCATTTAATAAACATTTATATTAAAGTGTTAAAATCTCATTGGTAGTGAGGGAAACACAATCACTCCTCATACAGTGAATGACTCAAACTCACTGAACAATCTGAACTATGACCTGCTGTTTAGATCAGAAACAAGTACAAAGTAGGTCATATACTTACCTATGAATAAATATATATCTCCACAAAATAAGCATACATATTGTGTGACCAAGTGTAGTTTGTATGACTAAGTATAGTTTTAATCTTGTTTAATATAAATGTGATCTTCAGTTTAGCAGGTTTGTGTTCAGTCTGTCTGCAGCTCATTTTTCTTCCTGTTTCTTTAGTCTTTATATAATGTGACAAAATTACAGAAACACCAAACTTTGCTTTACAATCAATCAAATGACACTTTTAATACAATTCTGATACCATTTCAGTGCAGTAAACAACTAAAGTACTTGAGTATTTGACATGGTTAAACCTGATTCAGTTCAACTCATTCCAGTTCAAAATAAACCTACTAAACCAGATCACTTCCATCAGAAACCTGTTCAGCTCAATCTCTCTTATATTTCTATCATTACCTGTGAGTATCAGATGTGTCCACAAGACTCTCTGAACGGCTCAATAAATATTCTGTTGTTTAGAGGTTGATCGTTTCAGGCGTCCATATTGTTGTTGATCAAAGTTCACTTTCTCTGAATCTCTCTGAACTACAGTGATGTCAGAGCTCCTCCTGTATTTACGCATTCACATTTGTCTCTGTATTCAGTGTGTTGAGTTCATGTGTGTCTGTTTGTATTGGACCTGATGTTTCTATCAGATTAATCTCAGTGATTAGTACAAGTGGAACAAAGAAGAAACGTACAGAACGACATGATGAGTAAATGATGACAGAATGCTGCTCTTCCTTTAAAACATCTTCAGTCTTGTCAAACTGACCAATCAGAAGATTTAAACTTCCCCCACTGTACTAAAGGTGTGATTCTTCATTGACCCCTGATGTACACACATCTCGACCTGTACAGGCCTTGATCACTATCAGCACCTCTTTGACTTTTGGAATTCCAAATGGTTCTTATAGCAAGAGAGAACAGCAAAGCAAACGTCTTTGTCTATTTTAAAATATCTTTGGATATTTTCAACCTTACAACTTTCATCTCCTATTTCATACTGGGGTGTAAATTCATTTATTGTGATTGACAGGTGTGATGATCAGTGGAGTTGAGTTTTTACCTCCATCATTATGGCATGGGCTAAAATATGGATAGAGTTTGTCAGTGAAAGACTGACCAGTGAAAGAGTAGATATGAGAGCTGGACTCCACATCATAAAAGGAGACCAGACCCTCCTCATAATCCACAAACACACCGACCCGCTGCGGCTTCACTCTCAGACACAGAGAGACATCAGGACCAGCACGGGCTTTATATTCATTCCCATTCCTCAGCCCAACAGTCCAGCATCCATTACTGGGACTCAGATTAAACAATCCCTTCCTGTTAATGGATTCTCTGGCCACTCCTAAACCCCAGTCAGTCTTTCCCTTCACCTGCACCTCAAAATAAAATCTCCCTGAGGAGAATCCCTCCTTTCCCAGGACATTTACATATCTATCAAATCTCTCTGGTTTGTCTGGGAGTTTCTGACTAATGTCTCCATGTCTCACTTGTTTTCCATCATCAGACAGGATGAGAGCAGGATAAGCTGTATCAGGATCCAGAGTCACATCCACTGAGAAAACAGAGAATATGAATCACAACTTAATACAGACATTTTGTGATGATGTTTATAATATTTAATCAGTTTTTAATCATACTGTAGGTCAGTAATGAAGCTGTATGTATATGATTTTGGCCCGGTTTCACAGACAGGACTTAGCCTAAGCCAGGATTAGGCTGCAGTTCAATTAGGATATTTAGGTAACTTTTATAAACATACACTAGAATAAACATTACTGGTGTGCATCTTGAGACAAAACAATGACACTGACATATTTTAAGATATGTCAGTACAAGTTGCTTTCAGTAAAACAGCTCAAACATGCATTTTAGTCTGAGACTAGCTTAAGCCTTGTCTGTGAAACCGGGGTCTACTGTAGGTCAGTGATGAAGCTGTGAGTATATGAATGTAATCTAGTGTAGTTCAGACACACACTGTACCTTCATACTGCTGCATCCTCTTCAGATCTGGAGAGACTAATGACAATAAAACATCATCAGATCTTTGACATGTTTTATGTGTGGAATTACAGACAAGATTTAAGGTTATTTTTAAAGAACTGAGTACAATATCATGTTTTATCTGATCAATGTATGTGTCTCTGCTGATATTTAGAGAATCAAACAGAAACCCCTATTGCTTTGAGTTTGAGCTCTTAATATTTCTCCTTTTTACAAACAGCTATAACTTTGCAAATGTATGGTGAAATGTCTTATGCAAGTTATTTTTGTGTCTAATGTTATTCATCTCAGTTTTGGAGTTAGTGTTGTGGTTATTTATAATAAAAAAAAATCTAAAACATATTCACAAAACTTAGATGAGACAGCTGAAAAGACCAACAGAAAATTACTGTTTCTTTCTGTAGTTTCTCATCTAAATGTGTTTGCAGATGTACTAAAGTCTCATGGTTGTAGTTTCAGGGATGAAGCTTCTAGTACAATAATTTATACTATATTATAGAACATGAATTTACTGCATGTTTTCTGAAATTAGAGCTGAAAATGAGCTGCTGTCTTCAAGAAGAACTGTGAGCTGATGATAATGAGACACAAACACATGATCACAAATTTCTCTTATTTCAGCTTGACCGACTCTTCATTACGATCAGTGTTGGGGGACAGATTACAAGTAACACGAGTTATGTAATCACATTACATTTTTCAAGTGACTAGTAAAGTAACGCATTACTTTTACATTTAGAACAAAATTTACTTTTTTACAGTTGCTTTTTCAAATAAGTAACACAAGTCACTTTGTGTTCCCATTTTTTGACTGACAGCTCTCCTGTCCTCATGTTGAGAGAAATCAGGAGTAAGGTCAGAGGTGTTGTGTGTGTGAACATGATGATTATTGTAGTTCTAGAAATGTGAGCATCATTTACTCATCTCACTAGCCCAAAAACAGATTCAGTATCCCTCAAAATGAATAAAACAGTGAAATACAAACAAAGAATATTACACAAAACCTGCATTAATTAAATGTTAAATAAGTGAGGTATTTAATCTCACTTTATTGAGAAATGTATTTGCTGCTGACCTTCGATGATCCATTTTAACCATACTAATAAGCAAAATTACTTTAGATAAACATCACATTTTTTTTTTTTTTTTGTTGTTGTTGAAGTTGAATTTCAAATTCACACCTGTATAGTAGAGGGCTCAAACTAACCTCAGCTGAAAGGTCTTTTTTTACTTTTGTTGTGAAAAGGCCTTTACATTTGACAAAAATAGAATTTCTAGAATTTATAGTTTGTTATTAAAAAACAAACAAGCAAGAAAATGTAATGCAAAAGTAACTTTCCATAAAGGAACTAACGCAATATTGTAACGCATTACTTTTAAAAGTAACTTTCCCCAACACTGCTGATATATAAAGATAATAAATATATGTATCTCTATAGTGTATTGCAGTGGTTCCCAAACCTGTCCTGGAGTACCACCATCCTTGCACATTTGGTAGGCCTATGTCTCCCTCACATATCACACCTGATTCAACTCATGAACTCATTAGTAGAGATTGCAAGACCTGAAACGGGTGTGTCAGATATAGGGAGACATACAAAATGTGCAGGGCTGGTGGTACTCCAGGACAGGTTTGAGAACCACTGCTGTATTTGATATTGACGTACCAGTTTGTGTGAGTTTCTCCTGTAGAGTGTCCTTGAGTTCAGTCAGAGCTCTCCTCACAGTCTCCAGACTCTCATCAGTCTTCATACTGATCTCAGACCAGTTCCTGGTGTTTCTAGAGCTGCACAGGGATGAGTAAATCTACAGCAGGAGAGAGGAGAAATCCTTCAGCATGGGGAGTGTTATGGTGTCATATACTGCATTATCATTGATCAGAGAGATGTTGACTGACCTGTAGGAGGTGGAGGTGATCTTCAGTGTGTGAGAGCTGCTCCAGCTCAGTGTTTCTCATCTTTAGCTCAGTGATCTCCTGCTCCAGCTCTTCAATGAGCTCTTCCTCCTGTTTCTCTGCTGCTTTCTGCTGCTCCTCCATCATCTCCAGCAGTTCAGTCTGACATCTCTCAATGGAGCGGATGAGATCAGTGAAGAGCTCGACACGGGCTGCTTTCTCCTCCTCTGTGTTTTTCTGCTCAACCAGGACAATCAACACGTTATTAGTGGTGTTTGATAAGACAAGAATCAGTGTTACTATTGCTCTGCTTCAGTGGTTTTCAAAATCCCTCAACTGAAGTATTAAACTTCATCTTTCTTCATTACTTCATAAACTTCATTAATCTTCAAAATGCACTATTCTTTTTTGCACCTTTTCTCTTTTGTAATGTCTCTCAGTCATCTCTCTTTCTACAGTCTTTCTTCAAATCTCCCTCTTGCTCACTCTCTCTCCTCCCCCATCATGAGTGGACACGCCCCCTACTGCTGATTGGCTATAAACTGTAACCCCCACCCCCCCCACACCCACACACACCCCACACACCCCCCCCCCCCCCCACACACACACACACACCCCCCCCACACACACACACACACACCCCCCCCCCCCCCCCCACACACACACACACACACACACACACCCCACCCCCCCCACACACACCCCCCCACCCCCCCCCCCCACACCCACCATAATGGTACTATGTAGAGGAAGTATGAGAGTAATAAAGGGAAGAAATGGGGAGACGGAGGGATGCTGGAAGAATTGTTGCTGGGACAGCGCAATGACTGCTGCTTATATACATTCGTAATGATGATCGACAGGACTGGCTCCTCCCGAATCTCTGTTTAGAACTTCATATAATTACATTATTTTAAACTCACTTTTCTGACTTCTGCTGAGTGTTTGACGTCTTGAATCTTCTTGATTCTGTCCTGGATCATCTGCTGCACGTCTTTCTGTGTCTTCATCAGTTGAGTCTATAGACACAGAACAACAAAATATATTTTCATAACTGATTCATTTATATCACAGGTGTCAAACTCAGTTCCTGGAGGGCCACAGCCCTGCAGACTTTAGTTCCAGCTCTAATTAAATGCACCTGATTCAGCTAATCAAGTCCTTCAGGCTTATTTGAAAGCTACAGGTTTTTTGGAGCAGGGCTGTGGCCCTCCAGGAAATGAGTTTGACACCCCTGATTTATATGAAACAGCATGTGATTCCACATGATATGAACCCTTTAAAATCAGTTTTGTCAGTAACTTCTACCTTCTTCTCTTGACTCTCCTCTTCTATAGGAACAGTGTTGTGGTTCTTGTGGTCTTTCACAGCACACATCGGACACACACATGTCTGATCATCTCTACAGAACAGCTCCAGAGGTCTCTCATGTTTCTCACATATATAGTCCTCCAGATTACTCACAGGATTGATCAGTTTGTGTTTCTTTAAACCTGCCACTTTCAAATGAGGCTCCAGGTGAGTTTCACAGTAAGAGCTCTGACACCCCAGACACGACTTCAGGGCTTTCAGCTTTCTTTCCTCACAGAAGTCACACAGAACTTCAGGTTTTTTCAGAACTTCAGGTTTTTTCTCAGGACTTTTCTTTTTATAGTGATCTACGAGCTCTCGGAGTGTGGTATTAATCTTGAGATCAGGTCTGATCTTGAATGTTTCTTTACAATATGGACAGTTGCAGGTCTGGCTGTTGTCCCAGCACTTATTCAGACAGGTCTTGCAGAAGTTGTGTCCACATGGAGTGGTGACTGGATCAGTGAACACGTCCAGACATATAGAGCACTGAAGATCCTCAGTCAGTGGACCGCTGGAGGATGACATCGCTGGACAGAGAAATGAAGAAGATAAATCACCTACACTACTAGTCTAAAGTCTGGAGACTTTTGAAAAACACTGAATGCAAGTTTCTCGTGATCTTAGAGACATTTTCTTTGAAAGACTTCTGTGTAAATTATTGAAATGATGATGATTTTATTACACAGATGAGTTAAAGCAGATAGAGATGGAAAAGAATCAACAAGTTTAAAAAGAATCCCATGATTCACCTCATGAAGTTGGTTGAATGTAAATCAAATATGATTTCACAAATATATTAGAGATCATCTACAAGCTGGTCATTACTGCAAAATGAACCCAGACAAGCTGATCAGTACCCTAATGTGAAGTAGTACTGTACATTTTAAATATCACCATATGAGAATAGTTAAAGTCATTCATGCACTAATTCATTCTTTTCTGGGTTATTGACTTACATGGAGGAACATTTTCAATACTCTTTCTCCTGGTTTTTCTTGCTTTTGTTGATGTTGGTGAAGATTCTGCCATTGTTCTTTCCCTCTTCAAGCCTTTTCAAGAAATTAAAAAAAACATATTGTATTATACAATATTATTATGACCAATAGACTGATCTAAGCCCATTTGCTCCTTGTAAAACTGTATTTGTTTCACACACAGTATTTGGTCACTCAGGTTTAAATGAAATCTTGCCTCAAAAGTCAGATTTGGGGTTTCTTCATATTCTCTCATGACCATTTAATAAATATTTATATTAAAGTGTTAAAATCTCATTGATAGTGAGAGAAACACAATCACTCCTCATACAGTGAATGACTCAAACTCACTGAACAATCTGAACTATGACCTGCTGTTTAGATCAGAAACAACAAGTACAAAGTAGGTCATATACTTACCTATGAATAAATATATATTTTAATTAATATAAATGTGATTTTCAGCTGCAGTGTATCAGGTTTGTGTTCAGTCTGTCTGCAGCTCATTTTACTTCCTGTTTCTTTAGTCTTTATATAATGTGACAAAATGAAAGAAACACCAAACTTTACTTTACAATCAATCAAATGACACTTTTAATACAATTCTGATACCATTTCAGTGCGTTAAACAACTAAAGTACTTGAGTATTTGACATGGTTAAACCTGATTCAGTTCAACTCATTCCAGTTCAAAATAAACCTACTAAACCAGATCACTTCCATCAGAAACCTGTTCAGCTCAATCTCTCTTATATTTCTATCATTACCTGTGAGTATCAGATGTGTCCACAAGACTCTTTGAACGGCTCAATAAATATTCTGTTGTTTAAAGAGGTTGATCGTTTCAGGCGTCCATATTGTTGTTGATCAAAGTTCACTTTCTCTGAATCTCTCTGAACTACAGTGATGTCAGAGCTCCTCCTGTATTTACACATTCACATTTGTCTCTGTATTCAGTGTGTTGAGTTCATGTGTGTCTGTTTGTATTGGGCCTGATGTTTCTATCAGATTAATCTCAGTGTTTGTATATATAGCCTATACAAGTGGACCAAAGAAGAAATATTGTATGAATTTCTAAATGTCTTTTGTGATCCACAGAAGAAAGTCACATGATGAGTAAATGCTGCTCTTCCTTTCAAACATCTTCAGTCTTCTCAAACATAATTGAGGTTGAATCCCTGTGTTTGTCAGAATGATTCCTCTGTTGATCTGTTGGGAGAAAATAGTTTGACATACTTGAACTGTTAGTATGTAGAAGCTCAAACTAATGTAATGACCTCAGAGAATTGTCATTTAATTTGTTTCATGTCTTTGTTTATTGTAGGTAATTTGCACAAATAATATATGGTTGATAAGCGGGGACAGCCGATGTTCGTCTGGAAAGAAAAGGATGTCAGAGGGACAGGTCAAAACAGGAAGCTCAACCATGACGGATACTCACCATGACAGAACAGACAGTTCCAGTGACGAGGAGTTTGACTTGTGGGTTCAACGCAGAGAACAGGAACAGATCTGGATCCACCTGCAGCAGAATTCCACCCTAGAAGAGAGGAGAGAAACAGGAAAACTGAAAAGGAAGAAATCGTTGACAAATCTGTAAACCCACCGGATCTGGAGGGACACCCAGAGGAGTCTGATGAAGAGGTGCTGGGAGATCTTCAAGAGGAGCGGGAGCTGGAGGAAGGATCCGTAAAGCCAAGCATGAAGAAGGTGACTTGGCATCAGAACCTATGAGGAGAACTTTTTCTTTAATATATAGTAAACTTAATGATCACACTGCAAAGCCTCTTTCTATTAAAACTCTCTGGAACCATGAATTAACAGATTTTGACTCATCGGTCGACTGGGAGAGGGTGTGGTCTAATCTAATCTTAACTTCTAAAACCTTGGCTCATCTTATTCATTTCAAAGTCATTAATAGAGCATACATATCTCCTTACAAGAGGTTTAAAATGAAACTGCAATCGACCTATAACTGCCATATCTGTATCACTGTATCTTCCACATGTTTTGGGAATCCAATTGTCGTCAACCTATGGACTCATGTGAATTCTGTTTTGTCCTTTTTACTACAAATTGATTACATGTCTAATCCAGGTTTATGTCTTCTCAATGATGATTCTAACTCCTGTATAAGTTCATTAAAGAAGAGAATGTTGTTTGCTGGTTTTACAGCGGCAAAGAAGACAATAATACAGAACTGGATTACTCCGCACATGTGTGCAAAAACATTTTGGATTCATAGCTTCCTTAAAACAGTGACTTGTGAACGTACAACAGCACGAATTAACAAGGCTAAACCTAGTACCACTGATGCATGGCAATGTTTTTCTTCCAACATGACCATATATAGTATTTTTTTTCTTTTCTTTTTTTCCCCTCTTTTTCTTTCAGATTGTAAAATTATTGATAATATGTCTGTTGCTCCCCCTTCCCTGTATGGATGTTATTTTGTTAATCTAAAGACAATAAAAAGTTGATCACAAAGAAAAAAACGAAGCATCCCTAAATGAATCAGCCATTTTGAATGAATCATTTGACTGAATGATTCAATGACTCGTCCGTAAAAAGAATGAACGAATCGTGGCTGTCTTTATGAGCGAGTCGTTAAATCATTCATTAGGACAATTTGAAACATTACTGTGCTGAATGACTCTACTGCGACATCAAGAAAACAAGAACTTATACAGATAAATTTTTTGCCCCATATCTTGAATTTTAGAGGCATTTTATTATTTTGGTGGCATTCTTGCTCCAAGCCCCTGTTAATTTCCACCCCTGGTGTGTGCACGGCAGGGAGCAGGGCTCTTTTTCATGGAGGCCCGTTTCAAGTGGAAAGGGTGAAGCAAAGCAAAGGTCGCTACTGGTCGTATGGACTATACTTTTATGGTACTTTTTAGGCATTTTTGTAGCTTGACAGTGTCCGTCCCCATTCTAAACATTCTATTTGTGTTTGTTTTGGGCTGAACTATTACTTGAAATGGATTTATGGTGATCTCTGTGCAGGTGTTTGTTTCAGTGCAGCGGAGGGGGGTTCGCTTTACAGCTCCAAACATTTTTAAAAATCATCTGTGCTGTAAACAGTCTCCTGCGCTTTCGCCTACTGTTCACACACGGAAACATTAACTGCTCTGCACGGACGCTGTCATTGTCTCCTTACTGTATTTCTTCTCGTTTTATTTCTTATTCAAGATCAATATTTACCCAGCAGCCCCTGGGGCTCAGGATTACCTCATATTCTCCAGGTCCAGCTGTGCTTTCTCAGCGTCTCCATAGTAACCTCAGGAATGTGCACATCATGTTTATCCTACTGCCAGGAAAACAGAGAGAGAGAGAGAGAGAGAGAGAGAGATTAAGGAAAGGTTTCTCTCAGGTTCTTCACTTGAGTCACAAATACCTGTCTTACGCTGGTTCTTTGTGTTAAAATTAAAACCTTTTCATGTCATGTGACATGTAATGATTGGCAGTCACTTCACAGTTAGATAGTTTGGGGTCAGTAAGATGTTTTTTAAAGAAGTCTCTTCTGTTCACTAAGGCTGTATTTATTTTATCAAAAATGCAGTATAAACTGTAATATTTTGACATATTACAGTTTAAAATAAATGTTTTCTATGTGAATATATTTTAAAATGTAATTTGTGCTTACGTGACGTCACATCATTTTAAATCATTCATTACATCAGTAATTCTGACATGACTTGTACGCATCATAATGTTCTACAGTTAGTTTTGCTTCAAACGGTGTTCCAATGATTCCAAAAGAATTCCAAATATTGCAACCAAGCTTGATGCAGTGTAAAAATAAGCAAACTGGAAACTGGGAAAACCGGAAAAAAAAAAGTGGGCTTCACTGAATTTGTAAAATAGATTTTGTCCAGTAAAAATATAAACAAGCTGCTGGTATTTTGTGTCTGAATTTCAGTTACTCAGTATTAGCTTCTTCTTGAACTGTTGTATAAAAGTAATATCTCACTCACAATTTCATGCACTGAATATGATACTTGGTACAACAACACTGCTTTAAAACAGCATTTTCTTTAAAAGTAATGACTGCTTCAGATTCTCTCTTCTCAAATGAAATGAAAGCTGGATGGACATTTGGGCATAAATAGATTTTATCTTTTTTGGCATTGTGATGTCATGCCAACATCATCTACCCTTTAATGATGACAGAGTGTTTTGGTTTCCGTCTGTATTTAGCAGATCAGCATGAGTGTTTCTTACGAACTGAAAGACCACATAAATCAGCGCCCGCTGACTGTGTTCTGGGACACACTGCAAGAAAACCCACCAGCCGCCCACACGCATCTATCTGCTCCTCTACCTCAGCATTTAATATCACACTCATCGCCTGGCTAAAGAATAAAAGCTTCTTAACCGATCCACCTCCATGTGTAAATGTTGCTACTTCATCAGAAACTCCTTTTTTTGTGGTCAGAAAACAGAAGTGTAAGTCCTTGATGCCTGCAGGATCTGTAATGAGGGACTTTATTTTGAGATAGACAGATAGACAGACAGACAGACAGACAGATAGATAGATAGATAGATAGATAGACAAACAGATAGACAAACAGATAGACAGATAAATAGACAGACAGATATACACACAGAGATAGATAGATAGATAGATAGATAGATAGATAGATAGATAGATAGATTAGAAAACACTTGGATTTAGTTTCTCTTAAAAGTGACCAGTGGAAACTTTGTCTTTTCCATGGCAACCGTCAACTATTTGCACTAATTTGCAAAAGAAAAGCTGTGGAAGTGTAGTGTGCTCTTGGGGAATGTTATATTTGGTCTTTCTCGGTAATAGAAGTCTCATTATTTAGCCTTTCAGTGCACCAGGAAACCGAACAAACAGACCGAGTGACCCTTTGTCAAGCACCTCTTCCCCTCTCAGGATCATTGCGGCCCTCGAGCGTCAAATGGCACAGCTCAGCACGGAGAGGGCATGCGGACGTCCCTCGAGTGGCCTTCATTGAATTTGTAGAATAGATTTTGTCCACAACTGGAGATATTAAACGAGGACACACTCAGGGTGGAATTAAGAGACATATTAAAACAGCAGGACTGGGATCATGGACTGTTGCCAAAAAGGATCTAACTTCACGGACCTGACCGGATTTTGAAATTGCATTTGGTGATCCACGCGACCCACCTTTTCAACAACAAAACTGCCCATCTTTTCGAAAGCAGGAGACTTTAATCTGTGGTTTAAATGCATGAAGTCTGATCATGTGCTGTTTAATCACAGTGCATTTCCTAATTTAGGCTCCTATTTTTGTTTTAAACTATGGA
Source organism: Mylopharyngodon piceus (assembly GCA_039654765.1). Taxonomy (NCBI): domain Eukaryota; kingdom Metazoa; phylum Chordata; class Actinopteri; order Cypriniformes; family Xenocyprididae; genus Mylopharyngodon; species Mylopharyngodon piceus. The sequence goes on along the minus strand of CM077448.1, from coordinate 19,098,721 downwards.
TATGCAAAGGTCATTTCTGAGTCCTGCAGTGTTTGATTTGGTCAGTGATGTGGACTTCGTGGAGATGGTGCCAAACAAAAACGTTTTGGCGCCAAAGGAGACCCACAGCACAGATTGCAATGGACGGTACCAGGACTTGACTTCCATCCATGCGCTCGACATCTCAACAGCTCGATCAAATGACTTTTACGCGCTGTCATCATCGCCCACCGCGTCTCCGGTGCTGACCGTGAGCGCCAGTAACGGGAAAGCCAAACGCAAACGGGTGATCAGCACCGTGCAGCGCCAGGCCGCGAACATCCGCGAGCGCAAACGGATGTTCAGCCTCAACGAGGCGTTTGACCGGCTGCGCAGGAAGGTTCCCACGTTCGCCTACGAGAAGAGACTGTCACGGATAGAGACTCTGCGCCTGGCCATCGTCTACATCACCTTCATGACGGACATACTCGAGAACAACTGAACTTATATTCAATATTTCAAATGCGTTGTTTAGATGAGCGTTTATTAAGGTACACAAAGTTTATTATGGAAACAAATATCGATTATAATTATTATGTTGTTGCAGGCCTACTTTTATGACATATACTCTGTAATGATTGCTGGACTTAATCATATTAAAAATTGGACAGCAAAATCTATCTATCTATCTATCTATCTATCTATCTATCTATCTATCTATCTATCTATCTATCTCATTCAGGAATAAATGTATTTGGCTTATTGGGAAGGTTTTACAGCTGAAAGGGGCTTAGTCAACTTCTGTATCGAATGATTCATTATGATCTTATTTGACTCTTATAATCCTTTTGGATATTGTGTAATATTTATCCAGTTAAGAACTATACTGGAATAATGTTTTGCTACTGGACAGTTATCCAGTAAATCTCATATGTAGGAGTTTGACATCCAGAAATACTCCAAAAGTAACTGTTCAAGTCCAAAAGTAGCATTTTGACATATTGGAAACAAATGTTAATTAGCCTATATTTTAAAAAATCACATTAGGATCCTTTAGGATTGGGTTCCAAATAATGATAAATTTTCAACAGGAATTCTATATAAATTGCTGCATTTTGGAGGGATTTTTTGATGTGGCATTTCGGTGTTTTTGAGGTTTTCGGGTGTCTTTCGGGTATGTGGATTTGTTTCAAGACTGTTGACAGGGTTCAATGGACAACTATTACAGATCAACTGAGAACAGGTGCGCCGCCTGGACCTTCGGTTCCCAAAATGACCATACGAGGACACTTTTTGAATAGAATATTCAAGTCATTTCAAACATTTATGTATAGCGCGCATTGTACACCGTACAATATAAACAACACATGTCTGTCATCTATGCGTTTTGTTGAATCTACAAGTCAAATCACAGATGTGAGATGCGTATTTACGCACAATGAGACGCATGGATAAGTTTCGTCAGTGCGCCACCTTGCGGAATCTTTAAACCTTGGACTTAACACTTAAAAGGGAGCGTCTCCACGGTCTTGTGACATCTAGAAGCCTTTTATTTGAATGTATAACGCTGCTATGTTATATGACATTTGCAGAAACTTAAGCAGGACTTCTGTTTGTGCGGGTCTGTGCAGATAATGCAGGCGCTGGATCTATGTGAAAGCAAAAGGCCAGTTTGGGGAGTGTTTGTGTTGGACTGAAGAGGCCACACAGTTTGCGCGTCGTCTGCGCTTGGCGACCCGCTGCGTATGAAAACGGTGCAGAAGGAAACCCGACTCTGCAATAACACTAACACAGACATGCATTTCAGAACATGTTCAAATAAACAATGAGGTCTACTTAGCCAACCCAGATTGGCTCTTTTCTTTTACAGTGACTTGAGGTGGATTTCAGCCCACTGGCATCCACTGATTAATCGCATCCAAAATAAAAGTTTGTTTACATAATATATGTGTGTGTACTGTGTATATTTATTATGTATATATAAATATACACACATACATGTATAAGAAATATTTACAAGTATATATATATAGTAATTTATATTAGATATAAATATAAATATTTTATATATAAATAGAATAGATTTTTGTTAAATATATACATGCATGTGTGTGTATTTATATATACATAATAAATATACACAGTACACACACATATATTATGTAAAAACAAACTTTTATTTGGGATGCAATTAATCGTTTGACAACACTAATTATTTTAATACATTAAATACAATAAGAATGTAATGCATCGCTACTGACCAAAGAAAATCCTTAATGTTAAACTTCTGCGCATGCACGCTGCATTTTGAGAGCATTTGTGGTCCAACGTTGCCAGTCACAAATCATAAAATCTCTCCACTCATTCCAGAAACCACACTGAAATCTGTCCAGTTGAAAAGCCCTTTTAATGATTTCATATTAATCACTGTAATGGATCTGCCAAATAGCCAAAGATTCAGTACTGAATGTTTCAGTATTTTATGTTAGATCTTAATTATTATTTCGACATAATGACATTGTTAGTGTTTTGTTTTGTTTTTTTTTTCGTTTAAAAGAAATGTATTCTATCCTATTGTATTCTATTCTATTCTACAACATCTACAGAAGACTAAAAGGCTAAATATGTTCAGTTCAGCAGCTCATTTATCAAAATTAATCATCAGCCTATGATAAATTTGTCAACACATGTTTCAGTATTTTCGTTGGATCATACTAATAATAGTCTACATTCACTATTTTGACGGCATGATGGATGTTATAATTTTAATATGGTTGGAGTAGTATGACAGCACCTCTGGAAATCCCCAAAATAGATTCTATTCTATTCTTTTTTATATTTGAATTACATAAACATCAACATCAATGTATGAGTGAATATGTCATGAGTGTGTATGTTGTGTTTAGTTTAAATGAAGCGCTGTGATTGGCCCATCATGATGGCTTCTTGTGTAACGGAAACCTTTTGGATCTCGGCTCTCTCCCGCCTCTCCTCTCTTACGTCACGCCACTTCTTGTCCAATCACAGGCCGCCCCAAAAAGTTTGCGCCTTCCAGACTATAAGAGCCTCCAAACTTCCCTTCAAGTTTGAGAAACACCTCCGTGACGCACGAGGAGCCACCCTGAGAGAGGGACGCGAGCCTTTAACCCCATCCCGCTGGAGACAGGGAATCTACGAACATATCATCAGAGGTTTTCCTCTCACTTCAAAGGTGATGTTTGAGGAAGAGGCGATGCACGAGGAGTCCAGCTCCCCGGAGTCTCCAGTGGACAGTCTGGGGAACAGCGAGGAGGAGCTCGACAGGCGACAGCAGAAGCGCTGCAGCAGGAAAAGACGCCCGAGCAGGAAGAACGGCGAGGATTCCGACAGCCCCACGCCCGGGAAGAGAAGCAAAAAGTGCAGCAACAGCAGCGGCGGCAGCCCGCAGTCTCTGGAGGACCTGCAGACGCAGCGCGTCATGGCGAACGTGCGCGAGCGTCAGAGGACTCAGTCTCTGAACGAGGCGTTCGCGTCCCTGCGCAAAATCATCCCCACGTTACCCTCGGACAAACTCAGCAAGATACAGACTCTCAAACTGGCCGCCCGGTACATTGATTTCCTGTGTCAGGTTCTGCAGAGCGACGAGCTGGACTCCAAAATGTCCAGCTGCAGTTATGTGGCGCACGAGAGACTCAGTTACGCGTTTTCTGTATGGAGAATGGAGGGCGCGTGGTCCATGTCAACATCACATTAACGCATGGATGCGCGCTTTTGACGCAGCATGGTATGCGATGCAAAACTTTACGCATTTCAAAAGTCGCTCAAAAATGAAGGGATCCTTGAAGGTTTTCGGATGATATTAATAGTCTACCAGACAAAACAATTTGGACACACTTAAATTATCTTAAAAACTTCTATAAGTTTATGTTTAAATATTTCACATTCGTTTTCTAGACAAATATAGGGTGAATTCAGGTTGACATGGGACACTTTTTGCCATTGAGATGACTGGGAAAAAGTGTCCCAGTCAACCTGAATTCTCCCTATATTTGTCTAGAAAACGAACCACCCTGAATTCATCTAACTTATTATATATATATATTTAGTTTGAGTGGATAGTGAAGAAATCATCACCAAATTTTCATGGCATTTAAAAGCATCCCAGGATGCACCTCTTGAAGTTGGTTGATTAATGTTTTGAGCAAGAAGTTGGAGTTTTAAACAACGAAGAAATATTTCATTTTCAGTTTTCACATGTTTTGGTCACTACATTATCCACATACTTCCATCTGTGTTATTTAATGTTCGTTTTATTATATTTCTGTGGTGTAGAAATGAGTGATAGGCCAAATAAAGAAAGAGTAAATGTGTCCAAACTTTTGGCTGATAAACTACCTTTCATGCTTAAAAATTCTCTCCTGCATTTTTAAAACATGGTTCTTTGAGGAACATAAACAAAACGGCTATCCAGCACTAAAAATAGTTCATAATTTGGTGCTAAATATTTTTTCATAAGTTCGTGCAACCAAAGTTGGGGGGATTTTGCAAACGTCATTTATTCTGGGATTGTCTATATAAAAACTATTAAGTTAAGAGGTCAGTTAAGTTATTTAGTTATTCAGTTATTTTTAGATAAATGTTGCATCGTGTTGTACTATATTCTCATGGATTTTTTTCTCATCTTTGTTTTTTTCAGATTTTCGGCCATAAGCATCGAGTCAGAGCAGCTGAACTCACTGGAAGGACCGACACAAAACAATGGCGAAAATAAGGATTATAAAGGGAAAATTCCGGAGCATCATGACGTCGTTGCAAGCACTTACAGTTGTGAACTACGACATGGGACCAGGAATTACACTCAGATCTGGGCTGTTGTGACTGTGAATGTGGAAAACATGTGCTTCTGTCGACTCGCTGTAGTTCTGACAGCAGAAGAGAGCGTGTCGTCATATTTATTTCTGAAGGAAAAACAGAACGAATGAAGGAAATCGGCTCAACACTTTCTTTGACTGGTCCTAGAAAAGACATTTATTTATTTATTAATGATTGTCACAATGCAGAGAGATCTGGTGTCTACATGCATTTTCTATTTTAAATACGATGTAAATATGTGTATGTATATTTTCTGCAATAAAACATGGTTTGAAACGTACCTATTTTAGCATGTTGTTACTGCAGTCATGTAATATGAAGGGATTTCAAAAATACATTAAAAAAGACGAAAAGTATTTTTGTACACAGAAACAACTGCAATAATCATTCGATAAGCCTGATCTGCCGTTGTTATAAATAACGTTTATTTAAAAAAAAAAAAAAAAAAAATCGTTCTAGAAGAAAATGCTTTCTCATCAACATAAAGGCCCACTCAGCTCTGTTTTGTTTTTCTGAAGTATTAAGATGCTGTTATGAAAAGGACATTTGCAAGGAAAGTATTTTAAACGTAAATTAAGAAGATTTATCCTAACCCGGAGATAATGCTAATTATTATTAATAAATATTTTTCGAGTTGTTTTCACCCAAAATCTGTCATTTTATTTAGTAGTAATGATTTTAAGCATTTGGACGAATTAAATAGGCCTACAAAAACTGTTGTAATAATAGGGATTACACACAAATTATGTTTGCATGTTATTTTCTACTATAACAGATAACACGTCAGAAAAAAATAACATAGTAAACAATAAATATTTCTGCAGTAATTAAGACATTTGTGTCATTTTGCGCGGGCATTTTAACCCAAAAGGACAGCATATGACAGCAGGTCTGGGAAAGCGTTTAGGATGTTGTGAAGAATCATTTGAAGGTGTGTAACGGGCTCCAAACATGTATGGAATTCCCAGATGTCTATAAAACGAAGGGTCGGGAAGGTCACGGAAAGGTGCAGCGGGTCAAACACAAGCATTTTACAACCGAGAGTCTTTTATCAATTCAGAGAGAAATATTACGAATCGACAAATCAGCAAACAATAAAAATGTAGGAATAATCAAGAATAATAAATATGATTAAAAAGAAAACATTTAAAGGCGGGAAATAAAATAAAGAAACGCGGGAGGTTTTAATATAACCTAATTATTGTAGGCCTAAAGTATAAATTATCAATTATAAAAATATCTATGTAATCACCTCAGAAAGCCACAAGAAACCTCCAAATATTTTTTTTTTTCAGTATAGAATTTTAAGACGTCGTGTTTTATGAGGCCCGCACGCGGTTTAGGCGGGAATCTGGCGTTTGTTTCTGCTGTCGGTTTCCAGTCAGAAACACGTTAAAATGACGCTTCAATCCAAGGGTTTGGGGACTTGTAGTGGGAGAGAGAGTAAAAGAGAGAGCCCAGGCACCTGAATCAAACTTATTTTTACCAGATGTTGTTAATATTTTTCTTACCGTCACGTGAATAGAACAGATGTTGAGTTGCCTCAGACCCGCCTTCACATGCACGCATTCAGTCTGACACAAATATCCTTTGAGTTTCTTTAAAAGAAGTTAGACTCGATGGGATAATGATGGAATGATAAACCTGATGTTTGTGGGAAAGGTTTTGCGCGCGCGCGTTTTGAACTTCAAACTTTAACCGACAAAAGGACGTGGAAAAGTCTATGATTTTTTCTCTCTCTCTCTCTTGCTTTGGACTTCTGTTGGAGTTGTGCAGGGATTTCATCACGCGCTGAGGATATACTGCAGAATGCTTCTGGTAATTAATTCTCTAAACTTAGATTCTCGCTTGCATCTGGATAGTTTGAACACGGTGTGTCTCAAGTTATCGAGCTGAGCTGGATATACTGCAGTTTTGCTTTTTTTCATGTGTTAATTCAGTGCTTTTTCGAATAAAAATAAAGGAAATATGAATTATGAACTCGGATATAATGTTCCTGTTTTTATTGTGTGTTCAGAAAGAAAAGAAAACCAATAAAAACACTCACTACAAAATCAAGCATGCAATATGACTGCAGTTTATTTACAGAGCGCTCGGGCCTTCTGCATGATCGTTTGAAATGGTCACTATATGGTGTGTAAAAGCATGAGTAAAACGATTTGACGAATGTTGATGTAAAAACATCTGACCTGTAGGGCAGTAAAGATTCACCGAGCTGAATCGATTCACCATCTTCAAATGAGCATGTCCGTGTTGTGTTAAACTTGAGAAACTCTCACCTCTGTGGACTTGACTGCATGAAATTCCTGATCCACGTGAATTATACAGCAGTGCACGCGCACACGCACGCACACTCACGCACAGCAGCTCTTTCGTGTGTTATCAGTCTCTGCGTGTTTGACCTGATGGGTTTAACATCATGATTTAAAACTCAAAGGCCTTTGAAGACATTAATGCACTACTCATCTGCTCTCACCAGTTCAAAGCACGGAGAAACCTGCAAAATTGAAATGTGCAGAAGAATGGCAGATAGTTAAATCACATCTTAGCATTTGCGTAAATTGTAAGAGCTTGATCTGTACAGCCATTTGTGTCTGTTTTTAGATGTACTTTATTGTACTTTATTTAATAGTAATTATATATTTATGTTTTGGTTATATATAAAAAAATAAAAATAAATAGCACTAATAACTATTAAACAGCACTGAATAATATTCAGTGTCAGAATAATCAGTGAAACAGAAAACAGTGAAACGAAATTCTTTTCTGTTTATTTTGTAATGCTTTGATGTTTTTGGGAAAGTGTGGACAGGTTGATAAAGGTTTAGGGTCACTTTAACAGGTGTTTCACAGTGACATGGGCATTTCAAACATTTCTTCAAACCAATACCAAAGTCAGTTTGTCCAATTAATATGTTTCATGTAATAAATCTTAAACATTTTAACAATTAAAATACCTGCATGCTAAGATTGTTTTTGATATTCATAATACTAATTGAGAAAAAATACGATTTGCTGAATTTGATAAAAAACAAAAACAGGTGTTTTTGTAGGAAAGAGCAAATTACATTGTCGGGTGCAGATAGTTCATGGTGAAGTATTTAATGTTGAAGTGAATAAAATATAAATATCCAGAGTAAAGGCCCGTTCACATCAAGAACGATAACTATTAACTAGTATAACTAGCGATATCCTTCTGTTTATTCTGCGCTGCTGTTTTGTCGTCTGCTGCTTTAAATGCTCGAGCTCGTTAAAGAAAGATGGATTCTGATTGGCTGTCAATGTTTTTATTCCTCATCGCCTGAAAAAAAAAATCGTTCTGAAAGTGATTCCAAGGATATCATTTTTTCTGTGCCGTTATCGTTATAGTGTGGTGTGTGAACTATTCTTTTAGGCTATATTTAGAACGATTTTTAGAACTATATAATTATCGTTAAGGCCTGTTCACGCCCAGAAAAGATATCGTCCACACCAATATACAAAATCGTTTGTCGTTTGCCGCTTTAAATGCTCGAGCTCTTTAAAGCAGAATGGATTCTGATTGGCTGTCAATGTTTTTATGGTTCGTCAGCTGAAAAAAATCGTTTCTCTGTGCCATTATCATTATAGTTGTGGTGTGTGAACTATTCTTTTAAATTTAGAACGATTTTTAGAACTATATCATTATTGTTAACGCCCAGAAACTATAACTATACGTTTATTAGCATCCACACCAACGTACAATATTGTTCTGTTTATTTTAAGCGCACTGCAATTTTGTCGTCTGCCGCTTTAAATGCTCGAGCTCTTTAAAAAAAGATGGATTCTGATTGGCTGTCAATGCTTTCATTCCTCATCATCGTTCTGAAAGTGATTCCAACGATATTGTTTCTCTGCCGTTATCGTTATAATGTGGTGTGTGGACTATTCTTTTATATTAAGAACGATGTTTAGAACTATATCCTTATCGTTAAGGCCCGTTCACATACAGAACGATAACTATAAAGATATTAGCGTCCACACCAACGTACAATATCATTGTTTATTTTAAGCACGCTGCAGTTTTTTCGTCTGTCACTTTAAATGCTCGAGCTCTTTAAAGCAGAATGGATTCTGATTGGCTGTCAATGTTCTTATCGTTCATCAGCTGAAAAAAAATCGTTCTGAAAATGATTCCAATGATATTGTTTCTCTGTGCCTTTATCGTTTTGACTTTTATATTAAGAACGATTTTAAGAACTATATATTATCATAATAGTTATCATCCTTTACCCTTTTATATTTCAGAAGACATGCTTGCCATTAAAGTATCAGGTTGCTACTTCATCATTTTCCTAATCTTATAAACAAAATTTCTACATAATAATATTCAGTGTCTCTGAGATCCCAAACATAAGCACAATAAAATCAGATTCATCAGATCAAGAGGATTTAAAACACAATATTGATTATCAGCAAAATGCATGAAGAACCTTTTGATTCTGCAGTGAGGTCAAGGGTCAGCTGTAGATGTTTGGTGATATGATGTGGCTTTTGTTGAGGTGAGATTGTCCACAACATGCTGCTTTAATTTCGTGTCTTTTCTGCTCAATGGAAACTTCCAGCACACAATGAAGCCTCAAACTGCACAGCTCAACAAAGCGTGTCCGTCCTGGAAGACTAGATTAATATATGATTTAATTTGAGCGAAGGCCTTTTCATCTCTGATTTACTGGGTTCTGGGCTGTAAGCGGAACCACATGGATTCGACTCTTTCATGCCACCGCTCCGATCCTAGGAGATTCCAATCATATTTAAATTATTATGAGCAGCCAGATCTTGTGTGCCTATTTTAATTGTGTCCAGAGATTCATCGCATTACATTTCGCTCATATTCGAGGCAAAAGCGAGAGCTGCAGATAATTCATCCCTATCATATAAGGGTGTGCTTGGAATGGCATACTATCATACTCATATTGTATTGCAATATGCAGCATATGTACTGCGCACAGCATGATAATTCTCTGTATGCATGAAGGACCTTGATGAACTACAACATCTGCATGCTGCCGTTTCCCTTAAAAGATTAATAAAACTCCTGTCCAATATTCAGAGTTCTGCAGTGATAATGTGGGTTTAGGATGCTAAAAACTCACATTACCACATTTTTCTTTCTGACGTTTAACGGCGCTCTGATTGTCGGGTGTTTTGCTGCAAACATGCCTTAATAAGAAGCCTTAAAAATGCACAAACGTAACCAAGACATTTTATTGGTGTTAAAAGTCGTCCCACACAATAACAGGAATGCAAGATATTTTCAGAAATCAAGCAGCCTTGAGCAATATGTGAAAGTGCTGGTTGCACAAGGTTTTGTGGGTAGGCATATTTGATTCAGTTTTCCCACGTCGATCTCTAAGTGTGGTATAATCGATTTCAGAGAAACCTGCCACTAAACGACACCTAAAAAAACGAAACAAAAAGTAGTTTGCCAAAATAAGCTGCAAATTGAACCCGACTTTATGTTGCATGTTGTGGCTACACGAGTGTTTACGTATTTGGTAACTCAAAAGGTTGTAGGTTTAAACCCCAAAAAGAGATTTTACTCCAGCGGGAGATTGTCAGTGTGATAAAAAGTCCTGAATGTGTCTGATAATTAAAGAATCTTTCTTATAAATCCCCACAAAATACAAAAGTGCCTCACATCCCAGGCATTACACCAATACCAGACTTTAAGTGGCTGGTCACGGCCTGCCTGGCCACAACTGGTTTGTCCTGGTCCTCTGGTTTGCAGCCTCTCTGGTGCATGTGTTTTTGGCAGTAGTGGGGTTATTGTGTACATGTACCACCCAGGCAGCTGTAATGGCATCTATGTGCCACCCTACATGTGGCACACAATAGACCGCCAGCTCACATCTACCTGCCTATCAGTGTGGTTTCTATGAAAATAAACAGACAATCAGAATGCAGTTCAGTGTACACAAACACATCACAACCTTTCATGCAAAATAAAAGACCTTTTGTCTGATATTTGTTTATGTTTGCTAGTTGCCCCCTAAAATAAGTTTCGGCCTGCCTGAAGGGGGTAAACAATTTGAACTCAACCTTAAATCAACCTGTTGCTGTCTAAAAGATTTCAGTGACGGAGAGATTTAATAGAGGATGTTTCTATGGCACTTTGGGAACTTAAAATAGAATAATTGAATAATGAATAAAACACTCTAAAAATGCTGGGTTAAAAATAACCCAAGTTGGGTTAAATATGGACAAACCCAGCGATTGGGTTGTTTTGACCAACCTGCTAGGTAGTTTTATTTAACTCAACTATTGTTTAAAAATTACTATATTGCTCACTTATGAACCCAAAATAGTTTGAAATTAACATTTATTAATATGTTTAATAAATTAACATTTATTACGTTTAATAAATAATAATTAAACATTTATTAAATTGCTTATTAATAAATGTTCACCTTTTAATTATTACTGTTGCCTCTAGTAATTATGTGTCTGATTTGTAATTTCCAGCCTATTCTGGGTTCATTTTAAGCCAGACATATAGTCATTTTTAAACAGTAGTTGAGTTAAATAAAACTGCCCAGCAGGTTAGTTTAAATATTTAACCCAAATGCTGGGTCAAAACAACTTAATGGTTTGTCCATATTTAACCCAACTTAGGTTGTTTTTAACCCAGCATTTTGTAGAATAAAATAACTGAATAATTAAATGGTCGACTAATTTGTCTTGATAACTAAATTTCTATGTGCCCTAGATGCAATGTTTTCAAACGTTTTGCATAATTTGACAAAATAACAGCTTGAGAAAATGGAAATGATGCACATTAAAAAAGTATTTTCTTCACACATGACATCTCATATTTCATCTCAAGTAATTTAATCACTGAGTAAATATTGAAATTGTTTTTAAAAATACCTTTGCATATGACTGCCTCTAAAATCAAGACATCGACGCCATTGCGCCATAGGCCCCGCCCACTAGCATTCAGTCACTTAACGGCTGACATCGACGCGAGCGTCGCGTCAAAAGCAAATAGAATCCATTATAATCTCTGACGCTGTGCAGTGTGTACACAGGATACAGTACAAAGATGCACGTCCAGTTTCTGACATACTCCACGCACTTGAGTCTGCGGTCTGACACCGGGACAAATGCATCTCTACAGACTTCAGAAGGACTCCAGCGTCAGGAACAGGTGGATGGTTTATTCATAATGGCGTCCGGATCGCGCTGGAGGAATATATGTTTGTTTGGAGCGTTTGACTGCAGACTGTTTTGTAATCGAGGCACAGTGTAATGGAGAGTTCGCAAAGAAACTTTTTTTGAAAGCTGAAGCAACTGTATTGGATTTGACAGCAGCTACATGGCAAACCGTAAGTAAACAATTAATTGCATAAATGCTTTTTATATGGATAATGTTTTCAAAGCACTCTGTGCAATAGAAGTGGGCGTTGATACATTTTCCTATGCAATGGCATTATCCAATCATGACAGTGGCCAGGGAACCCTGGATATTAAGACTTGTATGGCTTAATATAACGTTAATGATGTCTCTTACTGAAATATGTAATAGAAAACTCATGAAATATTTAGGTTATATGAAAAATCCACATCATTTTATATATTTTGGACAATTTAGGTGCGCAGTGCATCCTGTTGCCGCAGGTTGTTTTTCATGTCCGCGGATTGAAGCGACCCCAAATAACATGATATTAATGAGAAATTTACCAGGGTAACCTACCAAAAACGGATTTTTCAACCCCCCCGTATCCATTATTTTCTTGCCCTTCGACTGAAAATTACAACTAAAAGCCGCACAATGTAGCATCGTATCAGTATTTTATTTTCCGAGTTGTGTTGGTAGCGCCAGTAGCTCACCGAGTGCAACCATTTGACGTCATCAACGCAGAATGCGCTGCGCACCTAAAATGGCGCCCCCATTGTCCAAAATATGTATAAAACGATGTGGATTTTTTAAATAACGTAAATCTTTAATGAGTTTTCTACTATTTCAGAAAGAGACATAATTTACGTTAAATTAAGCCATACAAGACTTAATACCCAGGTTTCCCTTTAAAAGAGCCGCCCCTTAAAAACAGATAATTTCCGACAGAGGGTCAGAATGAGAGTTGAATATAATTTTTCTGCATATATGTATTTGTTTTATTGTTAACATTAACATTATAAGTAAACCTCAATGAAAATATTAAAATAATAATAAAAAATCCATATCATGACCCCAGATCATCATACTTTTAAAAATCTAATAATTCATATTTTTATGATGGATTTTCTTAGATTGAAAGTTGTGGAAAATCTGGGTAAAACAATCAAATATCTTTACTTAAAGACATTTGAAAAGTAGCACAAATAAATTAAGATCTGGTGAACAGTTTCCAAGATGGTTTTAACATGGCACTAGCAATGCCAAGGTCATGCAGGGTTCAATTCCCGTTCCGCTTTTGTACCTTTTTTCTGAGAGTGTACCTTAACTGTATTAATGCAATGTACTGTAAGTCACTTTAGATAAAAGCATCTGCTAAATGCATAAGTAATGTTTAATATGACCTTCATATAACAAAAAGAAAAAGCTGAAATCTGTTCGTTTTAATAAAAATCAACCACTGGGGCAAAAAAAAGTGCCTGTACTTGAACTAACACCCCCATATCATGACCGAAATGAAGAATGATGTTCTGGAGGAACAAGAGAATATTAAGGACTGAGTCACTTACTGACCTGTTTCACTAAGATGTATGGAGCCAACTCCCCTCTGACTTCCTCTGTTTCTCCTCTGGATGAGATCCCTGCTTGGAACAGAAAGTTATGAGCATGCATTTGCCCTGCTTTATTCCCCTGAATAACTGGAATGCACACAAGGTCAAATCTATCCACTGGAAACTTTTAAAAGTGAAATATTTTAATTAGACTGGTCCCTGAAACTAGCCCTCGGCATGTCCGTTTAAGTGTTTTTACGCCACTCGCCAGGAAAATCTGATGGGCTGGATCAAACACACACTTTTTGTTCTTGGTTGACAAACACAGAGCATTGTTTTTGCGGTCCACGGTTTGGTTTTGTGTTCACAGATTCAGCCCCTATTAGCATAATTGTGGTATGATCTGGATGTTTCGCATGTTGAGCCAGTGTTAAAGACGGACTTGTGTAGCGTGGGACATCTAGCGATTGATCCAAAACTATTAGAAAAGTGTGAGTTTGTTGGAGCCGTGGCCTAGCGGTTAAGAAGCCTGCATGTTTCAGCGCACTGTCCTCACAATGGTGATCTGTGTTCGAACGTGGCTGTTCACATTTCTCGATCCCAATTTCCCATCTCTTTTCTACTATGTTATCAATAAAAAGTGACAAAAATAAAATTTCCTTGTTGAAAAGACCAGCTTAAGGGGGTTTGCTGGACATATTTTGTTGCTCCTGGAACAACATTCCTGTCCAAAAATTTAGTCCTAACCCTATCCCAACCCCTAAACCTAACCCTACCCATAACTTATCCCTAAAATCAGAGAGAAATGATAGGTTAATAACATAAATAGATGACATAAACCGTAAACTTGTCTCTCAAAGCTGATTGGTTGATTGGAATGTTGTTCCAGGATCAACAAAGATGCTGTGCTTGGTGAAATCACGTTCGCCGTCATGACATCACAACATTAATACTAATGCAAGTTTCAACCCCCTCATGGCAGCATAACGAAACAACTGAAATATTCAGACTTTAAAAACAACTGTTGTTTATTGAACAACATTTAAAAAAGAATATACAGCATCTGTGGTACTTTCTACATCAATGAATAACTGAAGATGGTCAGAAGATCAAGTGATGTGCATTGAGATCTGAAGTGCATTTATTCTTAAATAGCTCTTCAACTCGTTGGAAATGCTGTATCAAATGCACTTTAGTCCTGTGCATGTGTATCACACAACCACAGTCTGACAAACTAAAGCAGCACGTCCTGCTCAGAGCGGCTCAGGGGAGGTTAACGTTTCAGAGAGGGTTTTTTTTTTTTTTAAAGCTCTGCTTAATGCATCTTTGTCAGGTTTTCCTGGAGGGGATCTGTGGGGGGTAAATGCAGACCACCATCCCCCTGGGGGGTAATTAGCCTTCAGTGACACCTCCAAACATTCTACTGCCCCCCTCCAGGGCAAAGCTTCAAGGCTTCATTAAGCCTCGTTGACTGGTGTCACCCTGACAGAAATGCTAAACAGATACACAAGTGTATAAAGTTCATCATGACTGCATGATGCTTGCTCGGGGTACATGCATTATGTCAAGACTTGTGTGTTGAAAAAAAAAAAAGTGTGTTTTGCGAATTCTGCCAAGAGAACCTACAGGGCATTTTCCATGATTTAAGCTGTTTGTATGATGCTCAAAGTTTCGGCTAATGTACAGTTTTGAATCAGAGATTTCTCCATGTCAGTCATGATGCTCCCTTAGAAGGGAGCTGTTTACTGTATGTAGACAGTAAGGTAGCTCACTGCTGAGTCATGGCTGCAGCGTTTTAACTGTTTAACTTTCTGTAAGAGTGATTCAAACCGTTTCACATCCCGTCTGTTCTCTGAGCACTTTAGAGGAAACAAGAAAATTGCTCTGTTTTTAAAAATCGTAAAGAGAAATCTTTCCGAATGAGTGAGCTTGACTTTTTGTTTTTTAATCCTTTACAAGAAAATGTTGTGTACACATGCATGTCATCGCTAAAGTATGGCAACGTGATTCACAAAATGTCAAAACCATCAATGGAGTTGCATGTAATCCACCCACCAGCAACTATTAAACTCCACATGCTGCATTCAAAGAGGAAAATTATTGAGTTATTAGATGTTCATTTTCATTTTAATGCAGGTTCTCTCATTGTGCCCAGCACTGCCATGGTTGGTTTCAAAAGCATTCCTGAGAAGTGAGTGTTCAGCTTTTATTAACCCTCATTCATGATCCAGATTCATTTGCAATCTGTGTCACTCTGGTCTGATTCGGTTTGCATTTCTGCTCGATTGCTCTTCTCAAATGAAAGTTCAGTCTCGCTAGTTGACAGTGTAGTTCATTGAGAACACTTCACATTAGCAATGTCTGCTTCGTAAACAAATAATTCAGATCTTTTCAAGTCAAGTCATCTTCATTTATATAGCGCTTTTTACAATACAGATTGTTTCAAAGCAGCTTCACAGTGATAATAGGACATTTTTTTCAATTAATTAATTGAACCAGAAGATTATCCCAAGCCTAAGTAGATTGTAGAAAGCATTGGGTCCAGTCAGTGCTCTCTACCAACCGTGCTGTTGGGAAATGCAGTCCTGAACAATTTGTTCACAAACAAATTGAATCTACACAAACAGATTGAATCTGCTCACTCGTTCTTCTGTAGAACATATGCCTGTGCAGGTATAATGCTCTTTTATATAATATGATTTATGTATTCATATTTTAAATTTGATTTCATTAGGTATGTTTACATGCACTAATTTTGGTCAATCCACTCTGATTTCAAGTTCTGAAATTTCTGTTTATATAAACCCTAAACATTGCTGCATTCAGAACTAGGGGTGTGCCGAGATCTCGTGATATTAAAACGTGACAATATTTCTCGTCAAGGGGAAAAGCTGTCTCAAGATATCATTATGATGGAGTTGAGTTTGTGGCAAAACTTTTACAGTGCTTGCATTTATATTATTCTGTCTTTTAATGCATAAGATAATTCATACTCAGAAAGTAGAAATGAAGTGACATTCATTTTGCATTTTGTGACTTGTGACGAATTAGGTGCATGTAAATGAAGGTAGCACGATTAATCGTTAAAATATTGATTCAGACACCCACACGATCTCATTCCTAAATGACGATTCGCCCGAATGGAAGCTTGTTTCCAACTTAAAAAATAAAAAAGGTAATTGCGACTTTTTATCTCACAGTTCAGACTCTTTTCTCACAATTGTGATATATAAACTCACAATTGCGAGTTATAAAGTCAGAATTGCGAGATATAAACTTTTAATTCTGACTTTTTTTCTCAGAATTCAGAATTTTCTCTGAGTTTATATCTCGCAATTCTGACTTTATAACTCGCAATTGTGAGTTTATATACTCACAGATATAACATATAAACTCACAACTGTGAGAAAAAAAGTCTGATAAAAAGTCGCAATTATCTTTTAAATTGTTTTATTCCATGGTGGAAACAAGCTTCCATACCTGTATCTATTAAACATTTGACAAAATGACACACTGGAACATTCAAATCTGTGTTCGCACTGCCGCTGACCCAGAGAGAGCAGTTGTCATGTACAGTATATGTATGAAATAAACAGTCTTTTCAACCACACAGTTTAGTTATTTCCGTGTTACAAATATTCAAATTATCACAGAAGTACTGGGATAGAAGTTTATAGTTCGGATATAAACACTGATGTCTACGGAAGCGATCAAAAATCAAGAGCAAATCACCTTTGAAAGTAACTTGACACTTCAAATAACGGTTGTATCGATTACGTCGACAAGTGACTGTTAAAAAAATGTATTTGTCATTGAATCATTCATTCAAGAGATTCATTCAAAAACACTGATTCATCCAGTAATGAGACAAGTGAAGTCTTTATGCATGAGTCATTGAATCATTCATTCAAGTGATTCTTTCAAAAACGCTGATTCATCCAGTAATGAAACAAGTGAAGTCTTTATGCATGTGTCATTGAATCATTCATTCAAGAGATTTGTTAAAAAACGCTGATTCATCCAGTAATGAAACAATTAATAGGCTTGTTCGAGATGCATCAGCGCTGCGCAGACCGATCGCGTATGACATCAATGTACCGCGAGAGCGATTCAAAAGCATAAGGAGTCGTATGTTATCCAAATGCTCTCGCGGTACTTTGATGTCATACGCCGATTGGCCTGTGCAGCGCAGATGAATCTCGAACAAGCCTGAAGTCCTTATGCGTGAGTCATTGAATCATTCATTCGAGAGATTCATTCAAAAACGTTGATTCATCCAGTAATGAAACAAGTGAAGTCTTTATGAGTGAGTCATTGAATCATTAATTCAAAACATTTTTTAAAATAATTCATTCAGATTAATGAAACATTTTAAACAGACGGCAGCAATTAACATTTTTGTAGTAAATTACGTTATTTTGTTTAGTTGTTTGTTCAGAATTGTGGGTGAATCTTGATCTCTGTTTAAAAAAAAAAAAAAAAATCATGATTCTCAACATTTTGGAAAAATGGGCAGATTCATTTCTAATTTTGTTCATTTCTATGATCTAAAACCAAAACTCCCAAGTTTACATCTGAGGATTCTAGAGGTCAGGAGCAGGTATCTCCTGCTGCTTTGCATGCACCATTACTCCACAGAGAAAGAGAAAAGTAAAGACAGAAAACCTGAAACAGATGGTCCATCGCCCCATGCAGTCTGAACCAACAACAACCGCCGCTCCGGCACTTCATCACCCCTGCATTTTCTGCCCCCCTGCAGGGGTAAAAGACCCTCTCGCACCCTCAAACCCTCCGCGGGGGCCCATCTCAACTATACGGAAGTGTGAAGCTCAAGTTAAAAGTTGTGAACAGATAAGAGGTTTTAAAAGCCCAAACTGGGTTTTTATGTCTCAGTGGGGCATTGTAAATCCTTCCTCATTAGGTCTCTGTTCCTCCCTCTTCCCAGGGATCTGTTTGCGTGTTAAATTAGTTTTTAGTAGTGTTTGCTAAGTCAAGCATCACTATTAGTATTGCTCATACTTAGGGTTAAGATTTCAAACCCCCTAATCCTAAGAATTAAACTTTGTGCCATTTGTGCTACAGACATGAATGGTACCTCTTTTAACTAAACAACCACCTAGCAACCACCCAGCTCACCATAGAAACGTGTAAACAACCATGGCAACCCCTTGGCAACCTCCCACTCTAGCATGCTTATGTTGCTTGGGGATCTGTAAGATTTGTTAACCTTCTTCATTAAAACCTGTAATTATGTCCTGTTTTGGCATATTTAAGCAAAAGTCCAAACCATAATTAATGAAAAAAAACTTTCCCTTAATTTTTTCCACTTTCCTTTCTCTAGTGTTCTGCCAACACTGCCTTATGGATTCCTTTATGAACAGTAAAGTGCAGATGAGGGAAAACTCAAGCTTTCAGTTGCATTAACAGTTCTTGAATTCCTCCATCATTTTTTAGTACTAAAATACTTGCTGTATCAAAATATTCTGACAGTGTTTCGTGCATCGCTGTTCATATAATATGAAGACTGTAAACATTTTTCTCTTGCAATGTCCTCAATGGTCTATTCAGTATAATATATAATATAACTAGTTCTTTTACATTAATCATTCAAAAAAGACTAATTTACTCACAAAACAGCTGCACAAATAGAATCACTAAAGGTGTGTCTAAATGCAAAATGAAAATTTGAAAAGGTCAAATGTATTTATATGTGTACTTTTCACAATAAGAGAGAGAGAGAGAGAGATCGCCTGAGCGAGCATTACCTGTGTCTGATATAACATTCATTCTTCAGGTCGATGTCCATAATATTATATCCATTATAAAAATCCATTTGAACGTCCACTGAGGAAAGCGATCTTTGTATTTTTTTCCTTTTTACAGTTAAGGGAATTTTCCATAACATCGCTAAAACATTGTCCTTTGTTTACTAAAGTCCCTTTCAATTTAAAAGTCTTTTGCGACTGACTCATTCACTCGTAAAGTTTTGCTGCCATCTAATGGACCCTTTCTCAATAGCAAATACAACATTATTATTTATATAAAATATTTATTGAACAACAATATTTAAATTAACAACAATAGCCATTATGAATGACAATAAGAAATTAACACAATTGTACAATTCAGTCAGACATACAAAAGCAGTGTGCAGGATGCAAGTTAAATATAGCCTTAATATTAAATTATTAAATTTAACATAGCCCAATTCGATTTGCTCTGGAACAAGTAATAGATTAATAAGACCAAAGATTGCCCGTTTTATGTACCCAAAATGAATTATATCTCATGTTTAACCACTATAAGAGCCAGCGGCAAATCTCCGAAGCACTGGCCGAAATGAAGCTGTTCTCGGCGGGTACACGAGCACTGAACGGCCGCTGACATCCCGGAGCTCTAAACAAATTGTAAAATAGGTGCTATAATTAAATATGAGTCACATATTTCAGGTCTAAAAACTACATTCTCACCTAAAAAACTCTTAAAACTACAGTTTGTGGTACAACAAGTGTAGTATTTGTAAAAAATACAGTGGATTTGCTCGGCTGCCATGACAGTCGCTTCAAGCAGAGTGATACAAACGGTGAAAAGGTAGGAGTGCTGTTATCAGTAGAGTATCGCACGGCTCTCAGCCAATCAGATTCGAGAACCAGAAAGAACTGTTGTATAAATATGAGTATACTGTATGTTTGTGGGTAAAGTTGGACATATCCAGCTTTATGTTTTGCGACGATATAAACAACCAAGCAATTGAGATATGCTATGTGTGATTAAGGGAAAAAACTTTTCTCCTGTATTCCATTGGCTGGACATACAAATAGTCTTGACCCCATCTTACAACATTGGTTGAACCACAGTTGCTGTGTTGGGTTGCTCAAACAAACAGAACAATGTTTTAAAAGCACCACAGTGTTTCAACCTGCGAATGGCTTCCTTTTATCTCTCCATATTAAACTAAAATGGGAAGTATTTTAACTTAGAAAAACATAACGCATATCACCTATCATTAATCAGTATATTCCGTGAGATTCCCATCCCTGCTTGCCATTTTTTCTGCACCTCCTTTTGGCGACCTTTCAACCTTCCCTCAGCATTAAAAAAAGAATATGGATCGAATGCATAATGACTCTTTTCCTGTGCCGTAAACTCCACGACAGCAAAAGGGCGATAATTAGAGTCTCCATGGCAAAGGGCCCAGCAGGCTGAAGTTTGGTTTCAAAATTCGCTTAAGCCCGAAGTTTCGCAAACTTCAAACAGACGTACATGAACATGAGAGGGAGAAAGAAAGAGAGACACAGAAAGAGAGAAGAATAAATGGATTTGAATGAAAAGAGAGAGAGAAACCGAACAGGAGAGAGATTTGGACTGCTAGGTCTGGATTTCATTAGAGCCAATTACCTTATCTGTTTCATCTCTGGAGCGACCCGCGGGCGTGCTGGTCCGGACACACGCTAATACACACACATGCATGTAACTATACACGCCGAGCACATTCACACACACATGCACACGCAAACGCTGCATGAGCACATACCTGAAGCGCCAGTACCTGCAGAAACCCCCCGCTCCTCAGAGAGAGAGAAAAACCAACCACGAACTTCAGTGAAACTCAAAAGTGCCATGTTAGATTATTTGTCAGACTGAAATAAGAAGAAATAAAGTGCTTTTCTCTCTCAGTGGCATTTCTGAGAACAAGCTGGAGTTTATTTACGTAATGTTCTTCAGTGAAGGTGTGTTGATCTTTCCACTCGCAGCATCTGAAGTGTCATTCAAGGCTATACAAACACAACAAACCTCATTTGAAGAAAAAATATGACCATGTTTTACTGTTTAAAATGTTGTTAAACTTCTGTGCAGCACCCAAAACACTCAGAATGCCACTTTTAATTATTTGTACTATTGAAATATTAAGTTTTGCATTTCTTTGAAGAAAATACGAGTGGTACGTGCCCATGCAAAACATTGATTCTCTTAGCTAGCGATTCAGTATTTGCCGATATCTCAAAGCATGCCACAATACAATTACAATTAGATTAGATTCAGGGGCTTACGATATTATGTGCCTATTTTACACAACCAGTTTGTTTGTTCACTCACAAATGCAACCAAAATGTAACATGAACATTTAAATGAACTCCAAATCCTGTATCCCACTTGAGACAAACATAGTTTTTTAAATAATACACTGTAAAAATGATATGATCAACAAGTCATGGCAACATGTTTTACATTACTTTAGCTCATCAAAATATTTTAACCAATATCAACTTCATTTTTTAAGTTTTATGTGATTCAACTAGACAAGATTTTAAAAAATGAGTTGAAATGACTTGTGCAGCCAATTTGATTATACTTGATTATACACAACAGAATGAGGTTCTCCAGGTATGGAAGCTTGTTTCTGCCATGAAATAAAAAATAAAAAAGATAATTGCGACTTTTTATCTCACAATTCTGACTTTTTTTCTTAGAATTGCGAGATATAAAGTCAGAATTGCGTGATATAAAGTCAGAATTGCAAGTTATAAAGTCAGAATTGCATGATATAAAGTCAGAATTGCGTGATAAAAAGAATTACAGGTTATAAAGTCGGAATTGCAAGTTATAAGGTCAGAATTGCCTGATATAAAGTCAGAATTGCGTGATATAAAGTCAGAATTGCGAGTTATAAAGTCAGAATTGCGTGATAAAAAGAATTACAGGTTATAAAGTCAGAATCGCAAGTTATAAAGTCAGAATTGCGAGTTATAAAGTCAGAATTGCGTGATAAAAAGAATTACAGGTTATAAAGTCAGAATTGCAAGTTATAAAGTAAGAATTGCCTGATATAAAGTCAGAATTGCGTGATAAGTCAGAATTGCAATTTATAAAGTCAGAATTGTGAGATATAAACTCGCAATTGCATGTTATAATGTACAATTGTGAGGAAAAAAAAACTGACGTTTTTCTCAGAATTGCAAGTTTATATCACGCAATTCTGACTTTATAACTCGCAAAGATATTTTGAATATCTTTTTTTATCTCACAATTCTGAGAAAAAAAGTCAGAATTATATTTATAAAATATTTGATGACAATTTAGTGGCAATTTGACATCTTTTTATAACAGTCAAACAAGTCTTTCAAGGGTATTTTTCTTTAAGACATTGCATGTGGCCGACATGAGTGTCAAAATAAAGGTGCATCTTAAAAATATATATCTTATTTTTTTACCTGTTGCATTGTTAGATCATATCATTTGATTAGTGCATGTCGACGTATCATTAAAGGGATAGTTCGCTCAAAAATGAAAATTCTGACATTTGCTCAACCCTCGAGTTGTTCCAAACCTGTATGAATTTATTTCTTCTGCTGAACACAAAAAAAGATATTTTGAATTTAAAGAATATGGGTAACCCAACAGACTTACATAGTATGGAAAATAAATTTGGAAGTCAATGGGGACCATCAGAATGTTACCGACATTCTTCAAAATATCTTCTTTTGTGTTACAGGTTTGGAACATCTTGAGGGTGAGTAAATGATGACAGAATTTCATTTTTGGGTGAACTATCCCTTTAAGGGGATGTTAAATTCATACTTTTTAAATTCATACTTTGTTAAATTTATACATTCCCTCCCCCAAATATCTGTCCATCACACTGATTCAGCTGAATGACACAAAATGAACCAACCAGTGAAGAAGACAGAACAAAATAAACAACGACGAAAGAGTCGGCTCTCTAACCTCCACAGACGACCACTCATGCGGAAGGTAATTCTGTGTAATGAATCGTGACACAATCAAACTGAACCGACCCAGAGAAAGCCGTGTTTAATTGGCTCCCCATTCAGGCAGCAGAGAGGAAACTGCTAAGATAAACACAGCGCGAGCGATAACGTCTGATGCCATGACAGGTCGTGCAACACACGCGATGCTATACCGTTAACTGCTTCTCTCCACAGCTACACAACTTTTTTTAATTCAAAGAGCAGAACACTGCATGAAATACAGTGATTACTGCCCGAAAGAAACAAACACTGCCCAACCCCAAACCTCTGAGGAGATTTACTGCCATGTTTGATTAATGGGTTTGAATATGAGAGGAAAACAAACCTTATGCTATGTGAACAAAGTCCTATTGCACTAGAGACGGATGGATGGGGAGAAAAACAACAACTTAAACCAGTTGAGACCACCTTGGTATTTAAACTGGACCAAACTAGTGTAAGATTGCAAATGGCAACAGCTAAACAAAACAGCTTAAAATCAGCCTAAGCTGGCAAATAGTCAGGTTTAAGATATTTCTTCATCTTAAATGCCTGAAAGTGTCTCTTATCCTTGAAACGAGCTTAAGATTGCTGCAGGGATGATGTAATTTTATAGGCCAAGCTAGAAGTTCTTCACTCTGATTCCCTCGAGGGAAAAAAAAAAAAGTAGGATTCTGGATTATGGCAGAAAGCAAGAAAATGTAATGATTCTTACACATTTTGTTCATCATGAAATCTTAAAGGGTTAGTTCACACAAAAATGTACTCACTCTCAAACCACCCTATGACTTTCTTCTTTCAGTCAAACACAGTCGGAGTTATATTAAAAAAATATCCTGGCTTTTCCAAGCTTTTATAATGGGAATGATTGGTAACCGATATTTTGAAGCCCAAAAAAGCGCATCCATCCATCATAAGAATAATCCATACAACTCCAGGGGGTTAATAAAGGCCTTCTGAAGCGAAGCGATGTGTTTTTGTAAGAAAAATATCCATATTTATAAGTTTATAAACTAGAATCACTGGCTTCCATACGCAAGTCGATTCCGGCGGAAGAGTGACCTTTGACCCCACGCATGACGTAATGACGAACGTGGAAGTGCAAAGGATAGAGCAAAACAAAAAAACGGTCACAAATTAGTAGTCTAAAACAAGAATTTTTAAAGAGAAATGTTGAAGGAGCTTGAGTTTGTTGCCCAGCCCTATTTGTTTGAACCGTGAGAGGCGTCTACTTTCACCTAATCTACTCCTACATCCTACGTCATACGCCAGACTCTCTCGTGAATGCGCGGACAGACGTTACCAGAAGCTAGATATGGATATTTTGTCACAAAAACCCATCACTTCGCTTCAGAAGGCCTTTATTAACCCCCTGGAACCATATGAATTACTTTTGGATGCGCTTTTTTGGGCTTCAAAATCTCGCCCCCCATTCACTACCATTATAAAGCTTGGAAGAGCCAGAATATTTTTTAATATAACTCTGATTGTGTTTGACTGAAAGAAGATAGTCATATACACCTAGCTTGAGGGTGAGTAAATTATGGGATCATTTTCATTTTTGGGTGAACTATTCCTTTAAATACAGAAGCTAAAGTTATACTACAAATGCATGACTTTGCACGACTTCAGCATCACCACCACTAAGCCTCAGACAAATGTCTTTATTTCAAATCTACAGTTGGAAAACTTGAGTTAGAAGAGTTTGCTAGAGTGTAGAGTTGTCAAAAGTACTGACTTCGGTACCAATCTGTACTGAAATTTTAAAAATGTGATGCTTTGAGCGCTGTTGAGCGGATTCGTAAACACCTCTGATTGGCTATTGTGTTGACGCACTCATCAGATATGTCTGTGATTGGCTACAATGATCAACGCACGGGAGCTTTTGAATTTGAAAGCGGGAGCATTTGAAAGCAGGCGTCTATCAGTAGACTGGTCAAGTGTATCTGTGTAAGCGCACTGTGAAGAGCGTCAAAGATGTCTATTTACAAAATTTTTTTGAAGCGTTGATCAATGTAGCCAATCATAGACATATCGAGCGCGTAAACACAAAGGCTAATCAGAGGTATTTACGAATCTGCGCTCAAAGCTTCACATTTTTAAAATTTCAGTACTGAAGTCGGTACTTTTGACAACACTACTGGAGTTTGAGTATAAACACAACGAGGCTGTGAAAGTGACTACTCAGATGAGTTTACTTGTTCGATGTAATGATGTTTAATGTCCCCGACAACCTCTGTAGTCACATTTAGACATTTGGTAGCGAACGCCTTTTACAAGACAAGTAAAAGCTGTAAAAAAAAATCACAAGAGGGTACTATTGTGTTTTATATCATAGAATAAAACGTAAAAAAATCTTGAGCTTGTGTTCACCACAGACCTTATTTCAGGCATTTAACCAAAAACCCATCGACTTCAGGACGATGGAACTGGAAGTTCAAAAGTTGTTTCAGGTTCTAGGACTCAATCCTACAGTAATCTATGAGGTAATTTTATCTGCAGCATTTGATTACTATTAACCCTGGTTTCAATTAGCTTTTATTTAATTTTAAACATGTAATTGTTATAGTTAACTATTATAACCCTGCAGAACATAAAATATCTTCAACTTTGTACAACAACGGATCTTATTTATGTGTTACCTCCTGAAGAGAGAGAGAGAGAGAGCTGTGACTAAAAGTTTTTTACCACCACCATCACTGCAAATAACTATGAGTTCTGATCGCTTCCATGTGTGGTGAGTCCAGCTCTCTGTCCGATGTCATATCCTGTTCCAGCCTGGATGTGCTGCAAGGGTCTGCCGTGTCACTCCCTGAGAGGGGGAGTGTGGGTAATGATGGCAGTAGACCCTGCAGGTGTGCAGCTCTCCTTCCAGACACACATACCAGTGTCAGAATTTAACTTTTTTTTATTTTTATAATGTTTGCCCCCCTGGATCTGATTTTCAGGGGCATTTCTTTCTAACTATATAAAAACAGCCTGTATGTCATGCAGTTTTATCGAACACCTGAATTTAATCAGTGCATTAAATGAAACTTGAGTGCATTACATATACATTTAAATGAACATCAGCTCATATTTTATACAAAAATAAATCATCACATTTTTACTGCCATATTTTGAATTTCTGGAGTATTTCTGTCACCCTCAATGGCATTTTTGCCTTGAGACCCATTCATTTTTGACACTGATACACATTTACTTGGCTAGCATGGGTGTATTTAGTGGGATATATGAAACAGAAGATGCAATAGTCTTTTCTTCCCTATTGTGACCTTTATATATGAGTGAAACGTTTTGCTATTGGTGGATCTCATGTGAGTGACAGGTTGCCCCGCCCTCGTGCCAGTAAACACAGAGAAGAGGTGTCACTTTTTTTAATGTGCACATATAAATCATAATAAATATACTCCATAAAAAACAAGAATGGTCAATTTTAATGGTGACTCAAATGTGCATAACTTCAGTCTATTCCTACCGAGATGAATGAAGAGTTGGCTCCAAAATCATCTGTTTTATATGTTTTGTATATTGTAAACAATCGTATATGTGTATACTGTGTGTTTGTGTTTGTGCATATGTATGTATATGTAAAAACGTTTTACATATTGAGTTTATATAAAATATTGTTTACAAATTCATATAAATAGACAGTATTTGTTTGGTGATTGGTGGATATTATACCATCTGATTTTAACTCTCCTATTGGTTGATTGCAAGTTCAAATCTTGTCTTTGTGTATTTAAGAGTTTTCTCCATTTGCAGTCTTTTAGACTTGATGAAATCCTGTGCACTGGAATGCTTTTCTAGTGTTGTATTTTTGATTTGAATTTCTCCACTCCATAAGTGCTGCTGGTTTTGCTTTTGTGTGCACAACTTTAAGCGTGACACTTGCATATACAGTAAACGCTATAGACTAACAGTCACAAAACTCCAGTTTTGAAAGGGTCAGTTTTGATTTCATGTTGATTTAGTGTTACCTCAGAATTAATTTTCACATTTCATTAACTAATCCAGACATGCGATCTGTTGACTTTGCATGAACCCAAAGTGATGCTGTCAGTTGAAAGGTTGAGTTATTTGTGTGTGTGTTGAGAGTCGAAGTAGAGGGTCACTACTGGTTCACTCCAAAACCACAGCTTCATCCACCTGAGCAAACAGGAAAGAGGTGTGGGTGCATGTGAGGGCAGAAACGCGGCTGTCGCAGAGAGACGGATGAGGACAGAGGGGTTATGACAGACAGACGGAGGACGGAGAGAAAGGACTGTTACGGGAAGTCAAGGATGAAGAAGTTAGTCAGTCTAAGAATGTTTTCATGTAACACCAAAACGGCTCAGTGGCTGATGTTTTTACCTCATTTTTGGATGATTCCTTGATCTGCAGGTGTTATTTTATGTTTGAAGGATGCTGAATACAGATAGAACAAGAATATGAGTTTATTCTAAATGATTTATCTGTGAACACATTATTTTAAATTCATGTTCCTCATAATCTTGAATCAGAATAACTTCCCCTCTCTCTTGCAGCGACTTCTCTTCTCTGATGATGAGGGCGGGGCAACCTGTCACTCACATGAGATCCACCAATAGCAAACCACAACCGTCCAATCAATTCCCCATGGAATCAAGCCCCGCCCTACATTTGTTCTTGTTTGTGAAGCCATTTCACTCGGATATAGACCATTTGGGAGCAGATGTCACTGTGATTAAAAAAAAAAAAAGTCTTCTTGTGCCTTTGGATGTCGGAATCTGGATGCAAAAAAAGATCGGTCTTCATTTTTATAGAATACCATGGTCGCCATTTGAAGCTAAACGCAGACGTTCATGGCTGCAAGCCATTAAACAGAGAGGATGGACTGATGGAACCTGTGATGACTATCCTACTATTAAAGCATGAATTTGATGTAAACAATAGATATACATAATAGTCACATTTGCAGTTCATAGGGGGCATAATGTATTAGCCCTACAGCTACAGCATGAAATAATAAAATTAATTTTGCATATTTAAACCTATAGCATTTTTATCTCAAATCTGACTTTTTTTCTTGCAATTGCCAGTTTGTCTCCCAATTCTGACTTTATAACTCACAATTTCAAGTTTATATCAATTCTGAGGAAAAAAGTCAGAATTGCGGGATAAATTCGCAATTCTGAAGAAGGGAGGCAGAATATCGAGTTTATATCTCGCTATTCATTTTTTCGTTGTTGTTGTTGTTTATATGAATTGTGGGAAATAAACTCAAAATTGTGCAGAAAAAAAAAAGTCAGAATTGTGAGATATAAACCCAAAATTACCTTTATAATCTTTTATTCCGTGGTTTCCATAGACTGCTGTAAAAATGTCATTTTCTGTCATCACTGTTTGCAAACACCCAAATGGTCTATATGCCACAATAGGAAAGAAAAGACTATCGCAACTTTCATGCCGACTTTAAATGACAGTACTGTATGAATTAATTTTGTGTGCTTGCTAAATGCATAAACGTAAATGCAGTGGCTGTTTAAATCTAACATGTTAACATTTAATCTTGCTTCTGTTGAACTTTAGCAAAACATATGTAGAAGATCAGAAGTGTAGCAGAAACAGCTCTGTGAATACATTTCTGGTATGTCAAAATTGTGAAAATGGACGTTAAACCTGACTGAATTCACATTTATATTCACATTTAATCATTTATCAGACACTTTTATCCAAAACAACTAACAAATGTGAAGTATCACAAGCAAAATATTATAAATAAACACTTATATTCACAATATCGCAATGCCAAGCTAAAGTAGTACAGTAGCTTAGACGTACAAATGTAAAGAAAGGATTTTTTGAAGTTGTAAATAAAGATTATTCAAGTACGTTTTACAAGAAAAGTCTTTCTACTTCAAAATTTCACGTTTACTTCAATGTGTTACTGTTTTGTTAATATTGCACAAATGTAAATATTTGTGAAATTTACTAGCAATTTCTAACTGATTTTTTTTTTTCAGTGTACAAATATAGAGAACAAAAAAAAGACATTTTATTGGAATTGCCTTATAATTTGTGTTTGTGGAATCCAGATTTAGTATTCTGTTCTGTTCCATTATATTACGTTTGGATGTCCCGTGCTTTATATAAATTAGATTATAGGGGAATTAACATGACTAGATTATAAAGATGTTTGTAATAGTTTAGAATCCAAAGAAAAAATCTTTGTTTTCATAATCTTTCATCTAAATGTAAACTGTAAGAAAACATCAAGCCCTCTTCTTTTTCAACCTGTCATAAAGATATCTTTCATCAATCAATTATTTCCTGATGGATAAAATGAAGACCCACAGAGATTAATTCTTGCTCGATGTCCTGTTTCTCTCAAAAATATCACATTACGAATGTAAAGTGGGTTTTGAACACCACTTCATGCTTTCCAGCATTCAGATCCAGGACAGACATTTAGAGTTGGCAAAAAGACGAAGAGGGCGAGAGAAAATGAGCAGAACCGAGCAGCAGACGACATGTTGTGAATTTCTGCAGATGGTTCTGAGGCATCTGAGATCCACAGATCCTCCGTCCGTCAAAGCACAACACACACAGCGGGAGTCCTTTGAGTCCGGCCGGCCGCTGACAGTACGTCAAGAGACACGCATCTCTGCTTTCACGCTTTTCCTGCACGGAAAACAAAACCTTTAGTTAAGTACAGAAGCACATTTATTTCGCACACCAGCCAAAGAGACTCTTGGTATTAAACCGAGACACATACGAAACAAAAGGTTGAAGGTCCAAATTGCAGTTTCAGTGCAGCTTCAAAGAGCTCTACACGATCCTAGCTGAGGAATAAGGGTCTTCTCTAGTGAAACAATCGATCATTTTCTAAAAAAAATACAAATTTATATCATTTTTTTAACCACAAATGCTCGTCTTGCACTGCTCTGCGATGCGCCACACATTACGTAATCACGTTGGAAAGGTCACGTGTGACGTATGTGAAAGTACCGCAGAAACTCCATCTCATTTTGTCCTCCAACTTCAAAATCATCCGACGTTGTTTTACCTTTTTTTGTAAAGACTGTTTGACTTAGTCTTTGCATGTTTGCTTTGTAGACACTGGTCTACGTCACGCGTGACCTTTTCAACGTGATTACGTAATGCGTGGCACATCGCAGAGCAGTGCAAGACGAGCATTTGTGGTTAAAAAGTATTTAAATTTTTATTTTTATTTTTTTTTAGAAAATGACAGATCATTTCACTAGATAAGCCCCTTATTCCTCATCTGGGATCATGTAGAGCCCTTTGAAGCTGCACTGAAACTGACATTTGGACCTTCAACCCGTTGAACCCCAGTGAAGTCCACTATATGGAATGTTTTCCTCAAAAACCTTAATTTCTTTTCCATTGAAGAAAGACATAAACATCTTGGATGACATGGGGGTGAGTAAATTATCAGGAAATTTTAATCCTGAAGTGAACTAATCCTTTAAGCTAGTCCCAGACTAAAATGCATGTTTTAGCTGTTTTAACTGAAAGCAACTTGCACTGAAATATCCTAAAATATGTCAGTGTCATTGTTTTGTCTCAAAATTCACACCAGTAATGCAACATTTATAAAATGTCTTAACTGAACTAAGGCTTAATCTAAGCCCTGTCTGTAAAACCGGGCCTTAGAGATCAATGATGATAAATCTGGAATACGGACTCGTGACCCGAAAACTGTTTTTTTGTTTTTTTTTCAGGATTCTTTGAATAGAAAGTTCTAAATAAAGTCTTTACTGTCACTTTTGGTCAATTTAATGCATCCTTGATGGATCTTACAGATCCCAAACCTTTTGTATATTCTCTTGTGAATCAACCTTTATACTATGTGTTTAAACTCCACTAACCTGTACATGTTCAACTGTGTGATGCACCTCAAGCCAGAAAGATTTCCTGTACAAACCCACAACAGCGATTGTATTGTTTTGAATTTTGGAGCCGAATTGGATCTGCGAATTCTCCCCTATAAATAAATACATCCAGAAATGTTTGCGGTGAAGTCCACCTTATTGTTGCTCTTTTCTTTGCTGTGTTGCTCTAGAGGAGTTTTTCCATCCTCTGGTTCCTGGACCTCCAAATCCACATGAAACAAACCCAAATCCTGCTGGATTAGAAACAAAATGCCAATAGAAATAACCAAGACAGAAAGCACACAGTCTCACTGTAATACCACCCTCATCCTCCTCACCCTAAACAACATCAGCCGCCACCAAACCCCCAGCCCAAAACTGACTCACAACCTTTCTGGAAAACAATATTTATTCATCATCTCAAAGTTCCTTTTGAAAAAAAGGAAGAAAAACAGTCGTCTTTGTTTCTTTTCGACTAAAAGTTTCATTGGCTTGAGTTTTGACACAGATGGCCGTCACGGTTTAAGGCTTAAAACAATCCAGACAGAACTGGATCAATCGTTGTCTCTCCGTTTCATATGTCAAACACGAAAGGACACAGTTGATGCTCACTCATGAAGTCATGCCCGATACAATAAAAGACCAAGTTTGCATGGACTGAGTCAGCAAAAACTAAAGATTATGCTGTAAAATGTAAAAACGCAAGGTGCTTTGAAAATGAAGCTTGATGAAAGCTGTATTCCTGCTTGATTAGAAGTTCTTCACCCTCAAAACAGATCTTACATATCAGTGTTTTTTCAAGCATGTAAGCGGCCTTAGTCATGCATAGAGGTTGTGCGTGCTGAGAAGTCACGTGGTTTCATATTTGGAACGATTTGTCTTGTGGAATTATTTCGTAATTTCTTTCACAGCTGGAGTTGCCCAGGTTCAAATTGCTGTTTTTTCAAATGAAAGCTTAATTAACCAGTTTATCATGCTGGGTTATGCTGTCACGAAGTCTGTCTCCACCGACCTGAATCTCTCCGCCTGTCTCCACGTCTATCTGTCGCTCTCTCTTCATACCACTTCATTCATCTCCAGACCGCTCTGTCTGCACCATCCAGATAAGCCAGCTCAATTTTTGAGAGAACTGTAAATTGCACTTGCTGAAAGGCATGAATATTCCAAAGCATCGGTAAGATTTGCTCTGGCTGACATTTACAAGGGTCATATTTATCTGCAGCCCCAATAGACAGTTTTAAGAATAGGGAGGCTCAATCCAGCAGCACATGAAATGAAATATTAACTCCTCAAAATTTGAAGATCAGTCAAATGAAGCAGTTTGATAAAGGGCTATTTGACTAGAACACAAATTTTCACCCCGACAAGATGTTAAAAAAACATCACTTTATGAAGTGTGCAACCATGTTTTACAGCTCAAGATGTTAAACATCTGTGCAGATGCCAATTTAGGCTTTCGCCATTCAGAACTGAATTGAGAAGACATAAACGTTAAATTTTTAAAATGAAGTAGCAAATAAGATGCAGAATTGCAATTTGAATTTGAATGTAAGGAAGTAGGACACTTTCCCAGAATTAATTACTTGTGTTGATTCCTGTTCCTGTCATTCCAGTTTAACTTCTTTTGTGCCAATTCAATTCAAATTCACACATATGAATATCATATATTAGGGACGTAACAGTACATGTATTCATCCCGAACTGTCACGGTTCAGTGCAAATACAGGTGACGAATACAAGTCACAGGCGATCCACACTCCAATCCAGAAGGGGGCGCACGTGGTAATGCAATACTTTTTGCTAACCGCCACAACAGGAAAAGGAACAGAAGAAGATGAGACGCTCTATGTATGCATCGTACCAACACAAAACAAGAGTTCAGATGGCATGCAAGAGCTTGCTAGTAGCCTATGCACTGCGTTTTGTTTAATTTTTGTGACGCGCTCCACAAGTTTCACGGAAAGGAAATGCAGTGGCAGTGGTCAGTATCTATCAAAAGTGGTCCAAGGAAAGAAAAGTGGTAAACCGACGACAGGGTCATGGGCGGCCAAAGCTCACTGATGCACGTGGGGAGCGAAGGCTGGCCCGTGTGGTCCGATCCAACAGATGAGCTTCTGTAGCTCAAATTGCTCAAGAAGTTAATGCTGGTTCTGATAGAAAGGTGTCAGAATACACAGTGCATCGCAGTTTGTTGCGTATGGGGCTGCATAGCTTTAGATCAGTCAGGGTGCCCATGCTGAACCCTGTTCACCGCCGAAAGCGCCAACAGTGGGCACGTGAGCATCAGATCTGGACCACGGAGCAATGGAAGAAGGTGGCCTGGTCTGATGAATCACGTTTTCTTTTACATCACGTGGATGGCCGGGTGCGTGTGCGTCGCTTACCTGGGGAACACATGGCACCAGGATGCACTATGGGAAGAAGGCAAGCCGGCAGAGGCAGTGTGATGCTTTGGGCAATGTTCTGCTGGGAAACCTGCCATCCATGTGGATGTTACTTTGACACGTACCACCTACCTAAGCGTTGTTGCAGACCATGTACACCATTTCATGGAAACGGTATTCCCTGGTGGCTGTGGCCTCTTTCAGCAGGATAATGCGCCCTGCCACAAAGCAAAAATGGTTCAGGAATGGTTTGAGGAGCACAACAACGAGTTTGAGGTGTTGACTTGGCCTCCAAATTCCCCAGATCTCAATCCAATCGAGCATCTGTGGGATGTGCTGAACAAACAAGTCCGATCCATGGAGGCTCCACCTCACAATTTACAGGACTTAAAGGATCTGCTGCTAACATCTTGGTGCAGATACCACAGCACACCTTCAGGAGTCTAGTGGAGTCCATGCCTCAACGGGTCAGGGCTGTTGTGGCAGCAAAAGGGGAACAACAAAAAATTAGGAAGGTGGTCATAATGTTATGCATGATCGGTGTATATATATGTATTTTGCTTCAAAAATCACATGCTGCCTTCTAGAATTCAACTCTGCAACCCTTCTGTAGTTCAGTGCCAATTAAGCTGTGATGAGCTTTGCATATAGTCCAGTCGCTCTAACTTTACCACGGTCAAGCTCGCTTTGAACATCTGCATTTGTGATGAACTTGGAAAAGCCACAGATTGAGGTTTCCATGCAGTTGCAGTTCAAAGGGGCAGATTCCCGAAAAACTTCATCTGACACTGAAAAAAAGAGCTTTCCGCTATAATCAAATGCTAGACTGCAATAGCAACCGTCCTGAGCGCCTGATCAAAAAGCAAAGCGCCGGTCTGAGGAAGGGCTTTCCGTTTGCTCTCCTCTCACACACACAGAGGGGATTTGTTCTGCGGAGCTTGATTTGTGGTCACGTTTGAAAGCAGATCTGCTCTGTTTGACCCACGTTAGCAGGAGGGAAATCAATGCACTGATTAGGAGAGCAGATCGAGTTTCTGATTAAAACCACAGCATGTAAAAAAAATAACAGACACTGAATCCTCATCTCAGTGGGACACTGGAGCAGAAGGATTCCCAGATTTCCTTTAAATGAGGCGTCAGTGACATCACAGCCTGATAACGGCACTGATTTGAGTCTTCAAGTTCGTGGATGTGACCGTTCCTTGGATGTAAAAGCCTGAATGAAAAGTGAGATGAATTAGTCAGTGTTGTAGCAGTGACAGGATAGATTATCTTGGTGAATGAGAGAGTCTTTGACTCTGAAGCAGAAACAAATTAGATGGAGATGTGGCCTACAGCGGATAGCATTAGGACGGCATGATTTGGCCAAAAAATAAATCATATTGTCATTATTTTGATAAATATTGCAACTCTGATTTGAATTGTGATCTACTGCAACATCTCACACTGCTGCTACGTGGACACAATCACATTTAACACGGTTTGTGAAACCTCT
The DNA here is from genome assembly GCA_039654765.1 of Mylopharyngodon piceus. NCBI lineage: Eukaryota > Metazoa > Chordata > Actinopteri > Cypriniformes > Xenocyprididae > Mylopharyngodon > Mylopharyngodon piceus. Next base: position 19,063,740 of record CM077448.1, on the reverse strand, counting down.
AGAAACCTCTTTTGACTTGGGCCAGTAAGAAAGCACCTAGCAACCACTTAGAATACCCTAGCAACTAACCACATAGCAACAAGCTTAAAAACACTGACAACACCTTAGGAATCACATAGCAACACCTTAGCATTGTGGCAGTCTCCTTTTTTTGCATTGGCTAATAAGAAACCACCTAGCATTCACTTAGAATACCCTAGCAACTACTCAGAATACCCTAGCAACCACATAGCAACAAGCTTAAAACACTGACAACACCTTAGGAATCACATAGCAACACCCTAGCATTGTGGCAGTCATCTTTTTTTTTTTTTTTTTTTGCATTGGCCAGTAAGAAACCACCTAGAAACCACTTAGAATACCCTAGCAACTACTCAGAATACCCTAGCAACCACATAGCAACAAGCTCAAAAAACACCCAAAACACCTTAGGAATCACATAGCAACACCCTAGCACTGTGGCAGTCACTTTTTTTTTTTTTTTTGCATTGGCTAGTAAAAAAACACCTAGCAACCACTTAGAATACCCTAGCAACTACTCAGAATACCCTAGCAACCACACAGTAACAAGCTTAAAAACACTGACAACACCTTAGGAATCACATAGCAACACCCTAGCATTGTGGCAGTCTCCTTTTTTGCACTGGCTAGTAAGAAACCACCTAGCAACCACTTAGAATACCCTAGCAACTCCTCAGAATACCCTAGCAACCACATAGCAACAAGCTTAAAAACACTGACAACACCTTAGGAATCACATAGCAACACCCTAGCATTGTGGCAGTAATCTTTTTTTTTTTTTTTTGTTTTGTTTTTTTTTGCATTGGCCAGTAAGAAACCACCTAGAAACCACTTAGAATATCCTAGCAACTACTCAGAATACCCTAGCAACCACATAGCAACAAGCTCAAAAAACACCCAAAACACCTTAGGAATCACATAGCAACACCCTAGCACTGTGGCAGTCACTTTTTTTTTTTTTTTGCATTGGCTAGTAAAAAAACACCTAGCAACCACTTAGAATACCCTAGCAACTACTCAGAATACCCTAGCAACCACACAGTAACAAGCTTAAAAACACTGACAACACCTTAGGAATCACATAGCAACACCCTAGCATTGTGGCAGTCTCCTTTTTTGCACTGGCTAGTAAGAAACCACCTAGCAACCACTTAGAATACCCTAGCAACTCCTCAGAATACCCTAGCAACCACATAGCAACAAGCTTAAAAACACTGACAACACCTTAGGAATCACATAGCAACACCCTAGCATTGTGGCAGTCATCTTTTTTTTTTTTTTTTTGCATTGGCCAGTAAGAAACCACCTAGAAACCACTTAGAATATCCTAGCAACTACTCAGAATACCCTAGCAACCACACAGTAACAAGCTTAAAAACACTGACAACACCTTAGGAATCACATAGCAACACCCCAGCATTGTGGCAGTCTCCTTTTTTGCACTGGCTAGTAAGAAACCACCTAGCAACCACTTAGAATACCCTAGCAACTACTCAGAATACCCTAGCAACCACATAGCAACAAGCTCAAAAACATCCAAAACACCTTAGGAATCACATAGCAACACCCTAGCATTGTGGCAGTCACTTTTTTTTGCATTGGCCAGTAAGAAAGCACCTAGCAACCACTTAGAATACCCTAGCAACTCCTCAGAATATCCTAGCAACCACATAGCAACAAGATTTAAAAATACCTTAGGAGTCACATAGTAACTCCCTAGTATTGTGGCAGTCACTTTTTTTGCATTGGCTAGTAAAAATCTACCTAGCAACCAGTTAGAATACCCTAGCAACTACTCAGAATACCCTAGCAACCACATAGCAACAAGCTTAAAAAAAAAAACACCCAAAACACCTAAGGAATCACATAGCAACACCCTAGCACTGAAGAAACCACTGTATTTTTGGTTTAATTAGAAAGTTCACTTATAGCTCGATATGGATGAACTGAAAGAGCCCTGAAAATGGTTCAGATCATTAACACACACACACACACACACACACACACACACACACATATATATGCACTAGTAATAGTGATACTCACTTTTGCACACACACACACCTAAAAATGTTCAATGGCTGTCGTCTTGATCACAGTGACAAATTGACAACTAACAAAGATACGTAAAGATTACATAAGCTGTATCTGCTTCCAGTAAAGAGGAACGCAATCTAAAAACCATCTCGAAGAATGAGAGCGTGACGGACCGAGAGCGAGCCAATGAAACGCTACCTTGCTGTGGGCTATTTGTGTTAGTAAGTAAGTTAAGTATAACCTCTTTAGCCTCGGCATACCAGAAAAAACTCATTTTTTGATGTGGCTCTTCAATGAAGAAAAACAAACATGGATGTATTACAGAGGGCAGAGCAGCGTTGATTCCAAGAGATATGTGCATAATTAGATTCATTCCATTTTTTCAGGCCTTTTATTAAATTATAGGGAGTTTCAACAATATTTTTGTAAACCGAATTCCTCCCTCTTGGGTTTTTTGAACATAAGAAATGGGAGACTGTATGGTACAGGACACGTTTCAATTTTAAAGGAAAGAATACAAGCGTGAGAAAATGTGCTGGAAATGTATTAAACTACTATTAAATACTAGTTTAAGTGAGCCAATTAAGTAGAATCATCACTTTAGTTTAGGGTCCAGTTCTCACTTAACTGGTTGTTTATTAGCATACATATTACTAGGATATTGGCTGTATATTAGTACGTATAAAGCACATATTAATGCCTTATTCTGCATGACCATATTCTACATCCCTTAATCTTACCCAATACCTAAACTTAACAACTACCTTACTAACTATTAATAAGCAGTAATTAGGAGTTTATTGAGGCAAAGTCATAGTTAATAGTTAGTTAATAGTGAGAATAGTACCCTAAACTAAGGTGTGACCTTTTTTATTGTACCAGCTAGTAAAAATTAGCTTAATGCTGCTTTACACAATTAGCATTTACTATTTAGCATGCGAACATGTGCAGTTGCTAGTTAGTAGTTAGTGCTATTTTTTTTATGTACACTATAAAAAAATGCTGGGTTAAAAATAACCTAAGTTGGGTTAAGTATGGACAAATGCAGCGTTTGGGTTGTTCTGACCTAGCGGTTGGGTTAAATGTTTGGTAGTTTTTAACTCGAATATTGTTTAAAAATGACTGTATTGCTCACCTAAAATGAACCCAAAATAGGTTGGAAATTAACATTTATTAATATGTTTAATAAATAATAATTAAACAATAAACATTTATTAAATTGCTTATAATGTTCACCTTTTGATTATTATTGTTGCCTCTATTAATGTGTCTGATTTTTAACTTCCAACCTATTTTGGGTTCATTTTAAGCCAGACATATAGTAATTTTTAAACAATAGTTGAGTTAAATAAAACTACCCAGCAGGTTGGGCAAACATTTAACCCAACCGCTGGGTTTGTCCATTTTCAACCCAATTTGGGTTGTTTTTAACCCAGCATGTTTTAGTGTGTAGTCTACTCATCCTCAAAAGCTCCACTTTTCACCAACCATAGTGAAACAACATAACAGAAACTTCTCAAAATCCCAACAATACTGGACACTAAACACTATAAATGCTCCCTCTTTTCCTTAAAAAAAAAAAAAAAAAAAAGCTTAAAAAAACACTTAATTTCAACATTTACTCTCTCCATCAAGTCCCATGCAAAGCATACTGGGAACTACAAATCCCTGGCCAAGTTATGCCAACAAAAATGATTCATGCATTAAGTAAACCTCCAGTTTTCAAATTTAGGTGGATTGCATGCAATAAAAATGAGCAAGAAATGTGTTGCAATAGCTATAATTTTAATTCACGAAATTGAACACGCAAGTGAAACATTACCATGCACACTTGGCATATTCAACACAATTTGGATGCACTAATCATGCATACTAGACAGATCTACAGTGATGAGACCCAATCGTGCCATTGGCTGAGAGACTGAGGACGTGTTTTTGATGGAGTGGGGGAGGTGGAAGTGACCTAAACCTTCAGCAGAGCTGAATGGATGAAGATCTCTTTGGACTGGAGTCTGCCTCCCATCCACAAAACGTCTCTCCATCACCCTGCAGATAAAACTTTAGTCTTTTGAACTCCAGGAGTGAGCTCCCCCTCCTCCAGGGGTCTTATCTCCCATAACTTGAGAGGGAGTGCTGATCCCTCAGAGGGGTTGAGATAACAGCGCGGACCGTAAGAGCAATCAGCCTGACAAACTCATAAACCAGCTCTACTAAAGGCTCATTCATCTTTCTCTACATGAGCCATGAGTGTGCATGCTTGTTTCCCTGTTGCTTGACTGAATTCCATGGTGCAGGACATTCAAAACTTAAAAGCAATCATTTTATTTCTGTCATCATTTACTCATCCTCATGTCGCTCCATACCTGTATGTTGATATATTATTCTGTGGAGGAGAATTCTTGAAGATCTTCACACAGCTCTTGCCAGTGTTGCCATACCAAAACATGTCAAAGCAAGGCTGTCAAGCCTAAAAATAATGACAAAATAGTAGCCAATATAACTTATATATAGTGCTGTAGTGATGACGTAGTTCACATCACCCTGGTTTCCTCGACCAAAACCCAATAAAATTTTTCCATAGGCTTTTGGATTATTGCAGAAAATAAGCTCTGTGACCAACAAACGTTTTTGATTCTCATACATTTTGTTCATCATGATAATCTTCACAAATGAACACAAACTTTATGAATTTCGAAGCCTAAATACAATCTCTAGAAGTTCAATGCTAAACGTAGGCTAGTATGAAAGAACTACACCGCACAACTTGCTAAGTTGTCTATAGAGCCACAGTACATCCAAATGACCACAATGAAGTTCTTTCTCGTGTTACGCAGCACATTTGGGCTTCAAGAACCAATGAGGTTCATTCTTGTGTTACGCAGCACATTTGAGCTTCTGCAAGAACCAATGAGGTTCATTCCCATGTTACGCAGCACTTTTGAGCTTCCTCAAGAACCAATGAGGTTCATTCTCGTGTTACGCAGCACTTTTGAGCTTCTGCAAGAACCAATGAGGATCATTCTTGTGTTACGCAGCACGTTTGAGCTTCCACAAGAACCAATGAGGTTCATTCTCGTGTTACGCAGCACTTTTGAGCTTCTGCAAGAACCAATGAGGTTCATTCCCATGTTACGCAGCACGTTTGAGCTTCCTCAAGAACCAATGAGGTTCATTCTCGTGTTACGCAGCACTTTTGAGCTTCTGAAAAGAACCAATGAGGATCATTCTTGTGTTACGCAGCACGTTTGAGCTTCCACAAGAACCAATGAGGTTCATTCTCATGTTATGCAGCACTTTTGAGCTTCCACAAGAACCAATGAGGTTCATTCTCACGTTACGCAGCACTTTTGAGCTTCCACAAGAACCAGTGAGGTTCATTCTCATGTTACGCAGCACGTTTGAGCTTCAGCAAGAACCAATGAGGTTCATTCTCATGTTACGCAGCACTTTTGAGCTTCTGCAAGAGCCAATGAGGTTCATTCTCGTGTTACGCAGCACGTTTGAGCTTCTGCAAGAACCAATGAGGATCATTCTTGTTACGCAGCACTTTTGAGCTTCAGCAAGAACCAATGAGGTTTATTCTTGTGTGTTATGTAGCACGTTTTGTGCATCAGACAAGTAAGGTTGAGCTTCTGTTTATGTTCACTGATCAATGTTTATATGTGAATAAAAGCCTAACTTTAATCTTTTCAACATATAAAGCGATCGTCTCTCTTCAGAAAATTTGGACTAAACCGCTCAACTAGTTTTAAGATCTCTTTATGAACTTTTTCAAGTTCACAAAGTGGTAGTTGCATAGACTGTCAATGGAGGGACAGAAATTTCTCATGCAGATTTCATTAAAAAGATCTTAATTTGTGTTTGGAAGATGAATGAAAGTCTTACAGGTTTGGAACGACATGAGGGTGAGTAAATGATGACAGAATTTTCATTTTTGGGTGAACTATCCCTTTAAAATGCTGGTGTCATTTGCACCTGCTCCCTCTCAAACCCAAAAGAAAAACTATCCTGCGTTCACATTCACTGATTCCCACCTTTAATACGAGACTTTTGACAGCTGTATCCGAGAGCAGCGATCATAAGTTTTTTCCTTATTCATTTATAAACAGCAGAATGTTTTGATTACTGGCCTTTAGCGGCTGCAGCCATGTTATTGTAGCCTTTAAAATTCACAGTGATAAAAACTCATGCTGACTTTTTAAAGAATGAACCTGTTAGACTTCATTACGAGTATTTTCAGTTCTGTCAGTCATTGCAAAAAAAAAAGAAACAGGGAGCAAAAGTTTGCGGTGGTCTGCACCGAGTGCACGGCTTATTGCGTCATTTATCCTGTAAAACTCAATTTTCTACATCAGTGTTGAAGCCATAACTGTTGCCTAACCGAACAAAGCCACGTATTATAGTAGTCGGGTCGCTCCCAGCCGATTTGGACTGCATGAACAATCGGACGGCACCAGGAAAACAGACAAAGCTGAGAAACATACACTGCCATGAAAAGCTTCACCAGGCCTGAGTTTGAGTCCAGGGTGGTCTGTTTTATACTCTCACGCATCGAGTCTTTCCCTTTATCCCACTGCCAGTGCTGTCCCACACCGCCCATGCGGTAATAATGTACGGAAAGAATAACAGCCACGATACATTACCGCTTCATACCCGAACGCCTGCGCATACAGGAACACTGGAAGAAGAATAATAAACCAGATTCCACACACTGTCCCACATGTACACAGCTCCGTCATCTTTCAGAAGTCTTTCCTAATACTTTAGTGCACTATTCCTGCCAACAGGTGGACAACATAAAATTAACCTTCATTTTTCTCCATTAAAAGGTGCAACTGGTTCTGCTTACTTTGGACATGAAGTGAGGAACCAACAGAAGTACCTTAAATTAACAGCTCACCCCAAAAATAATTAAAAAATATAGCTGCGAGCAACAGTTATTGGGGTTCAAGCACTTTAAAGCCTTTAAGCGCAATTGTAAGATATTATATAACAATCCTGTAAACACCTAAATCGGAAATCAAAGACCATTTTCTGCAATTTCAGGTCATTTACCATAGAAAAATTGTGTTTTTGAAACCTTTTTGATGGTTATAGCGCCACCTATGATCTGATCTTCAAAAAAGTTTGCATGCTTGTTTAAAATCATATGTCGCATGTGCTCACCTAATTTCGTAAAGTTATAAATTTTTGTTTAGGAATTATAGGCTTTTGTGTGCACTTGGCCAAGCCCATTTTCTAAATAGCCCTGCTATAGCTATCCATATGCTAAAGTTCAACTCTTTTTTTTGATAATTATTGACCTTGAGAGTCCAAAGCATTGTACTGCAGTCATTTTATTGAGGTTGAGCAAAAAACCTAGGACTAGTTTCCAAAATTAGGTTTTTTAAATATTCTCAAATATTTAACAAACGCTTTGATTGACAGCAGTGGTTCTTGAGGCAAAGTTGTTAAGAATGAGGAGATCTAAAATTTGATATTACTATCGTGGGTATGTCCAAATCGTAGCGTAATATACAATCATTTAGGCACCTGAAAAACATAATGGCGCCCCCGGTGGCCAACTTCTTTAGAATTTCTCACAGGCCTCTAGGACCATGAGTCAAACAGGCCCAGTGAGTTTCGTTCCGATCGGCATTCGTTAACCTTGTTCAAATTTCATTGTCCGACGGCCGCCGTGTTTTTCAAGATGCGCAAATGTCCTCATAGACAATCACGGCAACTTGGACAAAGATACTGCATGCCAGTTTTAAAGTCAATCGGACTGACTGTTGTGTAGCTATTGCCGTTTTCGTGTTTTTTTTATTTTATAGCGCCACCAAGTGGCCAGCCGCCGCATTCTTTTTCATGTGACCACAGACTGAGCCCATGTGTACCGAGTTTGGTGAAATCATCTCATTTAGTAAAAGTGGCCACTCCCACTTCAAACGTTTTGGCGTCACGTTGCAGACATGAATCGAAATTTTGACTTTTTTTTCGACAACCATTGACAATCAGACTCCAGAGAATCTTTCTGCACTAGTTTGGTTCCGATCGGGCAAAAATAGGTCTAGTTTGCAAAAGTAGGTTTTTCAAAAAATCCAAAATATCCGACAGATATTTTTGTCCATATTGTGATCTGAGTGTAACGGATTTGAAAGAAATTAGGGCGGGGCTTCATTCTATCCATCGTTGTTGATTGGATGTTGACATGTGGGTGTGGCTCAAAAGTGGAGGGACGGGGTTTAAGTGGACTAAATGATTGGAGAAGTCCTGCACACATCACCAGAGAGAAGTCATTTTCACAGGAAGGTCCAGTTATGACATTCTGATTAAATATTACAAAGACAAACTTAAAGCTGCAGTCCGTAAGTTTTTCCTCTTTGCCGCCATCTCTGTTTGAATCCTGCAATTGCAGTTATTTGTGGAATTATTATCTTTACGTGGGTTGAGCCTCGGCACGGCTCCTCAGCGCGGATGAATCTAATGTTTGTTGTTAGTCACCACATCGGTGTGGATACTGTACTTCGGAATCACAGATTCTACCTCTTGGAAGTATGACCAAAATAAAAATTTTCACTAGAAAATGTCATCTGAACAAGTAAGTAACACTTTTGTTCTTACCAACTGAGGAAAAAAAGCATTACAATAAATCACGCTATGGTGATTAAATCTAACGATCGCTTAGCTCCAATCACGTCAAACCGTGCAAATTATTATTATTGTTATACTTTGTTCTCAAATTGTTAATGTTAACAACATCAGCATTGCGTGACTATGTGTATTTAGTGTGTATTAGTGTTACCTGAAGATTTAAATTTCCTTAGCCACTCCGCAGTCCGAAGTCTTTTGCTTTTGACTGCGGGTGAATCTCCAGTTGTCTGATGATTGTCATTTGGACCTTTCTGGATTACAGTCCTCCATCAAAATGATAAGTTTAATTACTCCAGCTGCTGTGAGAAAAGGCTATAAATGATCCGCTGTCCTCACATATAGCCTATTAGCTGGGACTCCTTCTTTATGTCAACAGACGTGACGTAATGACGCAAAGACGAACAGCTGTATGCTCGAATTTCCTGCGGAAACCCACCAGTACCGATTTTATTATAAAACATTATTACAAGCTTACTGTTGTGAATCGGGCTAAGGTAAGGAGATAGTTTTGAACACTGGCTGGTTATGTACTTGCTCAAAAATTGATTTTGGATAATTTTTAACCAAAAAAAGTTACGGACTGCAGCTTTAAAGAAAGAACATTTCATGTCAACTTTAAGCCTACTGATTTCTCTGTCCTAACTATGCACAATTATAGTTTATAAGTTGAATTATTTTTCCCTACTGACTGACAGAACAAACAGTTATGAACCACAGTTCTAGACTTTTTTTTTTCCTAAAAGAGCTTGAAATATTTTCAAACATTTAGTGAATCAGCGGTGGGGTTCATCAGTCTTAAATATATTTCCCTGTGGCCCGTGATGCAGGATTTGTTTCTTGCATTATGAATCTTTAGGGGCACATAATTCTCGACATGGGCTTTTGGATGACGTCATTTGAGTGATTCAGCCCTATTTCAAAGCATAAAAACAAACTGTTTTATGCATTTTACACTATTTTATAGCAGTATAATTCTTAACGCAGAATCTCGCGCTCCGCAAGGTGAGTCTTTGAGCTTTCCGAATGTGTTGATGTCACATATTTTATGCACAACACAAATTTATTATCTTTCACACTAGGGTTTCTCTGCAGCATAGGTCATGCTGCAAGAATGTGTGTTTCTTTTTGTTTTTTCTTCTCTTTCTGGCGTCTTGAGTAAAAGAAGGGGATAATAAACTTGGCGTGGGACCTCAGTGTCAATGCAATAACAGGGATAAATGTTTTGTTTGTTTAATGATCAGCTCCACGGCATTTCAAGATTAACCAGGATAACTGCGAGGTGCACATAAACTGAACACGGGCAGTTTGTCATGATGATTTGCCTGGTGGAGGGGGGTACGGTCTCCATAAACCTGTATGTTTATGCTTCATGTGCCTCCCTTTTCTCCACAGATATACTCTGGTTAAGGCTGTGCAAAGACATTTTGGGGGGGCAGGTGCTCAAGTGAAAAAAATAAGGGTAAGTAAAGTTACATATTGTTGACCATCTTTTAATTAATTACACTATTTAACGCTATACACTGTAGGGATGTTATACCAATTACATGAAATCAGTATCAACAAAATCCATCTTACTTTATCAAAATCCATTTACACTGCAATTACAGTTGCCTAAATAATGTTATGAGATTAATGTTCTAAATATAAAATTGAGTATAGAAATATGAAATTATACTATTATACAGTATATGAAACTAAAACTACCAGTTGGTGGCGTTAAGTTATAACAAGTGAATCATAGAATCATTTATTCAACCGATTCATTCAAACCGGCTGATTCATTCATGAAAGAAGCAAGTGTCCATTGACTTTATGAATGGGTCATTGAATCATTGACTCACCCGATTCGTTCAAAAACGGTGAATCATTCAAGAAGACGCAACTTTTCTGCTTTGTTTGGAATTATTTTCGTTGGCAAAATAGAGGAAAAACATTCAAAATAGACAATGTTGTGTCTAAAAATTGTAAATTCATATAATCAACTTATTGTTTATTGAACTGTTGTATAAAATGAATATCACATTTTGCAGTCGTGCTAATGTTCAAGAACATAGCACTCTTGCTCATATGATATTGCTTAACTATATTATGTTATAAACAAAATACAAGAACTCATTCAAGGGCAATTCATATCTTGAATTTTGGGGGCATTTTTGTTCATTTTGGTGGCATTTCCGACCTTACACAACACTGTTTTACGTCAGCACTTGCTTGTTGTTAAGCTTAATGGAGGGCTGTTGCCTAAATTAGGCTGGCTGTAATGAGATGTTTTAATAGTGGTTTAATTTCACAGCGGTGACAAACAGTGCCGAACTTTAGAGCAAACACGATCCTTACCTGGCTGTTACCAATGAAGGAAGGTCCGGTGTCATGAGAAATCGAGTCCCCCCAGGAATCGGGTCTCCCTTAGGACCCAGGCAGTAATGCCTGATCAAAAGTTATCGTGATATCTTGTTGTATGTTAGCTGTGTTAGCTTCTTGACAAGGTGGCTGTGACAAGGGATGTCGGAGAGTTGGAGAGTCTTGTGCAGTCTCGCAGAATTATTAAGAATAATTTGTTGGGCCCACTGAAAATTTATTGAGAATTGATGCTACAGGGTAAATTGAAACAAAAACTAAAATATAAAATAATATAAAAAATGTCTTGCAAAATGGGCACTTAGTCAGAGGCCAAAAGGGCAGGTGCTTGAGCACCAACTGGGCTCTATCTGTGCACGTGCCTGCTCTGGTTTATCAGTTTCTTTGGATTGTTTTATAGAAGATGCTTTATGATCAATTTGCCTTCTTTCCTTTTAGCGCTCCCTCTGTGTAATGATTATTCCTCAGGTGACATAGTTTCATCATTTATGAACCCCTGCTCTTAGTCTAGATCAAATACAGCTGCTAAATTGTGTCATTTTTTGATATTATTTCCTATTAATCCTCTAAAATAAACTGAGACTGTGGAGTCTCTCCACGGAGAATGACATTGTTTTTGTTTCTCCGCCAGAGTGCATGAGCAACATCATTAAACTAAATGACAGGAAACTTCTCTTCAGGAACCTCGACCACACACATCACGAGGGGTTGAAATAGTCCAAAACCATCCGGAAAGAAAAAAAATTATTGGCAGTTTGTTTGTCAATCCAGGCCATGCATGTGCTCCAGTCCAGTTTTTGTTTGATCCAGCACTTCTAAATTCTCATTGTCGATGTCCTCATCCTCCAAAACCATGAACAAAACTACACAAGGTACAAATAAATACAAACCAGACTAAGTACGATAAACATGGCTTGTGTTGATCGCAATGTGAGGTGAATTATTGACTGCTGAAAGCATGGATCCAAACGTTCAACTGATGTTTAGAAACCAAACACTCCACGCACTTCTGCTGTTGTTTATGCGTTTGTAAAATGTTAATTTTGCTCTCTGTCAGGTTAATTATTTTGCATACAACTGGGCCTCTGTAGTTTGTGGATATATGTATAAATTGATAACAAATAGGTTTAGAGAGCATTTTCTCTGAATTTTCTGCTTCATACTATAAGTGAAGTGATGTTTCAGTGCTGTTTCTACAACCCGAATTCCGGAAATGTTGGGACGTTTTTTAAATTTGAATAAAATGAAAACTAAAAGACTTTCAAATCACATGAGCCAAGATTTTATTCACAATAGAACATAGATAGCATAACAAATATTTAAAGGGAGAAATTTTACACTTTTATCCACTAAATGAGCTCATTTCAAATTTGATACCTGCTACAGGTCTCAAAAAGTTAGCACAGGGGCAACAAATGGCTGAAAAAGCAAGAAATTTCAGATTCAGCTGGGAGAACATCTAGCAACTAATTAAGTTAATTGATATCAGGTCTGTAACATGATTAGCTATAAAAGGGATGTCTTAGAGAGGCAGAGTCTCTCTATCATCTACAGTGCATAACATCATCAAAAGATTCAGAGAAACTGGAGAAATCTCTGTGCGTAAGGGACAAGGCCAAAGACTTTTATTTTGGATGCCTGTGGTCTTCGGGCCCTCAGACGACACTGCATCACTCATTGGCATGATTGTGTCAATGACATTACTAAATGGGCCCAGGAATACTTCCAGAAACCACTTTCGGTAAACACAATCCGCCGTGCCATCTGCAGATGCCAACTAAAGCTCTATCATGCAAAAAGGAAGCCATATGTGAACATGGTCCAGAAGTGCCGTCATGTCCTGTGGGCCAAGGCTCATTTAAAATTGACTGTTTCAAAATGAAAAATTGTTCTATGGTCAGACGAGTCCAAATTTGACATTCTTGTTGGAAATCATGGACGCCGTGTCCTCCGGGTTAAAGAGGAGGGAGACCTTCCAGCGTGTTATCAGCATTCAGTTCAAAAGCCAGCATCTCTGATGGTATGGGGGTGCATAAGTGCATATGGTATGGGCAGCTTGCATGTTTTGGAAGACACTATGAATGCTGAAAGGTATATAAAGGTTTTAGAGCAACATAAGCTCCCCTCCAGATGACGTCTATTTCAGGGAAGGCCTTGTGTATTTCAGCAGGACAATGCAAAACCACATACTGCATAATAATGTGACAACGTTTGCATCAATTTTTTTGAGCTATGACAACTTTGAGTGAAGTTATGTTTAACAACAAGCTACATTGAGTTAGAGGAACTTAATAATTTGTAGCATAAACACAAATTTTTAAGTTGATTACTCGAAAAAATTAAGCTGCTCCAAACCACCAGAGTTTGTAGCCCTGGAACCAATTAATCTTATCTATTTCAGTTCAAAACAGCTATCATAGCATGACTTATTTAAGATGTATATTTAATGAACAAGTAGTATATTACTTGTCACTGGCATTAGCGCAGTCATTGCTTATAGAGTCAATAGTGTTTACCTTCATGTATTCTTCAGCACAATGATAATCACAAAAACTTCAACATTACAGAAGCTCTTTTAATTGTCAAACATAACAGCATTAAACACTAACAGGTCTTTCCCTTCACTAAAAACAAATTAATTAACACTTAATTTCAACATTTATTCTCCTTATCCAGTCCTAATGCAAAGCATGCTGGGAACTAGAAATCCACTGCCTAATTTCCGAAGTTATCAAGACAATTTCATTACGTTACTACAACTTACTTTTTTCAAAAAGCCAATTTACACAGAAATTTGAGTTTAAATTACAGACGATATTAAGTTGATGAAATTATCAACATTATTATGTCAACAGAACTCTACAAAAGGTTTAATTAAAACAATAAATTAGAATTTTTAACTTGCAACCGTGCATTTATTGGTAACAGGTCCCCTGAATTACTTTTTAGAGTGACCCGTCTTTGTATATCTAAAGTCATTGATATTGGCACTGAAGTGAACATGAATCGTTTATGCAAAGCCTAACATGTTACCTGCAACAGCCAGAATAGCTGCAAACTGAAGTCGCCCATGCAGCATTTAAACTGCAGTGTTTAAACGCTGTGTGCTTTCACAGCTGGCTGCGGGATGCAGGTGGGCTTGTTTTCTGTCGGTGGGAAACCCTGGTGAGCCCCAAGATGAATGGCATACCTCTGCGGGAAGGTGGAAGGCTATTTAATTGGGGGCGGGTGGATAATTCCTCTATTTTGAGGTATTTCCTAATCTATATATGAATGATGTTTGCTTTTATTTGTGGAGAACCAAATGGCCCCTTGCTGAAAATAGAGAGCTGATGTCAAATGGAGGTCTGACCACAGCATTTTCCAGAGCATTGCAGAAAACGGGGCGCTCTTTGAGTCTAGCAGGTCTGAAAGCAAAGCAAAGGAAGGAGTCGGTTTACAGCCGCAGAAAGAGCAGCTGATCTCCAGGGGCTCGTGGACCTGCTTGCGTAACTGCTAGGGAAATAAATATCAGTTTGACGAAAGATGTATGCCGTATTTCAATTTTTCGTTTACTAGATGTCAGGCAGTCATCACAGGTCATAGATTAGATGATATATGAGCATATATTGCTATAAACTGCATCTTACTGCAAAGGTTTAGCTCAGGTTTTACTTTTAGTAAAAAAAGGTAGATGAACTTGAGTTTAGATGTAAAAAGTTATTTTCTGGGTTACTCGTTTACTGATTTTAAAGATTGATTCATAACTTGCTTATTTATTATAACATGTATAATGTTTAAGACTTGTGGCTATAGTTTCAAAAACATTGTGTATTTTTACATGCAAGTGCTGCCTCATGTACATAAATGTCTCACTGTAACCACAGTTTTTTCTTGTTTTAAAGGGGTCCTTGATTATTATTTCACTTTTTTAACTTTAGTTAGTGTGTAATGTTGCTATTTGAACATAAAAAACATCTGCAAAGTTACAACATTCAAAGTTTAAAGATTAACATGACGGCACATGCTAATCGATGAGTTGAATCAACTACATAAATTTATCCACTAACCATTCAGAAACGTCCAGTTTCATTCTAAAAGTTGTAACTTCTTCCTGAGTCTCTCCATCAGTGTCCGACTCCGGTTTGAACAATGTAAGGCTGAACAACGTTACTGACAATCCTCATTTTGGCTGCGTGAGATTCTCCAGCTTTGTTGTTGTTGAGCGACCGAAGTGCGAGCTGTTAAAGCTCCGCCCTCTTCTGGAAAGGGGGCCCGGGAGCAGCAGCTCATTTGCATTTAAAGGGACACACACAAAAATGACGTGTTTTTGTTCACACCCAAATAGGGGCAAATTTGACAAGCTATAATCAAAGGTATTTTGAGCTGAAAGTTCACAGACACATTCTGGGGACACCAGAGACTTATATTACATATTGTAAAAGTACATCTTGTATATATATATATAAATGTTTTAACTGTCACTTTTGATTACTTAATGTGTCCTTGCTGAATAAAAGTATTAGTTTCTTTCAAGTGCCACAAATGCTGTCAATAGAGCTTAACGTATATTGAACCTGCAACATTCCTATAGTCCCATAAAGGTCTCTGATGTGATGGTTGTATATCTGAGTCAGAGACAATCCCTTGATAGCAGCCAGAAGATCAAGCACACTTCAAAGGGTTAACCTGATCCCTGAGCTCTGCCAGAGCACAAGAGGTTAACGTAACGTTCCCTCAACATCACCCTGAGACGTGAGGCGGTGTGGGAAAAATGTCCAGGGTGGCAGAGGTAAAGACAGCGAGGTCAAACCCACCAACAGACTCCAGAGAAAGTGCAGTCCTGTTTGCACAAAATCACCTTCCCACCCTCCACAATGGCAATAATGCAACAAGTCTGAGGAGGTTTTAGAAACGACTTTTATTTTAAAACTATAATGTCAACGTAAACATGACCTTCGACCCAAGGTTTTTCATGCAGTTATTGTTTCAATCTAGCGTAACAGTGGATAATAAACTTTATTTACATAGCAGTGAAGTAAAAACAGGCTTTTGTTGTACTTTTATGGCCACATGATTAAGAAACCGTCAATCATTCATTTCATTAGTGTGATTAGTGACGGCGATTAATTCATCTGTGCTGTACATCTCACAGGCCTTGAACACAGTGTATGATCACAAAATAATTCACAAAACTTTATACATCTCAGAGGATCTGTGCTGGCATCATCGTGAAAATGAAAACTA
This sequence comes from Mylopharyngodon piceus, assembly GCA_039654765.1. NCBI lineage: Eukaryota > Metazoa > Chordata > Actinopteri > Cypriniformes > Xenocyprididae > Mylopharyngodon > Mylopharyngodon piceus. The sequence continues at coordinate 19,047,465 of CM077448.1, read as the reverse complement.
GATGTTATGGACATGAAATATCAGTGTTTTTACTACAAACGTCACATGGACAAAAGGATTCGTCATCGACACCTAGGTTCTCGTTGGCTCTTCACACCGATTATATTTATTTTGTTCACTAACAAACAAGACAAGACACATCAAAACACCAACACTGACTGATCCGAATCACTGAATCATGTGAATCCTTGACTGGTCGAACTGCACACGTCACAAACACAGACCTCATCATGTAAACACACACCCAAAACCTGGGGCCGGATTCACCAAACATTCTTCTTCCTTTCTAACTTAAGAATAAAGTTAAGAATATTTTGTATTCCCAAAATTCTTAAAATTGTTCTGAAGACAAAACCTAAGAAAAATTTGAATTCCCAAAAAGAATGTTATTCAAAATCATCAGAAATAATGTCTTAAATTCTTAACGGTAAGATGTTTAATGAAATTTAATGTTTTTTGACTTCAATATTTGAGTTGTTTCAAATATTAAGCATTACAACATAAAACTAGCTATATAGTACTATAACTATGGATCAGGGTTATTATAGTTAACTATAATTAAGGGTACGTTTACACGACAACAATGTAGTAAAAACGGAAAAGTTCACACAGATACACAAAAACGACTAAAACGCTGTATTCTGCTGCCAGGCCAGTAGGTGGCGATGTGACTTTGTAAAGAAACACTACGTGCCAACAGATTAAACACGTAACGCGCATGACCTCACAGTTTTCACAAATTCGGTTTTTGTAGTTTACATGGAGACGATAATGGTATTTTCGAAAACGCAGTTGTCGTGTAAATGAACGGCCAAAACGCATAAAACGTTTCCCGTTTTTAGTTGAAAACTGTCTTGTAAATGGTCTCTAAAAAAACAACAACAAAAAAAACATTTTCGTTACTTGAAATAACTCAATTACGTTAATTACGAATAACAAATTAACATTAACTGAAATAAAATAAAATCTTAAAATTAAACAATTTATTTCAGCAAGACACCAACATTTCTCAATGTCTTGTTTAAGTTGATGTACTAAACTAAAGCTAAAACTGAAATAAAAATGAATAAAAAAAAAATACAGATATATTTAAAAAAAAAACAACTAATAAAAATGATAAAAACACAACAAAATTCGTAAAACTTTAACTAAAATTAAAATGAAAACAGAAAATATAAAAATAAAAACTAATTCAAAATATTAATAAAAACTATCAATGATACTAAAATAACGTTCACGAGTCCTCTAAAATAATATCAGTGATCAATAAACAATGATCGGTTATCATTATGCATCATGTGACTTTTTGCTGAATTTGAAATTTCACAAATCAAGTCAAATAGGAACCTAATTTTTAAATTTTAATTACAGCACAATTTTCGGCAGCTTCAGCACATATGAGAGCGTCACAGATTTTTTTTAAGAATTGCACTTATGAATTTATCTTAAGAAATTTCTTAACTTCTTTCTTAAGAATATTTTGGTGAATCCGGCCTCCGGACAACAGCAGGGAGTAGCAATCATTGCATTTTCATTGCATCTCTTCCATCTTAATGTGAGTTTTTGTCTCAGGTGCAATCGTGACAAGAATCGAGAAACTTAGTAGTTATCATCGCAACTATAAGTGTTCATTTCCTTTCGGCAATTGAAAGTACGTCTCACTTGCCATCATTAAGTTGTTGTGTGTATATAGTGTCATTGGTCGACCACCAGAAACGAGACAACAAACAGCGACAATTTCACAACACAGTAAAAAAAAAAAGATTTCACAACACAGTGATTGCAAGGACGTTATTCAGCATCGTTTCTGCGCGTCACCCTTCAGACAGTCATTTAAGCGGCAGCAGAAAAGCTCGCCAGCATCATTTCCTCTAGTCAGATGACCCTTCACACGAGGGCGGGTGGAAAAACAGCTGTTGTGCTACTGTTGCTTTAATGTGGGGGGTAAAATGAAGCTCTGTGGTCATTGCTTTTCTTTATTTAGCTTCACACACAACAACAACAACAACCTAGAAGGAAGATCACAGCAGAGACAGAGGTCAGAGGTCACATACAGTGTCACACTAACAGGGCGAACTCCGACTGAGTGAGTGTTTCCATCACAGACGCACAGAAGACAGACAAGCACATTTTCACTCTTTTGACTTTCTCTTTCCGTTAAGTATCTGACTTCACTTTGATTCATTCTTATCACGTACTGTCTCTCTTTTTCTTTGGTTGAACCTCAATTCAAAAATGTCCAGGTCACATTTCACCCCACAATCAAACGAAATTACATTTTGCTTAAAGTAAGTGGAACCTCTTTTTAGGTAAGATTTAAGATGTTTTTGCAAAGCCATCCCTGCCAAATATTCATTACTGTAATGTAATGCAAAATTGATGTTATATTTTTTTATAGTATTTTTTCCTCATGTCAAATGCATGCAGTATTTGTTCTAAATATCTGCCTTTAATTTATGCTTAAATAAAAGTCATTTTTACTGTATTACAGTAATTCTCTCCCAACTTCTTAGTATCATAATGGCTCTAAACATGTTGCTTTCAAGTTAAAAAAAAAATTTAATAATTTTAATTGTTTTAAAAACAAAATGAATTTTAAAAATAATTGTCACAATGCAAAAAACAATTTAAATTTTTTTTTTACATTTCAAATGTTAAAATTAATTGTCACAATGCAAAAAAATTAATAATAATTTTAATTTTTTTAAAAAAAAAAGTTCAAAATGTTAATTTTCACAATGCAAAAATAAAATAATTAAGTTTTAAATTTTTTTATTTTAAAAAGTCACAATGCAAAAAAATAAACATTTTAGTGTTTTTTTTATTTTAAAAACAACTGTCACAATGCTAAAAAAAATGTAATTACGTTTTAAAAAATTTCAAAAATAATTGTCAGAATGCAAAAAACAAAACAAAAAAAAATTAAGGCTTAATTTTCTTTAGGCAAAAATAAATAAATTGTTTTAATATGACCTGGACATATTGACAATTTTCATGAGATTCAGCCCTTCCTTTCTTTCGTCATTTCTCTTTTTCAAACATCAGTTTCCGTCATATTTTCAAGACGGCGTTCGGCGTCGCTTCGTTTCAGCTGAGCTGAAATCTCCTTCTGTTCTTCACCTGCATCTCTTCCTGTATCCTTCTCTCTCACGTCCCCTCTTCCTTCCTCAATCTCTCCCTCTCCGTCCTCAGGCTCAGTTTTCAGCCGGATCACTCTGGCATGGGCGGCTCCGGGCTCGTTGTGTGAGTTTCTGAAGCTGCGGCTGCGGATGACTCCAGCAGGGGGCGATGTGATCTCTGGCTCTCTGTGCTCCGCTGACTCTTCCTCTTCCTCCTCCAGATGGGTGCTGGAGTTCCTCAGCTGCTCGATGGATTGAGACAAAACCTACAGAAAAAGAGAGAAGTTTTATACTGTATCATTATGGCTGATTCGATTACATCATGGGATGAGTAGTTCATTCCATTAAATGCACATTCAAGACTTTAGATACACAGTTTTGTATCATTTTTTTTTTCAGATTTTCTAACTGTTTAAAACCTTGTTGGTTGGTTTGATTAATATGGAGAAAATAAGTATTTTCTGAACTTGAAACAGTGGCTGTCACAATTGTTATTCCAGCATTAACTGCGCTGAGTTAAGTTATGTGTCGTCATAATTAATTAGAAGTGACACATTAACATGAGCTTTCATTATTTTTGGTATCTTCTTGTAAAAGTGGTTAGAGCCGTCATTAAATCTGTCTTCTGCCGCTCCCCGAACACACCACCCGGTCTGGCTTCAGTCCTGCTGTAAAAGGGTAAAATAATACCACCCCGAAAAAATAGCAGCCATAAAAGTTTTGTGTAAAATGGCTAAAGTGGCTGAATTATATACACGGATACATGTGTGTTAAAGTGCCGCCAGCGTCTGCCTGCAAAATCCTCTCCTAGGCCTTCAGGAAATGAAAGAAAGACTAAAATAAAGAACTGGGTGTATGGAGCACTGAATAAAAAACAAAGCTTTAAAAAAAAAAACTACCCAGCTTTGCAAAATGTGCCATTTTCATTACTGAATCTGACAATTTTCCAAAATAAAATAAAATAAAATAAAAAATACAAAATATAAAATACAAAATGAAATTCAATTCAATTAAAATTAAATAAAAAATAAAATAAAAAATATAAAATTCATAAATAAGTAAAGAAATGCATAATTAAAATAAAAAATCTTGAATGTCTAAATGTTTAATGAGTTAAAAGCAGCTGCAGTAAAACATCCTGCTGGGATTTACTCACTTCCTTTCCTTGTATTAACTCACTTCCTGTCTCAACGAGGCATCAGTCAGCTCCATTTACACCGTCATTTAAGAGAAAAGGATCTTTAAAAAATCTTAATAGGAACACAGACACACTGCAGGGTCTCTCTCTCTCTCTCTCTCACACACACACACACACACACACACACACACACACTCTCCAGACGAGACTCTGGAATCTGGTGAAAATGCTGCAGTCCTTCACCAGCTCTGAAAGACACATTTATGTAATATAAATCCATCTATCATCATGTCATCACTCTCCTTCACTACATCCAGTGTGGGAGTAAAAAATTTCTATCTGTAATTTTCAGACAGTCTGTTGAAGTTTCACACAACCTAAGTTGTATTTTGTCACTCTTAAGCAAACCTCAACTCTCTTAAAGACATTTAAACAAAACACTTTTTTGGTATATGTGAGATACTGTAAATCTATTACAGAGTCATAAATCATGATAGTCCTTTTGTTTTGATGATGTACCGTCCATTAAATTTTAAAAGACTCTTAATATTCAGTATTATTATTGATCTGACTTCACTGACACTATCTGTAGAGCTGCTTTATAGTTTTATAATTGACAAATTTTGCAACATCGGCATGTTGTTATTGAGCTTTATAGCTGAGATGAACTTGTTTCATAATTTATGAACTACACTGTTATTGAACTAAACTGAATCAACACTGAACTGATTCAAGCTGAATAATGACACTTGTCTTTTAAGAGCTGCTTTACTTTGACTCATATTTGAAGGAATTTGCACCATTGATTCTTTTATTTTCTTGTTTATTACTGTGAAGCTGCTTTGAAACAATTTGTATAAAGCACTCAATGGTCCTCATTTATTTGAGTCCATGTGAAAATATGTACAAAAATCAAATGTTTGTGCAGTTTCTCGTGCATGTAGAATGTACTCTTTAAGACCCAAACTTTAGCTTTTACTATGGGGTTGGAGGCATCACGCATCATTTAGTCTCTTGTGAAGTTACCTGGCTGATGTGAACCTGTTGTTGATACTGTTTCTGCTTCTCCACGAAGTTGTGGTGCTGTTGCTGCAGCACGAGTTGGGCCAGAGCGCTCTGCGGCAGCGGCGCCGACTGCGTCCGGTTCAGGGGTCGGTGCCGCGGTAACCTGGTGCGAGAGCTCGCGGACGGACGCTCCTTCATCGCCAGAGGAGACGAGGACAGCACAGGAACGCTGCCTGTGACTGGAGAGAGAGAAATTAAACATGAATCACACATCAGCAGACTTAGCTGCACTACTTTTCCATTGTTTTTCAGTGTAAACACGCACTAGATGGACGTCTTTAACCATTGCACTCACATCTCACGTCTTTTGCAGCATCTCTCGAATGACACAGCATTCTCACTCAAGTTAAAATGAGTTTAACTTTTACAGTATGCAAGAACTATTAAAGGCCATAAGGGTATGTGAAACTTATCGGCAATTATACTACACTCTTATAAATAAAGTACAGTTTTTTTTGTCACTGTTTACTGAAAGGTTCTTTGGGGAACCAAAAGTCATTCTTCTATGGCATCACTGTGAAAACTATCTTTTGGAATCTTTATTTTTAAGAGTGTATTTTATATATATATATATATATATATATATATATTTTCTTAATTATTGTATTTTTATTCTACTGTTATTTTAATGCTGCTTCTGCCATTTATTTATAGTTTGTTAAATATTTTGTGTATTTTCCACTGTTTGTTTTATTTTATTGTTCATTCACTCCATTTTGCACCATTGTTGTTTTACTTTCTATTTTTGTTCTATTACTTTATTTTTGTTCTTTTTCAGTGAATGCAGTTAAGATGCTAATTCTGTGGCACTACAAATTGATATCAAATTTGTCATACAGCACTAAACTGAAATTAGAGAGAGATCAAGACTGAAAGAAACTTATGCAAAGAAAAATGATAGTTAATTTATAGATTGTTAATTATACTTAATTATATACTTTTTATATATTATACAGGTCTGCTGCAGTGTTATTTTACTATTATTGATATACTATTATAATTTTCATTAATATTAAGAATTAGTTTTGTTTTTAATATTTTTGTTTTCATTTAAATTTTAGTAATGTTTTTATTTCAGTTTTAGTTTGAGTTATTTTAGTACTGCAAGTTATGTCTATGTAGTTCTTTATTATAACTAGCTGAAATAAAATAAGTTTATGCTTTTTAATACTTTATTTAATTTCAGTTGACATTTATTTTATTACAAGTAATGAATCATTTTTATGAAAGGGTTTTAGTTAACAACAATAACCTTGTTTGTATTTTATATATACAGTCAAACCAAAATTTATTCAGATACCTTGAATATTTCATTCATTAATACAGTTTATTCACTATAGTTTAAAAAAAAAATGGTAATAAAATAGATCTTAGAGTTAAACTGTGTTAGAAAACATTCATCTTAATTATGTCAGATAACACTTAAGCAAAACATGGTCAGGTCAAAGTGTCTGAATAATTTTTAGTTCCAAATGTTTATCAATTTTTCTGGTAGTCCACTGTATGAAGAATTTTTGGGTATAATATGTCACAGTTTACTTTATTTTGCTATCCTCATTTACATAAATGAACTACAGTGTCCTGCACCCACTAGTAAAAATATATCAAAAATATCAAAAATGTCTGAATAATTTTTGTTTGGTTTGACTGTATATATATATCTCTGATGTTCTGTGGGCTCCAGTGATCTTCTCACCAGGTGAGATCATCCTCTGCTGTCTCTGCTCCTTCAGCAGCAGGTGTTGCAGGAGCGCTTGCTGTCCGTTGCTCACTTTAGACTCCAGCGAGACGGGAGACGCGGCAGCCGCCAGTCCTTCTGTGCTCCGATCTTTCAGAGCCGTACCCGTCTAACAGAGGAGAGATCAGCCAAACACTATTAATATTCCATGTCAAATCAAATCACTTTTATTTATATAGCATATATATATTATTGCCACCAATGGTCTCTATGATCAACTCAGCTCACGATGCTTTTGAGAAACTAGCCCAGGTTGTTTCAAAGCAGCTTCACAGTAATAGACAGAAAAATAATAGAATCAATAATGCAAACTTTTAGTTTAGTTTTAGTTCGAGACAAATTTTCACTCAAGCATGAGAGAGACTTACATAATGCCTCATGCATATGAAATATTAATATCTGCGCTCTTTTTAAAACCCATACAGTCAGCATTCATGTCGGCGTCGTCCATAAGGTGCACGAAATTACCAAGCTGCATTTAGAGCTCCCTAGTGAGTCATTCAACTATTTTAAAATGTGAAAGTGTTGAAAGTATTCTCGTCTCGATGGTAAGAGTGATCCGTGTTTTGATTTGTTGGCATGTTGCGCGCTTTCCGAACACAATTTCTTGAACTTTTTAACAGCCCGTGATGAACGAGATGCTAAACTCATGCCATGAAACCCTAAACCGAGCGTCGTATTTACCCAAGGGCTAAAGATCCCAGGGGTCAGAGGTCACAAGCCCTCAGGGCTATACATTAATCTGAACGCAAGCACTCAGAGAAAGCAGAAAATGAGATCTGCTTTTAAACCTTCCACAAACAACAAACACCTCTCTAAAAACACGGCTCTAATAAGAGGATCTCATCGCTGCCTCTTAATGCACCCGCCACATTCCTCATACAGTGTTTTGTGCTTTCTCCGCAAATAGATGCGACTCCATGTCTCTCACTGTCTCCTAAAAATACCGTTTCGCAGGCCCTTGCTTTTTCTGCAAGATCTATTCATGTCTGTTGCACAGCAGAAGGAGAGATGGTGATGCTGCATTTGTGTTTATTCCCAGAGGAAATATTTCTCAGAGGTTGCTCTTTTGAAGCTCAGGAGACTCGTCTCATTTAAGTATCAACAGTGATGTTTCTTTAAATTGAATGAGCCGATAGTTGACCTATAGAGCTACAATATAAAATGAATGTGCCAATCATTTGATGAAAAATGTTTGAGCTCAAATTGTGATCTCTGACTTTTGATTGCACACTTTTGTGCGAATGTGAGCACAGTTTGAGATCTTTTCACAGTTTGAGAAATCTCATTTGTGACTTTTATTCCTACAGGATCTGAGCACAATTTCTCTCATTGCACTGTAAAATACGTTTATTTTTCTGACCACACTGACATAATTTTTCTTGTTTTAAGCATAAATAAAGATTTAATTCTACGAACCACAAAAGCATTAAATAATTTTTTCAGAAAATAACACTTAATATCTTAAGTCATTTTGCTTCTCAAGTAAACATCTTGATTTAATGAGTTTTTAATGTTGTTTATATGTCTATGTGGTGTTTTTAATATACTTAAACCATGTGCAAATTCATGTCAACAATATTGTTGAGTATTTTCTCTTTAAAACTGCAGTAAATCAAAAACGCGGTTTGAAATCGCTGGTGTTTCTGACATCACAAACTACCTTGTCACCAATCACGTCAACGTGTTGGGCAGGCTTTAGCATATCATTAACTATGACCGCTCTGAAGCAAGGGAATCTCGACAAGCCGGGTTATCCAAGTATATTTTTCTGTTGATATGAAAAATCGGGTAGATTTAGAAATATGGTGGGTGTATGATGTATATTACGATGTTATGATGAACTATATGTATTTCTCCACTGACGTTCTGAGTTGTTCAAAGCGTTTGTAAGGATATTGGTTTTCAGAAGGCAGCTGTCTGACTCAGATTGCAAACGGGAACATGGTTTGTGTAACATTAGCAACACATTATTAGCTGTTTGATAACGTAGTCAAGCAAAAGGCTAATCATATTAATTACTGTTATGTGTCCGACGGTGTAAAAAGCGATACCATTGTGCAGCGTTTACCTCAGTAAGTTGACCGAGTGGATCTCTGAGCTGGTGCGAGTGAGTGGAGGCGGGGCTAATTTGCATATTCATAGATCCGCATATACTAAATGAAGCAAGGGTGTAGAGTTACATTCAAGCTATTTTAAGGCATGAAGAATTTTTTTCACAGAAAAAAAAAAAACATTTAAATATGTCATTTTGCTGTTTAAAGATGAGTTTTAAGGGATAAAATGATTGACTACAGGAGGACTTTAAGAATGTTTAGATATTTGTACCGGAAAACAAGACAAAAATACTGAATAAGAAAATCATTTTTTGCAATATGTCAAGATCTCTAGAAAAGATTACTAAGGGAAAATCAGAGAAACAAATAGTTTATGTAAAAGTCTCCATTTGCGTTCCATGTAATCTCGTCACTCTCAAAGAGAAACAAATTACATATTAAAGGGGACCTATTATGATCTTGATGATTTTGTTTTTGGGCTCTACTAGAACAGGTTTTAATACTTGAATATTCATTATTTTTCCCATATCTGACATTGTTGCAGCTCTTCTCATTCCAGTCTGTCAGTAACGCTCTGTTTAGTTCCTGTCTCTATGAAGCCCCTCCTTCTGAAAAGCACAAAGTGCTCTGATTGGTCGGCTGGAGCAGTTTGTTATGAAGGGTCAACGCCCCTTACCATAACCGCCAGTTTCAACACACTACTAACTAACTCAACCAGGCCCCGCCCCTTTATTTTGCATATGCCTTAGGCGGGAATTATTTAAATGAGACGTTTTCGTTCCCAGAAGAAAACTCAAGACTACAATGGAGGCATTGTATCTTCATAGAGTTTGACCTCATGGTTCATACGCGTGTCTGTGATGGACAGGAACTTACGCAGATGTGAGCGTGAGCAGGGTGCAGAGCCAGCGTGAGGTTGGGCAGAGAGGGGGACGTGTAGAGATTCAACAGGGACATGGATCCATCCGTCTGTAGGACGCCACTTTGAGACAGACAGCGCTGGAGGAGAGAGACAGACAGCGTTACATCACCTCTTACATAATGCAGCGTCACACAGTTAGAGCAACAATAGTACAGCATGGGATTGGCTTCATTGAGGCTTTAAGAAAATCTGATTGAGGTTCCGCTGTCACACAACCAGCAGTCTGCCGTGTCAATGATGTAACCTCTCGTAAGCGTTTAGAGGGAGAGATTGCAGCAATCAATCTGTGTGTGTGTGTGTGTGTGTGTGTGTGTGTGTGTGTGCGTGTGTGCGTGTTCCACCGTCACAGCCAATCAGAATGCATTCTAACTTACAAATATAAAGGCCAATTCACACTGCACCAGACCAACACCGACCAGATTACAGTCACTTCTCAGACATTCTTACTCCAATTCAGCATGTTTAATTGGCGAAAACAAGCTCCGAAAGACACCAACAGACTCCTACGGGGGTAACACACTGATCCGACAAAATCCTTGTGCCTTGTTGGCCTTAAGGAGTGGGATTTTGGACCAATGAGATTTCACCTTAGCCCTTTAACACTTGATGGTTTCTAGGGTGTTGCTATGCAGTTCTGAATAGTTGCTAGAGTGTTATGAATGCTCTCTAGTGGTTTGTAGGGTTTTTTTTTTTTATAGATGTTGGGGTATTGTGAATGATTTTAGTGTGTTGCTAAGCAGTTCTCAATGGTTGCTAGAGTATTCTTAATGTTCTCTAGCAGTTGCTGTGGCTTCTATGTGGTTGCTAGGGTGTTGCTATGCAGTTCTGGATGTTTGCTAGGGTGTGCTGAATGTTTTCTAGTGGTTGCTAGGGTGTTGCTGGGGTGTACTATGTGCTTGCTAGGGTGTTGTGAATGTTTTTAGTGTGCTTTTATGCAGGCATTGATGGTTGCTAGAATGTTCTGAATGTTCTCTAGTGGTTGCTAGGGTGTTCTGAATATTCCCTAGTGGTTGATAGGGTGTTCTACATGTATGTGCTTGCTAGGGTGTTGTGAATGGTCTTTAGTGTGCTTCTATGCAGTTCTGGATGGTTGCTAGAATGTTCTGAATATTCCCTAGTGGCTGCTAGGGTGTTCTATGTGCTTGCTAGGGTGTTGTGAATGTTTTTAGTGTGCTTCTATGCAGTTCTGGAAGGTTTCTAGAGTGTTCTAAATGTTCTCTAGTAGTTGCTAAGGTGTTGCTAGGGTGTTCTATGTGCTTGCTTGGGTGTTGTAAATGGTTTTAATGTGTTGCTATGCAATTCTGGATGTTTGCTAGGGTGTTCTGAATGTTTTTAGTGGTTGCTAGAGTGTTCTGAATATTTCCTAGTGGTTGCTAGGGTGTTGCTAGGGTGTTCTATGTGCTTGCTTGGGTGTTGTAAATGGTTTTAATGTGTTGCTATGCAATTCTGGATGTTTGCTAGGGTGTTCTGAATGTTTTTAGTGGTTGCTAGAGCATTCTGAATATTTCCTAGTGGTTGCTAGGGTGTTGCTAGGGTGTTCTATGTGCTTGCTAGGGTGTTGTGAATGTTTTTAGTGTGCTTCTATGCAGTTCTAGAACGTTGCTAGAATGTTCTGAATGTTCCATAGTGGTTGCTAGTGTTTTGAATATTCCCTAGTGGTTGTTAGGGTGTTGCTAGGTTGTTTTATGTGCTTGCTAGGGTGTTGTAAATGGTTTTTAGTGTGCTTCTATGCAGTTCTGGAAGGTTGCTAGAGTGTTCTGAATGTTCCCTAGTGGTTGCTAGTGTTCTAAATGTTCTCTGGTAGTTGCTAGGGTGTTTCTAGGGTGTTCTATGTGCTTGCTTGGGTGTTGTAAATGGTTTTAATGTGTTGCTATGCAATTCTGGATGTTTGCTAGGGTGTTCTGAATGTTTTTAGTGGTTGCTAGAGCGTTCTGAATATTTCCTAGTGGTTGCTAGGGTGTTGCTAGGGTGTTCTATGTGCTTGCTAGGGTGTTGTGAATGCTTTTAGTGTGCTTCTATGCAGTTCTGGAACGTTGCTAGAATGTTCTGAATGTTCCATAGTGGTTGCTAGTGTTTTGAATATTCCCTAGTGGTTGTTAGGGTGTTGCTAGGTTGTTTTATGTGCTTGCTAGGGTGTTGTGAATGGTTTTTAGTGTACTTCTATGTAGTTTGGGTGTTTTCTAGAGTGTTATGGGTATTTACTTCTGCCTCATGTCAGTCAATATTAGTCAATGGTGTGTGTGTGTGTGTGTTAACGATGTGATGTCATCTTTATGTCATAGTTTTGAAGTAGTGAAATCTCATGATCACACACCCTCACTAACGGCTGGCTGAAGGTTTAGCCGTCTCTCATGTGAGGATGAACTCAATAGGCTGTGTGCCTACAGGAGGAGAGTTCGCTGGCCCGCTGCCCATGAGGAAATGCTTGGGCAGAACTTCACAGGAGAAATAAACCTCACCATCACAGAGCCCCTCACCCCCTTCCCCAAACGCCAGCGCAGCCAGAAACCGCAGCGGAAAAGAGCTGTCACAGTTAGTTCAGCACAGCACTGCCACACACACACACACACCCATACACGCACACACGTACACACACACACACACACACCTTCAAACTCCATAGAACTTTATAACATGCTGCCTTGATGTTCAAATGTCATTTTAAATGCATGTTTCCATATGTTTGTTTGTCAGGCTCATGGTACAAGCGTGCCGGGACGGGGTCTGTGTATGCTCAGCTCCAAACGACGGATCATTCGGGGGGCCCGACTCATTCACCTCATAGTCTGATAAGAGTAATGAGGCACGGGACTATAATGGAGGATTTTATTTAGTTTCAGTTTTTGGGGTCTATGGTTCAGTTCCCAAAAATGCAATCATGGGCTCAAAACTGCACGCAAGTGCATGAAAAACTGTTCCACAGCTGCCTCTGTGTGCTGAAGGGTATTATTAACCTGTTAGTTAAAAGAGTGGACTGGTACGTAAATATAAGAATGATATTGACTTAAATATAACAAAGCAAATATAACTTTACAAGCAAAACATTTCACAAAAAAAAAAAAAAAAAACAGTTCTTTAAAACACACTACAAAAATGGCTCAAAAAATGTCAAGTGAGTTCTGAGAAAAGCTTGTGCATTATTTGATCGCATTTTTATTAATACTTGCATCCCACAAGTATTGTTAGTCATTTCCCATGTCATAATAAAGCCATTAAAAGTAAAAGTTTTGTACAGTACTCGAATGTTAATTTTATATAATCTTACAATAGCCAAATATCGGATAATTAATGGGCTGAGATGAAATAATGGCTTATCACTATTGTAATCATATAAAATGGAACATTTATATTTAATGACCCCTTAATTGAGTTTATAAAGAGAAGTTTCTTGGTACCTCAATTTGGTTGGTGCTGGACCGGTATGTTGCTCCGTTCTCATTGCTGCACAAGCCAATGGGTGAGCTCGGTCCAGAACCTGCAGGGCTCTCATTGGCTGAAGAATCTAGACGAGAGGAGAACAGGAAGTACTTAAAGAGAGGAGAGCAGCCAGCCAATACTGACTGTGAGCTCCGCCCACAGCTGAAGCTCATTGGTCTGTATATCAAACATCAAATTGGCTGAGATTTTCTCTCTTCACATTGTTTGTATTTTCTGATAGAAGGTATGTTTATCTCAGTTTCAGGCTGTAGATAGATGGTCGTTTGCTCACCTGTTAGTTCTAAAGTTCGTTTTTTCAGTGGCGTGACGAGAACGCTGCCGTCTCTGCGGCGTATAGGTCCACTTCTTCTCTCAGAAACCTTCTGTTTGAGTCTGGACCGGACCTTCAGATTGGGCTCAGATGCTGAGAGGAAAGAGAAAACACATTACATTAGTTATTTCTGCCAGGCTGATTAATTATCCGAAATTTGGCTATTTTGAGATGATCTACAATTAAATTTAGTTTTAGTCTGATCAATCAGAGCAGAGTAGGCCAATCACAACAGACTGGGGCATCTGACCAATCAGAGCAGAGGAGGCTCTTGGAAAGGAGGGGCTTAGAAAAACCGAAATCTGCTCTCAAAACATTGATAAAAAATGAATCATAAGATAATTTAAAATTACTTTAAAATCTTGATACAAGATTTATACTGTGTAGAACATTTTTACAATTTTACTTTTACAACATTTTAGAACTTAATGACCTGTCAAATATAGATATAAAATATAACAAAAAAATAATAATAAAATGGAGACTTCAGTGCATATATGTACATGTAGAAGTGGTCTGACGAGGCAGCTCACAGAACCTGCTGAATGAATGTGTGGCCGCGATCCAGCCACACTGAGGAACTCTGGGATATCTCCCAGCTGTAATGAGGTAAGAACTGGAAGATCAATTCCATCGTTCATCTGGAGGACATTAAATCTGTTCAACAGCTCTCCGCTGGCTGTAGGAGTCCAGTACCTGCCAGCCTGCCAACCACAAACCTCTACGGTAGCCGTGTTTAAACTAACAGAGATATCGGCACAGACAGAGGGAGATTTGGCTTGGGAAAAAGGGGAAATCCTCTTTTTTTTGTACTACTATGACCTATGGAGTACCAAAATTTACTCTGGAATTTACTCAGGCTAGGCTGGAAAGCCAGCCGCCCTATAGACGCCACCTACCGCCAGTCTGACCGCTGAGTGGGCATCAAAGATACACACATCAGGAGACTGACATGATTACAACACACTGTGGGCTGAGGACAGAGATGAAGGGAGATGAGGAATATGAAAATAAACACACACACACACACACTATTGCAAAGACAGATCGGTGAGAATATGCTACAGGGTTAATAAAATAATGAAATAAAAATAATTTATAACAAAATAATAAACTTGAAATAAATATAATTGTATTCATAATAAAAATAAAATAAAAATGTATAACAAAATAACAAAATAAAAATGAAATATAATTGTATTGTATAATAAAAACTAAAATAAAAATTGTAATAAAATAATACAATTGAAATTAAATATAATTATATTTATAATAAAAATACAATAAAAATTACTAAAAAGTAAAATAAAATTGAAATTAAACAATTATATTTATAATAAAATAAAATTAAAGAATATTAAAAAATAATAAAAAATAAATATAATTGTATGTATAATAAAAATAAAATACAAAATTATAACAAAATAATATAAAACTGAAATTAAATATAATAGTATTTGTAATAAAAAAGTATAAAATAATAAAATTGAAATTAAATAATTATATTTATAATAAAAATAAAATACAAAATTATAACAAAATAATATAAAATTGAAATTAAATATAATTGTACATAATTGTATATTAAATATAATTGTAAAATAAATTAAAAAAATAAAATAAATAAAATTGAAATTAAATATAATTATATTTATAATTAAAATAAAATGACTACATCCTACCCCTAAAAGATAAACTGTTGACAAAAACAAAAGTTCTTTTGAATATTATAAATTATGAATTATAAATGATTCTAATAAATGTGGGTTTGTCAGACTTACTTTAGGGGATAAATAGTAAACACACACACAAACAACTTGAGGCCTTTTGAATATGTTTTTCAAGTTTTGATTTTCCGAAGTTTTTAGCACCACTGTATCCCTACGGTCCTACGGCTTTCATTCGGGAAAAACCCAACAGGCCATATTTTGGCTGTTAACCCAAAAAATGTTACAAGCGATTAAAGAGCCTCACACAGTTGATTAATAAAATGGAAGACGGCTGACAAAAAAGGTCGATCGTAATGAAAAGGATGCTTTGAGTTTCAGGAGCACTTGGCCGAGATCACAGATCACAGCGATGGCGAAATACTGTAATTTAGTCTCTCTGACACATGATGAATAAGAGCTATTAGAAAAATACCGCAAAAATATTTGCCCAGCAATTAGCGGGAAGGATTTACACATTTTTAATTCGTAGGGAAAATACGCAGAGCGGTCGGTATGTTTACGTTGGGCCGTGTCATTAAAGGGCATTTTCAGTGTAGCCCGACTCAAGCTTCCTTAAACAAACACCTGTGGGACGGAGTTACATGGCATGAGCGGGTGACGGCGGTCCGTCCACCAATCTCACGAGCACCTGCGAGGATTGGTTAGCTGCTGCTGACCAGTTCCATATGGTGGAGGAATGAGAATGTACACACCTCCTACATCACCAGATGTAACTGACAGGTTCAGCTCCTCATCAAAAACCAGCACAGATTGTTAACCACTACTACACCACAGCACCTCACAACAGAGTGCTCAATCCATAAAAAAAATACCATGTTAACCATAGATTCTTAAAACTTACTGCAATGATGCTACAATGGTTGCCAGGGTGTTGCTATGTGGTTTGCAAAAGTGTTCTTCAGTAGTTTTTAGCACATTATTGGGTGGTTGTTAGAATGTTCTCTGTGGTTGCTATGCACTTGCTAAGGTATTCTGAGTGGTTTACAGCATGTTGCTATGAGGTTACTATGGTGTTCTAGATGGTTGCCAGGGTGTTGCTATGTAGTTGGTAAGGTGTTCTTGAATAGTTTTTAGCACATTTAAGGGTGGCTGCTAGAATATTCTGTGTTTTCTATGCGGTTCCTAGGTATTCTGAATGGTTTACAGCATGTTGCTATGAGGCTACTATGGTGTTTTAGATGGTTGCCAGGGTGTTGCTATGCGATTTGCAAAAGTATTCTGTAGTTTTTAGCACATTCCTGGGTGGTTGTTAGAATGTTCTGTGTGTTTGTAATGCAGTTTCTAAGGTGTTCTAAGCGGTTTACAGCATGTTGCTATGCGGTTACTATGGTGTTCTAGACGGTTGCCAGGGTGTTGCTATTTGGTTGGTAAGGTGTTCTTGAATAGTTTTTAGCACATTCATGGGTGGCTGCTAGAATATTCTGTGTGATTTCAATGCAGTTACTAGGTATTCTGTGTGGTTTACAGCATGTTCCTAAAATGTTACTATGGTGTTTTAGATGGTTGCCAGGGTGTTGCTATGCAGTTTGCAAAACTATTCTGTAGTTTTTAGCACATTCCTGGGTGGTTGTTAGAATGTTCTGTGTGGTTGCTATGCGGTTCCTAGGTATTCTGAACGGTTTACAGCATGTTGCTATGAGGTTACTATGATGTTCTAGATGGTTGCCAGGGTGTTGCTATGGGTTTGGTAAGGTGTTCTTGAGTAGTTTTTAGCACATTCCTGGGTGGTTGTTAGAATGTTCTCTGTGGTTGCTATGTAGTTGCTAAGGTGTTCTGAGTGGTTTACAGCATGTTGCTATGAGGTTTCTATGGTGTTTTAGATGGTTGCCAGGGTGTTGCTATGTGGTTGCTTGGATATTCTGGGTGTTTGCTAGGTGGATGCTTACTGGCTCTGTCTATAAATTTCATTTTGCAGAGCACACTAAACATCCAAATCGCTAGTTGTAAGTAATAGTGGTGCTTGCACTAGCAGTATTCCAGTGTCTCTCCCGCTGTTCTCTTTCCTTACACAAACAGATCTGTCGCCTGCACATCATGACCACTCAGCATCCCGCCCCCCCCTTCACACCTGTCAATCATTCAGCCGAGAAGGGTCCTGACCAGGGCAAAGAACAAGCGCTACCTTCATGATCACCCCGACACCCCCTGCCTGGCCGAATCTGAGCGGGAATCTACCGGGAATGAGGCCTCAAAACGTCATTTAAACAGGAGAGTCTACACACAGGATGTTTGATATTTCAATTCATACATAAAAACAGTTTTTCATGTGTAGCTAGCCGTGCTTAAACATTTTGAATGCTGGATATGAAACTGCTCGTTGTGGGAGTGATTACAGTCATAAAAAAAGCCTAAAAATCATTCCGTTCAGGCACAGGGAGGTGTTTTGTGTTTTAATTGGCCGCTTCTGCTCTATCTTTCCTCGTTCTGATCTACGGTCTGAAACCAGAGCCACAGGAAGTGGCCCTGCAGACTGTCTTGTCAGCGTAGACAAATTATTCCATTGACAAAAAAGCAGGCTGTTTTTCTTTTCATTTTTTTTAGCTTTTGCATCGTTCCTGTTGTTTTTGTATCCCCCTAATGTACCGGACGGGCCTCTTTTTAAAAGCTGTTACCTGAGTTATTGAGAGGGGATGAAAAGACGCCCCACGGTTTCGCACTGATCTCCGATGCGGCCTGAGGCAGTGCAGACCCCTGTGCTCAGGAAAAATCTCCCCGGAGGTTTGCGGTATTCCGGCCCGTTGAGCCTCAGGACCCCCTTCCCGCTTTTTAGGCCATGCTGGAAATTCCGTGAAAACAGTGCCTGGATGAAAACCAGGTCTATATTTACATTTCCTTTGAAAAGGGTTTCAGTCTTATCATTGAGTCAGTCGTATCACCTTCCTCTGCAAACTCATCTTGAAATCAGCCTCGCAACTAAACGCCGAAATATGCAGAAAATATCCGAGGTTGAAGATCATGTTGACTCAAATACGAGTTCCCGGAAAAGTGAGCATGTTTTCAGATGTACTTTTTTTGTGGTGTTTGCAAAGTTAAGCATCACTTTTACTATTACTGTGTACCGTTCAAAAGACTTTTATTTTCTTTTGAAATATGCGTTTTTCAGCAAGGATGCATTAAAGTGATAAAAAGTGACGGTATTAGAAGAATTAGCAAATTGAGGGAACGTAATAGTAAATTGTGTGCAAGATTTAGCACCAAGGGAACGAAATAGTAAATTGTGCGCACGATTTAGCAAATCGAGGGAATGAAATAGTAAATTGTGCGCAA
Organism: Mylopharyngodon piceus; assembly: GCA_039654765.1. NCBI lineage: Eukaryota > Metazoa > Chordata > Actinopteri > Cypriniformes > Xenocyprididae > Mylopharyngodon > Mylopharyngodon piceus. The sequence continues at coordinate 19,028,681 of CM077448.1, read as the reverse complement.
GATTTAGCAAATCGAAGGAACGAAATAGTAAATTGTGCGCAAGATTTAGCAAATCGAGGAAACAAAATAGTAAATCGTGTGCACGATTTAGGAAATCAAGGGAACGAAATAGTAAATCATTCGCGCGATTTAGTAAATCGAGGGAACGAATAAGTAAATCGTGCGCACGATTTAGCAAAACGAGGGAACGAAATAGTAAATTGTGCGCAAGATTTAGCAAATCGAAGAAATGAAATAGAAAATTGTGCACAAGATTTAACAAATCGAGGAAACAAAATAGTAAATCGTGTGCACGATTTAGGAAATCAAGGGAACGAAATAGTAAATCATTCGTGCGATTTAGTAAATCGAGGGAACGAATAAGTAAATTGTGCACACGATTTAGCAAATCGAGGAAACAATAAATCGTGCGCACGATTTAGCAAATCGAGGAAACAATAAATCGTGCGCACGATTTAGTAAATCGAGGGAACGTAATAGTAAATCATTCGCGCGATTTAGTAAATCGAGGGAACGTAATAGTAAATCATTCGCGCGATTTAGTAAATCGAGGGAACGAAATAGCAAATCAGACCCAAACTTTCAAATGGTAGTGTAACTTAATTTTTCCAATATTTGGCAGTGCTTATGCAAAATGCTGTGCAGGGAATCAAACTAATCAGTTTTACCGTATTTTTGATGAAATAAATGCAGCTTTGGTGAGCATAAACAATAAAGTAAAACATTTAAAAATCGTACTTTTAAACATTACGTCACTAAGCCCTCAGATGGAAAACAATTCCATTTAAAAGGTCAAATGCTCACAATGACCATCCTGAACACTCATCTGAGGTGATTCGCAACCGTACGACCCAAAGCCACCTACTTCCTGCTTCCGCCCCCAGGACGAGTTAACCTCTGCGCCAGAGAGCTGGACCCCTCTGCCCGGCCCAGCTCTCGTCTCTACAACCCCTCCGCTGGGTAATTGTTTGCAAACCTCGGCACCGGCCGCCCCGGGGCACACAGCGGGCACAAGCATGGTCATTCTCACCATGCTGACCCTAAAGCTAAACAGGGTCACTCACCGGCCCCATTTAGCTCTGCCCACAGGCCACCGGGCTCAGTGACATGCTCAGTTGACCCTTGACCCCAGTGATTAAATATCGGCCAGATTCATCTGCAAACATTTAGGCAGTGTCACCTCCGCCAAGCCCCTGTGACATTCATGTAATGCTGTTAGATTCTGCACGAGCTTGGAGCAAGAACACACATCAGGTCAGATCGCCCTCGCTGGAGGTCACTAAGCTCTGTTACAAAACCAAGTGAGCACCCTACATAGACAGCATCAAAATTATACTGCATTTTGGTCAAACAAACTAAGAAAGACATTGATTAAAAACTTAATTCAATACTGAAACAGCTTTTTCTATGCGGTTTGGCCATTTGTCCAAACGCAAACACAGTATCCGGTCACTGAAGGTGAAGATTTTTAGAAACTCTGGTTGCAGTGTTTTCATGTAGACGGTGAAACCGGAGATTTTGGCTTGTGACGTCGGAACCGGAACCAGTAATTACCTTTTTTTCCAGGCTTCTGACAGGCCAACATGGCTTTACAGTTAGGGTTATATCGCCACCTGTTGGTTTGGCATGCTCTTGACAGCGCTTCATAGCTTGTTTTTGCATTTTAATTATGACGCAAAAACTCAGTTTATAAAAATACCCGTGTATGTGTGGACTAGGCCTAAGTTATGAAAACGTTCATTTTGAATGTTCTCTGAATGTTCAAAATGTCAATTTTTTAAAATGTTTTAAAAACTTTTTTTTGGTTATGCAAACGAACAGGAACATTCTGTTTTGCAAACATTATGGGAACGGTACTTTTTGAATGTTCGCTGAAATGTTAAAACATTTAAAAATGTCCAGATAACTTTGAATGAACGTTCTATTAACGTTACTGGAGGAACATTTGTTCATAACTTTGAGAGAACAAAAATGTTTGGGAAGTTCTGAGAAAGTTTGCGCTCCAAAAATTATTTCCTTGCGTTGTATCTTTGTCTTGTTTTCCATTACAAATATCTAAAAAATCTTAAATCAATATGCATTTACTTGAGAAGAAAAATATATAAATGAAGTGAGTTTAAAATATATCTGTCAGCGGGTAAGAAAAATAATCTTGTTTTCCCTTTTAATTAAGTATATTTTTCTAATCTCACCAGCCAATATTTTTTCACTTAATTTTGATATATTCTTCAGAAAATAAGACTTAATATCTTAAGTAATTTTGCTTCTCAAGTATCTTGATTTAAGAATGTTTATATATTTGTACTGGAAAACAAGACAAGATATGTGTTTATGTGCATTATTTATTTGTTGTGCTTTTTAGAGAATTGCATTGTTAGTTAAGCAGGATGCTAATAGCAAACATTCAACATGAATGTAGCAGAAAGCAGCTGCCTATGTAGGAAGTAAATAGCAGCAAGGCAGCTCACTAGGTTTTCATTCAATCTTGACTAATCAAATTGAGTCATTAGCAATAACATGCAAAACACATCGATTTACTGTATAAGGCTTCTGTATATAATCAGATTCAAGAACCATTCGTTGTGACAAAACCACACACACTTCCCATCAGCCCACTGCCGTTCTCAAAGACCCAAACCTGACAGCTTCCAAACATGTCTCAGATTATACTGATTTCGTAAGGATCATAGGACAGGATTCTTCAGCGTGACCTCTGAACTCTGACCTACCAGTCTTCCTGAGAGGGAAGTCCTCTCTGTAGTCCAGGCCAGAGGTCAGAGGGTATTTGAAGGTGGGCGGAGTCTCTCCTAGTGGAGGGGAGCTCTGATCTGCAGGACCCGGGTGGGCGGAGCTGTGATGACATCATGACAGCGCGTTACACTTTTGATACTTTTGATTCCACTCACATTCTATTCTATTTTATCAAACATTCACATGGAACGGAACTCTAAACTGTAGTATAATGCTCTTGAATGGAGCTGAAGGAGGGTGATGTACCTGTACCACAGTTTCGAGCGGCTGAGAGGGTAACCAGCGCCGGACACGGATGGGTCTTTAGCTGATTTACTCATCAGAAAGTCGTGCAGTTTTTGCCGAACTTCAGTACTTGCCATCGCACCTGCGGAAAACATGGTAGAAACTTAATTCAACTTTATGACAGATTAAACTAAACGTCAGCTATCAGTCTATATGTGATTATTAATATGTAATGACTTAATATGTAATGGATATATATATAAGTTATATATAACTGATCTGAAATATTCTTTTATATACAGTATGTTCTTAATATCTATATTTAAATAATTAAATACATTTATTTTCAATTTAATTGTTCATATTTATGTATTTTATTAATATTTTCTTTAAAGCCTAATAGTTATTCTTGAAATTAAGTAATTTAAAATATCTCATTTGCTGTATGTTTGACATTATCTCAAGCATACAGTACTTTTATATAATTTTATATTTTAATGTTTAAATATAATTGTTAATGCTAATTATAATTTAAATATATTATTTGATTATTTCATATTTATATAATATATTAAATATTATATTTAATTATGTAATAATTATAATTATTAAATAATTATTAAATATATTTAATTATATGATTGTGTTATATTGGTATCATTATTATAATGAATAAGATTAAATATTATATAATTATAATTATATTATTAAAATGAATAAAATTAAATATTTATTTAATATATTTTACTATTAAGTCTAATAGTTTTCCTTGCAATCTAGTAATTTAAATGATCTCATTTAAATGATACAGTGCTTTTATATAATTTTAAATTTTAATATTTAAATATAATTGTTAATTATAATTTAAATATAATATTTATAATAAATCATATTAAATATTATATTATTATAAATATAATTGTATTATTAAAATTTACAAAATTAAATATTTATTTATTATATTTTACTATTAAGTCTAGAAAATTTAAAAGATCTCATTTTCTGTGTGCTATCTCTATTCTAAGTATGCTTGACAAATAAAATTTGATATTGTTAAAACTTTTATTAAGGTAACTGGAAAAGTTAATATAAACCTTAATATTTTTATATAGAATAATTTCAATGCATTTTTTATTATTATTTGATTTTCTCACTCTGCTTAAGTTACATGTGCAACTCAGAAAGGAGAGACATGTGCAGAAACAGCGCCACCTAGTGGTGAATCCAACAATTTTCAGGATTAAGTCATAGCTGAAATGCTGCTAAAAATAAAAAAAAAACAAGCAAAAACAAAAGTACTGTCATTATTAATTTATTACACTAGTGTTTGCTCACTCTCTTTAGATCGCTCCTTCCGTCTGTGGTGCTGGTGTTTCTGCGTTTCTCTCCTGTGAAGCTCCTTCTCGTCCTCTCGCACCTCCTCTCTCTCCTCCTCACCCACCAGCCGACGCTCCTCAGCAAACACTTCCTGCTGCTGCCGGAGAGTTAACAGAGCTTGCTGGAGCTGACAGACAGAGAAAAACTCAGCTAAAAACTCCATCGTAAACAGACACATGCACAGAGTTAAAAAACATGGCTGATTCCAGTGGCTGATGTTGATATTTAGAGATTAAGCTGACCTCAGATTGATGTACTGGCGATATACAGTATCCCCAAAGGGTGTTTGAACATTTAATGCATTTAATCTAAATCTAATTTATCAGAAAACATACTTTTCAAACAAAACATGTCACAAAAAGTTTAAAGAGAAAGATTAAAAGTCACTGAAAATGAAATACTGCGGCATTACCGTTATTTTGATATTTAGTGATTTATTTTTGTGACCAATCAGCATGCAGTATCAACTCTTCTGCATGTGCTCACTCATTCGCTCTCTTTGCAATGCTTCACACACGCTGAGGTAATGAGATTATCTAAACTTCCGACTAAATCAATTCGTTTCCTGCAGGTCAGCCAAGTGACCTTAAACCACACTGACCTGCTTCAAACAGGAAGATCAGCTTTTTCCGATCTACAAATATCTGACACAAACAGCGTCTTGATTTGACTAATGAATGGGTCAACGGCATCATTTCTGTGGGTGGAGTTTGCTCCATGTAAATTGAGCTTTATATGGATAGTTATGTCACATTGTCGTCATTGCATGTAACTTCCTGGTGTCCTCACACGGATAACAAATATAGTAACCAGGTTAACTTTTTTATTTAGCAGAGTTAAACTTGCACACACTGTGAAAATGATGTTCTTCCTCAGTAAAATTTGTCTTGTTTTCCAGTACAAATATCTAAACATTCTTAAATCAAGATTTAACAAAATTAGGTAAAATGAGAAGTCTTCTTTTCTGAAAAATGTGTTAAAATTTGGTGGGTTTTTGCTGAAAACAAGAACAAATATCTGTCAGTGGGGTCAGAAAAATAAACTTGTTTTCTCTTTGAATTAAGTTTTTATTTTTCTGACCCCACTGACAGATATTTTGTTCTTATTTTAAGCATTTTTTTTAAGCATACACTCACTTCAGAAAACAATACTTAATATCTTAAGTAATTTTGCATCTCAATTAAATATGTAGATATTTATACTGGAAAACAAGACATAAAAATACCAAGTAGGAAAATGTTTTTTTTGCAGTACAGTCAGGGTTGGTGATTATACTTTCTAAACAGTATAATAACTGCAATGTTTGTTTATGTTTATTGGCAGTGTGTGGTTTTTCCATCAGGGGTCACAGTAAATAAAGGCTGATTCCCAGCTTACAAAATTATGTTCAAAGAACTTTTTGCGAACATTCCCATTCCCAAGTTATGAAAACATTATTTCTGAATTTTATCTGAACGTTCAATTGTCCGGTTTTCAAATGCTTTAAAAACATTTTTTGCTTGGTTATGCTAATGTTAAAGAGGCCATGTCGTTTTTCAAATTCCTGATATTGTTTTTGGGCTCTACTAGAATAGATTTTCATGCTTGATTGTTCAAAAACACCTTGTTTTACCCAAATTCTCCATTGTTGCAGCTCCTCTCTTCCCAGTCTGTCAGTAACTCTCTGTTTAGTTGACATCATGATGACATCACTGTTCACTCCAGTGCTGATATAGATAAATTAACTAAATTAATAACTATTGATTCTTACAACCGAATGAATCAATACTGAATTTACTTAAGATGGACAATGACTATTTTCTTTAGGAGCTGCTGTGCAGCCAAAATTATATACCAGTTATCACTGTAAAGCTGCTTTGACACAATCTGCATTGTAAAAAGCGCTATATAAATAAAGGTGACTTGACTTGACTTTAGTTCCTGTCTCTATGAAGCCCCTCCTTCTGAAAACCACAGTGTGCTCTGATTGGTCGGCTCAACCAGTGTGTTGTGATTGGTCAAGTGTTTGGAAAATGTCTCGCCCCCTACCATTACCACGAGTTTCAACACACTACTAACTAACTCAACCAGGCCCCGCCCCTTTATTTTGCGTATGCCTTGGGCGGGAATTATTGAAATTAGGAATATTGTGACGTGTTTGTTCCCGGAAGAAAACTCAAGACTACAATGGAGGAGTTTCAGAATAATTCAAAATACCCCACAGATCATTTTTTATAGCTTGTCAAATTTGCCCCTATTTAAGTGCGAGCAAAAACACACCGTTTTTGTGTGTCCCTTTAAATGCAAATGAGCTGGTGCTTCCCGCCCCCTTTTCAGAAGAGGGCGGAGCTTTAACAGCTCGCGCTTCGGTTGCTCAACAACAACAAAGCTGCAGAATCTCACACAGCCAAAATGAGGATTGTCAGTAACGGTGTTCAGCCTTACATTGTTCAAACCGGAGTCGGACACTGATGGAGAGACTCCAACTTTTAGAATGCAACTGGACGTTTCTGAATGGTTAGTGGATAAATTTATGTACGTGCTGTGGAGTTGAGTTGAATTGACCCTCGTTTGTGAAGCAGTCCGGTGTAAAATGACAGCATGGTAACAACACTCTACTACAACAACTCTTCCTCTTCTCTAAAGCAGCCCAACATGGCCTCACCCCCTTTGTTGCGTGTTCTCGGGGGCGGGGTTTATGTAAATTTTAGGGTTAGTGATGTCACTAACCCAGGAAAAAGCTTGTTGTAGTCCCTACCAGCCGTTTGTTGTAGTCCTTAAACAGAGAATTCTTTAAAAGAAAATATCTCCCTTTGCATTGAACTTTGAGCGTCGTAACTTTGCAGATGTTGTTTATGCTCAAACAGCAAAAAAAGTGAAATCATAATCAAGGACCCCTTAAAAGTACCTTCACAGAACATTAGCCAAAGTTCTTTAAACGTTCCCTGTTAGATGGTTGTACCTTGATGTGTTCCTCGAGCTGGGCCTGGTGTTGTCTCAGCAGGTTCTGGTGCTGTTTCTGGAACTCAGAGATGAGCAGCTGTTTCTGGATCTGCTGCTGTCTCTGGATCAGAAGCAGCTCGCGCTGTAACTGCTTCTCCCAATCATCAGAATCACGGTCCCAGTCCAGCATACTGACCCCAGACGTGCCCACCACGGACAACCCCTCTGAATCTGAGAGAGAGAGAGAGTGCAAATACACTTCAAACTAGATTTAATGCAATAAAGTCACACTTGAGATTCGATAAATGTTTAGCTTTTCCAGTAACATGCTACTTTGCCCAACAAGTTTGATTCATTTCAGCTAACAGTGAACAAATACAGTTTAAATACCTCAGTCTTACTGCTCACACAGATTGCAAACTGATTTCTGAGACTAGTTCTTATGTGTTTTTGTCAGATACGAAGGATTGCAGTGTTAGCTACATAAAAACGATGAATTAAAACCCTTCTTTAGGCTCTTTAAATAAACCCAAGGGCAATTACGGGCATAATCTACAGGGAGGGTCTTTTTATGGGGTCTGTTTCAAATGCCTCGAGCATAAACACGGAGGTATTTCAACAACCTCCCGTTCGAGGCCGAAATATTATTTGAGCTCAATCTAAAGCGAGACACCGTGTGACTGTCATGTTTGAGTTGCACTTAATGTATTTTTACACAAGTGAAAAAAGGAAAGGCATTTGGTATATGTGTAGTATATGTGTGTGTTCAGAGAGAGAATGATCTGGTCTCATGCCCTAAAAAAGCTGCGCTGTAAAAACACGCTCGTAAACATGACCTTAATCTGCTGCTCCAAACTCCTCGCTAATAAACCTATTAGTGCATATGCTGTTTTCTGCATGTGTTCTTTATAAAGCGCACAAAAACAACCATAAGAATGAAACAACAACGAGACAGATTTTCATATCTTATCTCTTTCAGTATCAGTATATCAATAATATATACAGTATCTCAATTGTTTCTTAGATGTTTCTCCTGAGGAAAAGACCCCAGTGATCTCATGCATGTCTCCTCTTGAGATTCAGATGTATCCATCCATGTATCCATTTATCCATGTATCCATTTCCACCACATGAGGAAAAAAATGCGTTGGAAAATCATGATAATAAGATTAAAATTATGACATGAAAAGTCAAAATGATGACATATCAAGTTATTATGACACAAATCATTATGAAACAAAAACGTCACAATAATGACATGTTTTTATGTAATATTTATGACGTAGTGTCTCATATTTTGAATTATGTCATAATTTTGGCTTTTTATGTCATAATTTATTTGATCATAATTATGACTTTTTATCTCATTATGACTTAGTATCTCATAATTTTGAATTATGTCATACTTTTGGCTTTTTATGTCATAATTATTTCTTTTTGTCATAGATTAAAATTATGACATGAACAGTTGAAATGATGACATACCAAGTCATTATGAGATAAAAAGTCAGAATTATTAGATAAAAAGTAAAATGTTTTGTCATATTTATGACTTAGTATCTTATAATTTCTGCTTTTTTTGCCATAATGACTTTTTTTTATCTCATTATGACTTAGTATCTCATTTTGAATTGATATAATTTTGTCTTATGTCATAATTATTTCTCTTCGTCATATTCTTTTTGTTATGACTTTTTATGTGATAGTTATGACTTAGTATGTCATAATTTCAACTTTTCTCATAACTATGACTGTCATAATTGTTACTTATGAAATAATTTTGACTTTTTATGTGATAGCTGTGACTAAGTGTCATAATTGTGACTTTTATCTCATAATTTTTACTTTTTATGCCATATATTTTTGTGTTAGTTATGACTTAGTATGTCATAATTGTAATTTATTATGTCGTTATTTTTTTTATATTTTATGTGATAGTTGTGACTTAGTATTTTATAATTGTGACTTTTATCTCATAATTTTTACTTTTTATGCCATATATTTTTGTCAACTTTTTCTCAATTATGACTTAGCATGTTATAATTGTGACTTATGTCATAATTTTGATATTTTATGTCGTAATTATGACCTTTTATCATTATTAAGACTTAGTATCTTATAATTTTGATTTGTCATAATTTCAACTTAATTTCATAGTTATGACTTGTATGACAATTTGACTTAATCTCATGATTATGATTAGTATGTCATAAATTTGACATTTATCTCATCATTTTTACCTTTTATGTCATAATTCTGACTTTTTATCTTATAATTAAGACTTAGTATGTCAAAATTTTGACTTTTTATGTCATAATTATGATTTACCAAAGCATGATTTCTTTTTTGGTTACACTTTATTTCGATGGTCCACTTTAGGCATTCTACTGTGGCTGAAACTGGACTTCCATACAGAAGAGATGTCAAAGATGTGCTCTGATTTGACAAGATACCAAAGTCTGCAATCATATGTCAGCGATCTCAATATGAACTCAAACATTTTTATCTAATTCTTCTATGATCAAATAATCTGAGCTGCTCTCCACATTCATTTATATTGTACTGTAGCTCTATACTCTTACCATATGTCAACAATTCTCTCGTTTGTGTTTATTTAACACAATAAAATCTTCCTCTGGTCACACACAGTTATTCTTTGATGGTAGGTTATGGGGGTAACAGTTGCATTTGACTCAGAATATCAGCATCACGTCCACGTTCGGGCGATGAAATAAAAACTGCCACGTTGTGAAACTATCTCTTGCCACAGAGACTCCATCGGGCCCCCGGCCCAGAATACACAAACCACAAAAAGCACACGCCACCAAAACAGAACCACAACACTGGCCAAAGGTGTCAATCAACACCAAAAATACTGCGGCATGTGCTCTGAACGCAATAAAAGACGCCCATAAGACTCTAAAAAATCTTCAGTTCGAAAGCATCTCATCGTTTGTTTCTCTTGTTGTTATTAAAAAAAAAAGAGTGTGCATTATAAATAAAGCCTTCCGGTATGTAGTTACGTGAGGAGTTAACTCAGACGGAACGATAACCGGGGCTAATCTTAGCATCCTAATGCCTTAAGCCCAAAATACGGTGGCTAAGAATAGTCAGGCTTGAAGTCAAGAGGCCAGAACATTCAACATGCAGCCGCGGGCTGTGAGTGCAGAGGGGTAAATAACTGCCCTCTCACGCCATTCCTAAAGCGGGACGCCGCTCACAAACACACCTGAGCACAACACAACACTTGTCAAAAGATGTTTCTCAGAAACGACAAATCAAGTATGAAGTAAACATGCATCCACCTGCTAAACACTGATTTTACTTGACAACATTAGATTCTGCTATGAAAATCTAGTGATATATTCAGCAAGGACACATTAAATTGATCAAAAGTGACAGTAAAGAATGTTACAAAAGATTTCTATTTCAAATAAATGCTTTCTATTTATTAAAAAATCTTTAAAAAAAAATAGTTTGCACAAAAAAATATATAACAGACACAACTGTTTTCAACATTGATAATATTTATCAAATGTTTCTTGAGCAGCAAATCAGCATATTAGAATGATTTCTGAAGGATCATGTGACACTGAAGACTGGAGTAATGATGATCTGCGAGTTCAAAATGAATGAATTCAGCTACATATTTGCGCTTATATGGAAACAGTGTGCGACAATGGGGGTTGTGCTATCAATTTTGCCTTCTTAGTAGTGTGTAGTAGAAATATGCTAAATGGGACGCAGACATACACTTGGACAAGCTCTCATTCCCTGCAGAACAACTCCAGGTGTCTGAGGGAAACAACGTCTCACAGTCAAGTCGACACATGCTAAAAACAGGAGCTGCACTGTTGAACTCTTACGCTGTTAACTCATTGAGTTACCAGACTGGTAGACTCAAAAATTAATAGCTATGTTTGGAAGCACTGTACTACTCTCACTGCAAAACTCAGTATTTATAAAATTCTTAAATAAAATTATAAAATTCTTAAATCAAGATATATTTACTTGAGAAGGAAAATGACATAAGATAAGCCATTTTGCTTCTCAAGTAAATCTTGATTTAAGAATGTTAGATATTTGTACTGGAATACATGACAAACATATTGAGTAAGATTTTGCATAAACAATTGGATTTAAAAAATGCAAAATAACTGGATGGCACTCAATGTGAAAATTATTGAGGAAATGCTACTGATTAAAGGGGTCATGAATTGAGAAATCAACTTTTCCTTGAGCTTTTGATATATAAGAGGTCATCGTTCTATAAGAATATCCTGTAAGTTTCCGAACTGAAAACTTCCTTGTTAGTCCAATAAAAGCTTTTATTGACACCAGGCCCAGCAAACGACTGATCCTGGAATGTGCCTATAGTAGATAGGTGAAACCCCGCCTCCGCAGAAGAAATCAACGCCTACTTCATCATTGCAACGTTAGCCCCGCCCACTGGCGTGTTAGTGAGATGAGGAGGAGAGAAGAGCGATACAGGACAAAAATAACATTATCTTCCAAAGGATTCTTATGCTAGGAATATGGTTATTTATTTTCAACAATGTGAATGTCTCAGTTGAGCTTTATTTATTTGTATTTGGTACATTTCACTTTGGTAAATCAGTCGCATGTCGGCGCAGGCTTTGCAAACAGACTTTTACGATATGGACTCGACAGTAATGCAACAACATGTAAGTAACTGTGTTCATTCTAATGCCTGATCTAATATGTAATGATTCATGTACAGTCAGATGTTCTTTGTCGGTAACACTTTAGTATAGAGAACACATATAAACTATTAGCTACGACTTTTCCCTTAATAAACTCCTAATTTATTGCTTATTAATAGTTAGTTAGGTAGTTGTTAAGTTTAGGTATTGGGTAGGATTAAGAATGTAGAATATGGTCATGCAGAATAAGGCATTAATATGTGCTTAACAAGTACTAATAAACAGCCAATATTCTAGCAATATGCATGCTAATAAGCAACTAGTTAAAAGACCCTAAAATAAAGTGTTACCTCTTTGTCTATGTGTCAGTAAATCAAATCAGTGACTAAACGGTCAACTTCACGTTGTTTCTCTTAGTAGGATGAAAATAATCTGTTATTTAAATGGTGATTAAATTATATATAGAAAGCGATCAAAGAACGCTCCCTTTACAATCGCTGGAGCTGTCAATCAAACAGCGCGAGTTTATCAGCAACTGAGTTTTGGACTTGCGACAAAACTCCCGTTTTATTCAACGAATCTCTTAGTTACACTGAGTTTGCACTGGTAGTTAAGATGAAAGCATTCGTTAGTGTGCAGAAATTGAGTTGCAAAGATGTTAGCCAATCACAGCAGTGGGCGTTTACACTGAAGTCTCACAGCAGACACGCCCCTTAAAACAGAGCGTTCAAATCAGAGGGCTAAAATCAGGGTAGGAAAAATGCCTTTTATTTGTAAATTACGACTATTTTTGATGTAAAAAGCATACTAACATTATAAGTGCACCCCAGAAAACATTATAAAATAATAAAACAACGCAGTTCATGACCCCTTTAAAATGTTTATCACTGCACAATTCATTCTACTTTTTCAATTAGGCAAAATGCAGTATATGCAGCACAGTATTCAGTAAGTAATAAGCTATCATAACTTGCCAAAACATAGCAAAAATGAGTTTGATTGTGAGTCCAGCTTCATTAAATAAATCAAGATTTATGAGGATATACTGATCTGAGATCAGCAACCTGCAGCTGATTTAAATGACCTGACTAACAGGTGAGCGTCTGGTGTTTATATAACTACAACAGAATCACTTGATGTGAGTCACTTGCTTTTGTTAAATGAAACAATGAATGTGACATGAAACAAAACATGAAACTATCTGTGATGTCTCAATATAGATTTGACCTGGTTAAGAGCTGTTGAATCATCTACACACACAGTGTGATGAAAACTCCCAATAACTCACATCACAAATAGAACACAGCAGAGATTTCGATATGAACTCAAATACTTCTGAACTCAATTTATAGCTTTTTATAACTTTATAGCTCTATACTCTTAGTATATGACAAATATCTGTCTTTTTTTTCTTCTAATGAATTTTAGGAGAGAATACTGACATGTAAATGAAACTCCTGAGCAACATTTGAGATAATTTACCTGAGCTCTTCCTCACATGTGATAGCTACCCGCAAGAAAATCTCCTTTATATTTCAGTTGTTCTCGTACACTGCAGAAAAGGATTTTCTTACTCAGTATTGACAAACATCTAAACATCTTAAATCTAGACATATTTACCTGAGAATCAAAAGAAGAAAAAAAAACTAGGCGAATTTACACTTAAATCGTCTTTATGTGGAATTCAGAAGCTTTTGTTATTTAGCGACACCGGTGGCCGTTAAGTGAACTGCAGCCAGCAACTTCCTGCTCGCGTTCGCACTTGTCGTGCACACGTACAAGAGACTGAACGTGATATACTCACGCAAAGTTCTTTTTTGTTCTTCGAAGTAAAAAGAAGTTGGAAATACCTTTGCTTAGATGTATTGTTAACAAACATCCCGACGCCGTCCACGCTGCTGAGAGCGACGGTTAGATATGTAATATATGCTGCCCGCTTTCCTCTCAATAACAAAATAAACACAACAAAAATGACAGCGGTGTCAAAACAGCAAAGAAAGCTTCTGATCACAGCGATGTGGATATGTTTGCTCAAGTTCTGAAATTCACGGCATCATGTCGACAGATGAGGTAATTAAAATGACACTATCATAGTTTGTTTAAAAAGTAGCCTATATAAACTAGGCCTATAGATCTGGCTATATAATGTGAGACTAAAGTTTGAATTAATCCCTTTTCTTTGTATAACACATTGACATTACAGTACAGAATGGCTCTTTCGACATTATCCTGAACACTGTATAGCTAAGCATTCGTTTCATGTGTCATTAAACGGAAGAGAGGCTCACATCCTTTTGATTTTCCCGGCAAAAACGTCCCGAGTCCTTCACATACAAATAAGTCTACTGGCTTTCATAGACAACCTAGGAAGTCGGGGAAGGTCTCGTTTTTTAAGTTTAATTACAAGCTGTTGACACATTGGCAAAAAAAATGATCACATGAAAATTCTTACATGTAGCCGTTTAAAACAAGAAAAAAATATCTGCCAATGGGGTCCAAAAAAATAAACTTAATTTAAAAAGAAAATATTTTATATTTCTTACCCCACTAGCATATATTTGTTCTTGTTTTAAGCATAAACTCACTAAATTTCTCAGGAAAAAAACGTTATATCTCATGTCATTTTGTTTCTCAAGTAAATGTTTATATATTTTACTAAAAAACAAGACAAAAATACTTTTTAAGAAAATCATTTGCAGTGTAGACAGCAATGACATCTAATGGAGAGCAAATGGAGACTTAGACCACCTGCTTCTGAGGTTTTCACTAGACAAAATATCTCTATATTGAACCTCAACACATTTGTGTTCCATCATCAGATTTGGAATTCTAAGAGAAACATCAATTTAGAATTCTGAGATCTGAGACAGTGTTGCTGATGTAACTCTGGGACGAGTGTTCAGGTGTTGTACCTGATCCGATGGCAGCGGCGTGAGAGTCCAGGCTTCTCCTCCTCCACTCTGCAGTGATGCTGGAGTCAGCTTCATAAATGGTCTGCAGCATAACTCGAGCTTCAGACCTCGCTCTCAGCGTCCCAACTTCCTCTCCTTTGATCCGTCTCTATCTTGCACAGTCGTTCTGGTTGTTCCTGGCCTCTTTTTGCCTCTTCTGTCTTTTCTTCTAGCTGTCCCTGCCGAGTTTCATCAGGTAGATCAGCGAGGAGACGTCACAGGTGAGAACGTCAGCTCTGTTCCTGCCTCTCAACCTCTGTACAGGAAACTCTCTCTGTCTGTCTGTCTCACGCTTTCTCTCTCTGTTACTCTTCCTAACCGCGCTGTCTCTCTTACTGCACTCTCTCTCTCTCTCGCTCAGGTGCCAAGAATAGCAGCAGGACCAGCCCAGGACAGAAATAGGCCGGGCCAGACCAGGGGAGTAGAGCAGCGGCCAGACGCTCAAAATAGCAACACAAAAACACAGCTGTCTGCCTTCATCTCTTCCCTGCGCACTCTCTTTCGCCTTTCATTTATCTCTGCATGGGTGAGTCGCATGAAGAAACGACCAGCTCGTGTTTCACCACAAAACCAAAAGAAAGAACTAGGCAATTAGGTTTAATGTAAAGAAAATGAAGCCTGAAAGGAAATTAAGCACATTTCATCCTACTAAATTCTCATGACTGTGACACAAAAATGTTTTATTATTCGTGTAACACAAGAAATATTTTTTCTCATTTCTGTAACAAGAAAAAAATAACACTCTCATTACTTTAATGCAAAAAAATTAGCATTTTTTACTTCAACAAGAAAATAAGTTCTCATTATTGTAATCTGTTATACAATTAATAAAATTAAATTAAATGTAAAATGAAAAATATGAATTATATTGTAATTTATTTTATTTTACTATTCTAATTTAAATCAACATTAATTAAATTCAGTACAAATTTATATAAAAATTTCTTACATTGTAGCAATGAATTCTCATTCTCATAATTGTAAAATATGTAAAATTATCAAATAATCATTATTAAAATTATTCAAATTAAATAAATCTTAAATTTATAAATATTATTGTAATGTAACTTTTTTTGTATTGTAATGTATTTTATTTTAAATTAAAATAAATTAAATTTAGTACATATTTTGTAATTTATTATTGAAGCAATAGCAGAAATGAGGAGAAATATGGTTAGCTGTCACAATAATGTCAAAATATATATATTTAGATATATATATATATATATATATATATATATATTTAGATTTCTTTCTTTTGATCTTGGGGTAAAATATGAGCTGTCCGAGATCGTGACAGGTTTCGTGAGATTCCTTCTCCTGATGACCCTTTGAATCTCTCTATCTCTCTCTCAGTTTCTCCCTGTTCGTGTCAGACTGTTTTTCCTCAAGCTCCCGTGGACAATCTTTCTGTCATTGTGTGTTTTTCTTCTGTTTGATCTTTCCTCTTATCTGTTTACACTGAAGAGCTTTCAGACGGGTCTGTCTCATGTTCTTCTCTTCACCTGTTTCTCTCAGCGGTTTAATCTCAGTAAAAGCATTAGCAGCATGCAGGCCGATTTCAAAGGGAGATTCGGACACATTCTGTTGACATTAAGCAGTCGACTTCCTGTTTCCCAAAGCTTCATCAGTAAACAAACAAACAAACAAGTCTTTGATTCTATCTGCAAAACGGCATTTAGATTCAAACGCACAGAGAGATTTGGACTTTGCAGACAAAAAGGACCTTTTTTAAATAGCCAAAAACCTTTAATTTAATTTACAGCTGTAAAGCCTGATTTGCTATTGCAAGTTGGAGTTGGCTGATATAAGGAGGAGGATTTTTCTCATTCTGTGAGCATTAGACAAATATTTGGATACAGTAAAATCTCTCACCGGAGTGCAGGTGAGTCATCAATGTGTTTGGATCATTTTCCTGGCAGAAAACTCTGTATTTTAAAATTTTATTTTTGTCAGCTTGTAGGTTCACACCAGCAATAAATAATTTTAAAATGAATTAATGTAATGTTACTTTTTGTATTGTAATTTATTTTATTATTGTAATTTAAATGAAAATCAACATGAATTAAATTCAGTACAAATACTGTGGTGACAAATACTTGAAATTGTATTTTACAAATGTTTTTGTATGTTATAATTTAAGTGATATATCTTAGATAGATAGATAGATAGACAGACAGATGATGGATGGATGGATGGATGTTAAATAGACAATGGATGGATGGATGAATAGACAGATAGACAGACAGACAGACGATGGATGGATGGATGTTAGATAGACAATGGATAGATACATAGATAGATAGATAGATAGACAGATGATGGATGGATGGATGGATGGATGTTAGATAGACGATGGATGGATGAATAGACAGACAGACAGACGATGGATGGATGGATGTTAGATAGACAATGGATAGATACATAGATAGATAGATAGATAGATAGATAGACAGACAGATGATGGATGGATGGATGGATGGATGGATGAATAGACAGATAGATAGACAGACAGACGATGGATGGATGGATGGATGGATGGATGGATGTTAGATAGACAATGGATGGATGGATGAATAGACAGATAGATAGACAGACAGACGATGGATGGATGGATGGATGGATGTTAGATAGAATGGATAGATAGATAGGTGGATGGATGGGTGGATGGATGGATAGACAATGGATGGATAGATAGATACAGAAAGACGTTGGATAGATAGATAGATAGATAGATAGATAGATAGATAGATAGATAGATAGATAGATAGATAGGTGGATGGATGGATGGATAGACAATGGGTGGATAGATAGATATAGAAAGACGTTGGATAGATAGATAGATAGATAGATAGATAGATAGATAGATAGATAGATAGATAGATAGACGGACGGATGGACGGATGGACGGACGGACTGAGATAGATAGATAGATGGATGGATATATAGATAGATAGAGAGAGAGATAGATAGCTGGATGGATGGATAGACAATGGATAGATAGATATAGAAAAACGTTAAATAGATAGATAGATAGATAGATAGATAGATAGATAGATAGATAGATAGACAGACGATGGATGGATGGATGGATGTTAGATAGAATGGATAGATAGATAGATAGATAGATAGATAGATAGATAGATAGATAGATAGATAGATAGGTGGATGGATGGGTGGGTGGATGGATGGATAGACAATGCATGGATAGATAGATACAGAAAGATGTTGGATAGATAGATAGATAGATAGATAGATAGATAGATAGATAGATAGATAGATAGATAGATAGATAGATGTGGATGGATGGATGGATGGATGGATAGACAATGAATGGATAGATAGATATAGAAAGACGTTGGATAGATAGATAGATAGACAGACAGACAGACAGATGGACGGACGGACAGATAGATAGATAGAAGATAGATAGATGGATGGATATATAGATAGAGAGAGAGATGGATGGATGGATGGATAGACAATGGATAGATAGATATAGAAAGACAATGGATAGATAGATAGATAGATAGATAGATAGATAGATAGATAGATAGATAGATAGATAGATAGATAGATAGATAGATAGATAGATAGATAGGTGGATGGATGGATGGATGGATAGACAATGAATGGATAGATAGATATAGAAAGACGTTGGATAGATAGATAGATAGATAGACAGACAGACAGATGGACGGACAGATAGATAGATAGATGGATATATAGATAGATAGATAGATAGATAGATAGATGATATTTCCTCCTCTATTCCTTGTCTGATGATTTCATGGTCTCTTTAAACGTCATCATGAAAACACCACTAAAGTTCCCTGCAGGGAAAACACCTGACAATCAGCCAGTTCAAAGCAAAAATAGGACATAAAACACCGGCTACTGACGTGGAATACCCTCAGGCCTGCCGAATGAATTAGGAAACAGAGGAAATCTTTTTGTAATCCATAAAAAGCACAATTCCCAGGAGTGAGACATTCCTAATGCATGACAGAGATGAAGTTCCTCTGTGGCCACAAATGGCTTCGCAACTTTAGTTTCCCAAGCAGTTTTTAGTGCTGTTTGCTAAGGCGTGCATCACCCAGCACCTTAGCAACCACCCAGAACACCCTAGCAACCACATGACAACATGCTAAAAACCTTGGCAACTGCATAGCAACACCTTAGAATTGTGGCTGTGAATTGTGCACAGGGAAACTTTCAGCAGAAAATGTAGTCAATAAATGCATGCTGTTGATAATACAGTACATCATTGTTAAATGTACTGATTGCTTGGTTCTTGAACACACACACACACACACACACACACACACACAGACCTATAGCTTTCCTGCTCTTCCTCTCCAGACAAAACAATGGCAGTGTTGTTAAATAGGTCATCTGCACAGGTCTGTGACAGAGAAACAGACACTCCCAAGGTAAAAGGGGACAGATAAAAATAACCACGACTGCAAAACAGCCTGTTCTATCTATAAAGACTTTCAACTCTTTCTCTCCGGCTGAATACAAGAGTACCGAGATCTGCATATTGCACAGTATGTTCTATATATACTGCCTAAAGCTGAAACATACAGTTTGTGAATGCTTCTTGTGTTTCTGTGACAGTAACTACTTGTGTATACGGTATAAGAGTATATTTCAGGCCTAATGATATGTGAAACTGGATGCATTATGTAATGAGAAACATTTCAAACAACAGCTGCATTGTTGTGACATGATGTCACTACATTACTTGTTTATTTCAGCACAAGATCATAATCTTGAATATCCAAGAAATGTTCTTATTTACTTTTTGATTTTTCATTTCTGCAGTCTAATCAAATGAGACTCGTCACAGTGGACGGAAACCCTCAACAGACCAAATGATCATGTCAAACACCAAAGGAATAAGAGGCATCAGGAGGGGCACAAATAAAAATGCACCACTGTAAACACATTTAGATGCTTAAACATAAAAATACACACTCATTAACACACACATGCATCTGTGGAGCTTTTAGGGTCCGTTTGCAACAGCGCCATCTTGAGGCTAAAATACACAAGTGCATGACTTTGTAATGGTGTAGGTGGAGATGATGCAAACCAGGTGTGTGTGTGTGTGTACTTCTGTTCAAGAGGGGTCAGTGATATATTTTTCAAAGAAATAAGTACTATTATTCAGCAAGAATTAATTAAAATGATCAAAAGTAATAGACTTTTAATTTGATAAATTCTATTAATCTTTCTATTCATCAAAGAATCCTGAAAAATGTATCACGAAGCTTTTTCAACATTGATAATAATCAGAAATGTTTTTTGAGCATCAAATCATCATATTAGAATGATTTCTGAAGGATCATGTGACACTGAAGACTGGAGTAATGATGCTGAAAATTCAGCTTTGATCACAGGAATAAATTACATTTTACTATATATTCACGAAAACAGCTATTTTAAATTGTAATAATATTTCACAATATTACTGTGTTTACTGTATTTTTGATCAAATGCAGCCTTGGTGAGCTGAAGAGACTTCTTTCAAAAACATTTAAACATCTTATCGACCCAAAACTTTTTCAAGGTAGTGTATATACATGTGTAATGTGAGTGTGTTTTGTAAGATTGCTCGTTTGTGTGTGCGTGTGCATATATGTGTGTTTTGTGAGTGTGTGTGTGTTTGTGAGGGAAACATCATGCATATGTCAGTGTGTCAGGAATGTTGCTGGTCTCCACCCTCGGAGATCTGAGGATGGATGAGGCAGTATGAAGCTGAAGTTTTCTGTGTTGACATCACTCAAACAATCCCACCATCTGCGTCATTCAACACACACTCATGAACTCATTTCAAAACCTCTCAGTCCAGACTGTCACACAATATCAGCAGAGCTGCTACACCGATGCATTCTAAATTCTGACTGTCTCACATTGTAGAATAATAATAAAGTCATCAAAACTATAACCATTTTAATCAGTAAAAGACTAATCTATCAGATGCGCATCATGTCAGAGCGAATCTGTGTGCTGAAAGAGACACCTGTCAGCTGGGTGTCCATCTGTCTCCCTAAAGCAGCCAAAAACACCTCCAAAGTGTGCTAAATATATCTAAAGCTATGACAGAGACATCTACCTTCACACCAGGTGTGTGTGAGAGCATAGGAGAGGTCAACAGGTCAAGCTACACTCTTAAAAATAAAGGTTCTTTATTGGAATCAATGGTTCCATGAAGAACCTTTAACATCATAGAACCTTTCCATTGCACTAAAGATTCTTTATAGTGGAAAAAAGGTTCTATAGATTTTTAAAATGTTCTTCACACTAAGAAAAAACGGTTCTTTTAAGAACTCTTCACTGAATTGTTCTTCAGGGAACCTAAAATGATTGTCCTATGACATCACTGTGAAACCTTTATTTCATAATTGTACTTAATTTATGGGAAATTACATCATTTATGTATGCGAGTGATGGAGAGGTACCTGTAGTGGCGAGCTCATCGAGAAGTCAGCCAGTGATGAAGAGTGTACAGTATCACGTGACTCCTTTAACAACACAAAAACACATTGACTATTATAACCACTTTGAGATGCAAAATAAACAGCTCCTTATGTAACTGCGTGCAAATCAATAATTGTAGCTTCTTTCAGCCAAAACAACGCTTTGATATTTTTCCGTTATCTTTTGTGCCGTTTCATGAGTTGTTTTGCATTTCATAATCGTTTTACTGTTTATATTTTACTAAAATAGTCTATAATAGGCTGTTTAAATGGCTGTTCAGTGTCCACACCCTTATTCACAGCAGACCTGTTGATATAACCTGTGGATCTGATCTTCACCCTGTTGCCATACAATTCACCCATGGATGAATCGTGAAATCTCATCTGTGCACATTAATGTGCTCAAATCAGCTGAGATGCACTGGAGGAACAGGTTCTGTGTGGCGTTCTCAGTGTAAATGCAGAGTGTGTGTGTGTGTGTGGCTGCTGTCAGTTCTATTTTTAGCACAGTGATGTGTCCCCCATGCGTCCTATGAGCAGAGGATGCTGGATATATTCTGTACCTGTTACCAAGAGCTCGAAACCCTTCTTTAAGAAGAAAACTACAAAAATGATTCAGATTTGCATTATATATTTTTACAGTTTACTATTATTACTGATTAGACTGAATTATAAGCCATTATATATGCTAAATTTATGAGATGGATTTTCATGTTAAATTGCTCTAATTAATACCATATAATTGCATGCATGCATTATAATGTCACAAATGCATGACCCTAATTTTACACAAAAGCAATGATCTGATCAAGTTTGTGCAACTATTTTATTCAAACAAAATTTTCAACAGTGCATCCATCCATCCATCTATCCATCTATCTATCTATCTATCTATCTATCTATCTGTATGTATGTATGTATGTCTGTCTAAGAGGATGATAAAATGAAACATGCATCTGGCTCTCACCTGTAAAAGTGTATATCTGTTCCCGTTCGGTTGTGGGATGCTGTGAGAGAAACGATGGCGATCACACACTCATTCATAAAAACGCACCGCGGATCTTCAGCACTCACAGTAGACGAACGCGCGCGCGCGCAGCAGCCAGACGCGAGATCTAAAAATAGCGCACCCGCGCAACAGAAGAGATGCAGCAGAAGAACCCGTTACTCACACTGACTGTCTCTCACATCACAATACTGTCTTATGTTACTCAAAAGATGCTGACAGTCTAAATAACATAATGCAATAAGTGTCACATGATCTTTTGCATCATAATACAGGCGTTCTGACACAGATATCATTATCAAAGATAAAATCTAGCAAATTTTATTTTGCTTTATTTTAATTTAATTTAGACTATCAGTTGAAGCTGAACTGTTGAAAAAAATCGAGCCTACGTTATAGTAAAGAAAAATCACAAATGAGATATTTCAATTGTTTCTCTTCAGCATATTTTCTATTTCGTAGGCTATATTTAGTTACTTTATTTTACTTTATTGTTTGTCACGTCATTAACACAAGTATACAAGGAGTGAAAATCTTTGTGCATGGATCCTAGCAGTAATGCATCACAAGAAATGTAACAAATAACTAACTACAGTTATACACACACAAAAATACACTAATAAATACACTTTACACAAAAATATCCCCTTAAAATTTGATTTTGCCAAGTAAGACATGCTCCTGGAACAGCATTCCTGTCTGAAAGTTTAGTCCTAACCCCATCCTACCCCTAAACTAACACTATTCCTAAAATCAGAGGGAAATGATAGGTAAATCTAACCCTGGTTGTAAGCCTAAACTTGACATAAACTGTAAACTTGTCCCTCAAATCTGACTGGTTGATTGGAATGTTGTTCCAGGATCAACAAGGATGTTGTACTTGTTGTAAATCACGTTCACCGTACGAAGTAGCCTACCAAAAGATACTTTAAAACGTTAAAGAAATGATTACCAGTTATAGGAAAAAATACTGTTTTGTAGCCGTTAAAAAAATAATGTCCATGTTATTTGTCAACTATGCTATCCCTATATGCCTAATCGTAACGTCAGAGCATTTATTTACATTCAGCATGAGTGAGCAATTCTGTAGCCTTTGCATTCCATTTTTATTAAATCATCATCCAACAAGGCTTATCAGTATATCACATTTGTCAGGAAATCATGTGCATTACTGCAGTTATGGTATTTTCATCTCCTGGTTCTTCCTGATTTATAAGCTATCTGTTCTTCTCACTTATGGTCATAAACCTGAATAAGGTCCAAAGTTTATTTAGAATCAATCAGTGTGACGTCATGGCCCAGCGTCAACCTGTCTTTATCCTGTTGTGTGACTGATATGGAGGAAACTTGGATTTCTGACTTGGACTACTTTATAAAATTAGGACTTAGCCTATGATGCATAGGCTTACCTGGAATCTGAAATACAATAGAAATGTGAAGATTATTCTTCATTTTCATTTCAGTACCTAATGTAGCCTATCTGATGATGGTTCTCCTTCCTCACCCTTGCCTGCAGTGTGACCCGAGCGGGGCTTTCAGCAACTGGAAACAGGTAAATGCCAATGCAGCAGCTGGTTAAAATTGAACCACACAACCCAGCTAACCAAAATGTGTTCTAAAACATTTTGGCAATGTTCCCATTAAGTTATTAAAGCATTATTTCTGAATTTTCTTTGAACATTTAAAATGTCATTTTTTTTTATGTTTTTTTTTCTTGGTTATACGAACGTTAAGGGAACATTCCATTTTATCATTCTGCAAACATTATGGGAATGTTACTTTTGAACGTTCTCAAAAAAACATTCTAAAATAACTAGTAATGTTAGACGAACGTTTAACTAAAACGTTCCATGAATGATGTGTATATATATTTTTGTGTTGACGTTTTAAAAACATTATTAAAGACCAGATACATTTAAACGAACGTTCTATTAACGTTACTGGAAGAACGTTTGTTCAGAAAACCACGCCAGAACGTTCTGAGAACATTCCTGTTACCTGTGAACATCCTTCATGCAATGTTTACACAGATAATTGGCACGACTAGAACACTTTTAGCGTTTCTTTGTCACATGATGAGAGCACTGAGTAGGTCAAAACTGCTGTATCAGTGCTGGTTCAGCAGAGGACTGCGTTCTAATGACGCACGATTTCTGAAAAAAAAAAAACAGATTGTGAATTATTTTTTCCACAGGCCGAGGCACGTTACTATTATAGATCGTTGATGCGGGTCTGTGCTATTTAAATTTACTCAATATCATAAAGCACGAGTCATGGGTAAGATAGGTGTGTCATCGCACGCTGACCAATCACGGAATACGCTATAGGTAACTTTTTGACTAGTATGCCCATTCTACAGCGCCCAGCAACACCATAGGGCTCACGGCTACCTAACATTATAAATGAGGCACTATATTCAAATATATATATATATACTCATACATACTCACATGAAGTTAAATATAGCCTATTTTAGAAGATTTTTATTAATAAAAAAAACATAGTTATATTATTTGGCGAATTCAGGCAGTCTTCCGGGTGATAGAATTCTGCCAACCAATCAGCGCCTGCTTTTCTCATCACATGACCTTTCCTAAGAAGCGCTCCGGAGTGTATGCTCTAGTTTTGCGTTGAGACTCCTTGTCGAGCTCGCGCTCATGGCGGCTGCAGGGAGGGCGCGCGCAGTCCTGAAGCGCCTCAGTTTATGAACGTGAGAAGAAAGAAAAACGCTAAAAATGTGGCGGGGATAAACAAAACAACCGTTTTTACATTTTAAATAATGTTTGCAGAGGTAAGCCACGATTTCCCCTCATTGGATAGATAGTTGTGTCTTTTATTGTATTTCCTGCTGTATTGAGCTGCTGTTAGCTTAGCCGTGTGTTACCTGAGCAGGTAAATAAACACACACACACTGAAGTACACACACAGTTACACACATTAACACACACACGCGTGTCTTGTGTGCGGGATTACACACACTAATGCGATGAGATTAGATGTTTCTGAGCACTGACAGTAAGTCTTCAGCTAGCTCAGCTAACATCAGCTGTCTGTGTGTATTTACATGTATGTGTGTTTACGTGAGTAATGTGTGTGTGACAGTTGTGTGTATAGGGGCCATGGAAGGAGATGATGGGCTTTTGGGTGTTTTCTGCGTGTCTCTGCTTGCTGATGTTGAGAATTGCTGGAAATGACAAGATGTTTCGTGCCATTGTATGTGTCATTTGAGCGTCTGATTAAGTATTTACATTACATCAAACGTATGTTGAGGAAAATGCTAGTTTTGTGTGTAAGGGGGAAATAAACCCTTGTAAAGGTTGCAGTTCAGGCCATAAAGTTAGCTATGATGACATACCTGATAACACACATTGTTTTTTTGTGTCAGTGTCAGTATCTGATCATAATGTTGATATTAAAAACGTAATGTATACAAAGTAAAAACGCCTGTTTAAGCTGTATACTTTCTGGTTATGAATATGTTTATGATGAGAAGCCTGTTTTTGTTTCTTTTGCACTTGTCTTATGTTATTTTAACCTCTCATTATATGTTTATTGTTTACTAAAATAAACAATATACTTAAATTAGAAACCAGTGTTTTGGCAGAATGTAGTCCAGATTGTAACGTTCGTTATATCATGCCTGGATGTGGTATTTCAGCCTCCGATCCTATACTTGTAAAGTGTAAACATCTATTTTGCCTTTATGGGGCAATTAAACCCATGCAGACTTTGTTTCTCGGATGATAAAGTTGGTCAAGTTCAGCCTGCTTGTGTGACACTGTTCTTGTGTGTGAATTTTATTTCAGTTTCTGAGCATTTACTTATAAAGTGACAAAATTGTTTGGGCTCTAAGCAATATTTAAACCTATGCAAACATGTGGTATAGTTGGTTTTGGTGGCAAGATAACAGTCTGGTTGCATGACATTTGCTGTGTGGAGCTTCTAATTATATAGTTTTTAAAGTAAACACCTGTTTGGGACATTTGCAATAAGCATTTTTTGTTTTTCAGGCGCATATATGCTGTATGCAATTTTAGCATCAAATCTGGTAAACACGGAACAACAGGAAAAGTCATAGAAATTATTTAGAATTGTGGAAACCTGATTTTTTTTGTGAATACGTGTGCTACCTTTAGCTGTGAATGATTGTTTAAACTCATGCAAATATTGTAGTATAGTTATTCATGATGATAGACCTGATAAGAGTCTTGTTGTGTGACACTTGCCCTGTGTTGGGGTTATTTATCACATTTATTTAAAATTTTAAAATGGTTTAAAGATTAAACACCTGATTTGTGATGAAGACAAGCCTGTCAATTGGTTGCATGCCATATTTCATTGCTGGAAATCATGCATTTGTCAAAAGTTTCACTGCGTTGGTGAAGTCTGGCTGTGTTTCGTCACCTGATGACAGGTGGATGAGGTGAATCCTCTTTAGTCACATGACTCGCTGTAAGAACGTCCACACGTGTCTCTGCGGGCATATTAGGACTTGAATGCATTCACTCTGTGTTTGCATTTTAGGGCTGGACCTTGAAATTAATGCATTACTACAAATGTTTTACTCGCCCAGTGAACCAAAGCGTTTCAGGTCAGCCTGCAGTGATGCATGTGACGTTATGTTACAGGTCATTTCGTTTGTTTGTAGTAAATAAGAATGGAATTATAATCATATAAAATTATCATAGGAATGTCATGCACAAACAACAGGGTTTTTTCACATTTGTTTCTTCATTCCTTTTGTTTTTCCTCAGAAGTAAATTATAAGTATGCCTTCTTGTACGGTATACGGCTGGGTTGTGTGTCAACAGAGGAATGCAAAACTGTAAATGGCCAGCAGCACTTGACTCAGAGTCAGGCTCGTGTTACAACACGAGTAGCTCAGTTCACCTGTGCGCTGAAGTGCGTGCCCTGTTTATGCCCATCAGAGCTGTCCGATATATGCTCATGTAAATCTCATTATCTGCTCCTTATCAAAGCTTTGTGAAGCTGTGTTAATTAGCTGGGTATTATTATCTAATACTGACAGGCTGTTATTTCACAGCTACACCATGTTTGTAGCCTGTGCAATGAAGGAATGTGTTTGTTTTTGCAGTGATATAATTATATGTAACAAGATTTTGTTTCACCCGTTTTATCATCTGCCAGGCAAAAATATTATGTCTGATTTAGGGATGCACCAATATGAACATTTTGGCCGATACCGATAACCGATAAATCTTTATATTTGCAAGCCGATAACCGATAGCCTATATTGGACGATAAATCTAAATCCAAATTTTTATATATTTTTTGAGAGTCTGATTACAAAAAAAAGTTTCACAAGATTTTGTTTCACTTGTTGTGTCATTTGTCAGGCAAAAATATTATGTCTGATTTAGGGATGCACCGATATGAACATTTTGGCCGATACCTATAACCGATAATTCTTTATATTTGAAAGATGATAACCGATATATTGGTCGATTAATCTAAATCCAAATTTTTATAGAATTTTTGAGAGTCTGATGATTACAAAAACAAAAGTTTCACAAGATTTTGTTTCACCCGTTTTATCATCTGTCAGGCAAAAATATTATGTCTGAATTAGGGATGCACCAATAACTGATAATTCTTTATATTTGAAAGCCGATAACCGATATATTGGCCGATTAATCTAAATCCAAATTTTTTTTATATAATTTTCGAGATCCTGATGACGAAAACAAAAGTCTCACCATTAAAACCCATGTCCCAAGCACACAATTATAATGTTTATTATAATTTTATGTAGCCTATATGACAGACTTGTGCTGCACGTTGCACTTAACTGTATTTTCCATTTTGAAGTGACTCCAATCATATTTCAAACAGTTCAAAACTGTGGTGAACAGTGCACATCTGAAGTGTCTCAGCTGAAGAAAATAATCCATTATTTATCGGCTTTAACATATCGGCCAAATTTTCTTATCGGGCCGATAACGATAACATTAAAAATGAACATATATCGGCCGATATCCATATAGTGGCCAATATATCGTGCATCCTTAGTCTGAAGAGTAATGGATCTCTAAAGTAGTTATAGTAATAGTAATAGTTATGTTTGTCTTAACAAACACTACTTGTTTTCTCAGGGGTGACATTTTAAGAACATTATTTTATTTAAATGGCAGTAAGTTTAATGTAGTTTTTTGGTCTGTAGAAAACTTTTACTCTTTTATTTATATATATATATATATAGTGCAGAAGGCATAGATCTGGATTATACACAAAGCTTTTGGTTTCAGGGCATCGGCACTCGAGCCTGGGGTATTTACACCGGTCTTAAAATAGACTTCTGTGACCAGCCTGATGAGTTTTGTGCGAGATCACTCTTCAAACCTTTGGGAACTCTTTGACACTCATGGTGATCATCCTATGAGCTCTCCTCAGCGCCGATTCACCCTCACTTTATTGGGTTGGAGTGTGTGTAATGGCTTTATCTTAGCTGAGGATCATGTTCTGGAAACATCCATGTATTTAGGCCGACAGCCGTATCATAGGCCTGGGCGATAAAACGGTATCGATATTTATCGACGGTACGTCTTAATCGATAACGATATAAAAAATGTTCGATATAACTCTCGATATAGTTTCGCCTAAATGCATTAAAATGTAAACAGACATGAAGTTCGGTTGCATGAACAACTCTCGCTCCGTCCCTGGATCACAAACAGACGCGCTATGAGTGACACGCAAACAAGTTACTGTGGAGTTCAGTTGTGCAATCGCCACGTGAGATCATAACACACAAACACATGAAAATAAGTGCTGTACCAGCCGGTGATGAGGAGACTGTGAATAAAAAAGGACATATCAGCTCGTCAGTGTGGCAGTTTCATGGTTTCTTTACGTCAAAGTTCGTCTTGAGAGAGCAGTTGTCATGTCGGTATTAACAGCTGCACAAACAGTGTTTTCAATCACACAGTATCATTATTTCTGTGCTACAAATATTTAAATTATCACAGAAGTAATGAGATAAAAGTTTATAGTTCAGATAAAACACTAATGTCTATGTTATCGATCAAAATAGAGCAAATCAGCTTTTGAAAGAAACTTGAATGCGCTGAAAACGACACATTTATCGATTACATTGTTTCACCACTAGGTGGCGATAAGTGACTGTTAAAAATGTTTTTGACGTTGAATCTTCATTCAACAGATTCTTTCAAATACACTGATTCATTCAGTAATGAAACAAGAGTAGGCTATTTATGGGTGTGTCATTGAATCATACATCCAAACATATATATATATATATATATTTTTTTTTTTTAAATAATTAATTCAAATATATTTAAAATTTTAAAATAGACTGCAGCAATTAATATTTTGTCAGAACCTCTAGTAAATTACATGGTTTTTTTTTTTTTCGTTTAGTTGTCATTCAGAATTGTGATCTTGGTTTGAAACAAACAAAAAAGTTTCTCAATTTATACAGAATTGTGCAGCTCTTTAACACTTATTTATTTAATCTTCATATAAAATATTAGAAAGATTTGTTTAAATTTTATTTTGCTTTGTTTTAAAAAATTATTTGTTGTTTGCCTTAATTAAAAATGCATTGGTTAAATTCAAACTTTTTTCTGCTAAATTTGTTTCAATAATTATCGATACCGATCAATATGAAACATTATATCGTGATAATTTTTTTTTGCTGTATCGCCCAGCCCTACCGTATCATGCACTGCTATGCAGCATAATGTTAATGAATTTTGCTGTTTAAGAAGGTGGAGCTTGTTTGCTCCTGTCTGTGGATAATAATCTTAACCTGGCTAAAGTCTTTGGCGACCTGTTCTGTGAAGACAGAATGAGATCATCACTGTTAAGAGTCCTATTAATGTTACAGCTTTACACCTTTCTGTCTCATATGAAAGCCTGATGATTAATTGGTTTATTAGACTGTAACAATGTCCTCTTGCATCTGTCCTCAAACTCACAGCGTCTCTTTTACTGGATGGAGAAGACTGTCACCTCATGTTTGGGGCAGGGCTGCACGATATTGGAAAAAACTGACATTGCGATATTTTGTTTTTCTTCGATATATATTACTATATGAAAACAATTTCACCAGGTGACTTGAATAGCTCTATTTAAAAAGAATAAATCATCCTAGAATGATTGGTGTGATTTTGTAGGCAAGTGAATCTGCATAGAAAATAATAAGCAAATTACAAGCATAGATAAATACAATAGAACAGAGATACTAATGGAATAAACAGCACTGTAAATAATTCTGGAAAAATACAGTAAAAATGTAAACATATTTACAGAACAACCTGTAAATTTTACAATATAAAACTGTAATTTACAAACAAAACTTTTTAAATTTAAACCAGTAAATTCAACAATGCACACTGCTACTAATATCTGTTTTGTACTTCTAACATATACTGACAATCACCATAGTAATGCAGGTGGTAAAAGAGAAAGAATCATGAATAAGTTTATCACAAGTAGGGTTGTCAAAATTACCGACTTTGGTACCAAGTTGGTACTGAAATTTTAAAAATGTGGCGATACCAGCATTTCCCCCTAGCATTCTTAAACACCTCTGATTGGCCATTGTGTTCAAGCGCTCAACAGATACATCTGTGATTGTCTACAATGATCAATGCTTCAAGAACATGTTTTTGTAGCTTTTCCATAGGCAGAAGTATATACTAGTATATAGAAGGTGCACAGAGTCAAGTTCGGTGTTTGCGTGCTGTCTGCGCGGCTCTGAGTGCGCACACAGAAAACAGCGTGTGAATTCTGAATTGAGTTCTCTTTCACGTCTTCTTGTGCTCGAATGGTTTAAAATTACTTGAATGTTTAAAATGAAACACATGCAAATGATAAACTTTGACTGTATGATGGTTAAACTTTGCAATTAATCCGAGAATCACTTGCGTTTCGAACCGTGGGTCCTGGTCCATACCGGTCAACTAGTCACAAGGATGCACACGTCACGATATCGATGCTAAAACAGTATTTCGTGCAGCCCTACCTCATGTGATCTGCTCTGATGTGAAAACATGTTAAAGATAAAACGGCTGTTGGATTATTGTGTGTTTGACAACAAAGAGAGCAGCTTTGGTTTTCTAGTCCACCGTATGTTGTAATCTGCTTTTATCTTCTTTAGAGGTGAGTTTGGTCATGATAAGGGCTGAAACGGGTTTTTTAGAGCACATGGGAAACTTCCCACATTCAGGGACGTTTTCCAAACAGTTAGATTGCATGTGCGTTTGTGCAAATATCTTTATCTGAAAAACAGAGTGCATAATCTACTAATATTAACTAGTCCATAAATTGTTAGACATTTTGAACTTTTTGAGAAAACCAGTGAATGTTGATTCAGAACAGATTTTTCTCTGATGTTTACTTTGTTTTTGGTTTCCCTCATAACTGATCCTTTTCTCCGTTATCTGGTGTCACTGTTTTGATGACGTTTACTTGCGCACATTGAGACCAAATGCACAGCAGACAAGTTCATTGCACTTTATCATTTTGAGGTAGAAACATCGGGACTCTTTAACTGTGTAGAGAAACTGTGTTTCTCATTTGTGGTGACCTTGTTCGTCATTACATGGGATGTAGTATGTCATCCTCTACCATGTGTGAACAAAAAAGAAAAAAAGGAACTACACTGACTATTTAATCAACTAAATTCACTGCTCACTGTTTTCAGTGTGGCTGGAACTGTCATGCTTCAAAATAAGCACAAAAGCACCTTTAGCGACTTTTTACTAGGGGTGTGACGAGACAGCTCACAAGATTGAGTTCACGAGAATGAGACGGGACTTTTCATAATATTTTTAAGAAATCCTCAGTGATGAAATGCATGTCTAGAAAAATAGTCTGCAGGTGCATTTGAAATGTTTTAACTAATCATTTTGTAATGAATGTCATTTCAGTTCTGCTTTCTGATTATGAATTATCATATTCAGTAAAAGACAACAATACTCAAGCACTATAAAAGGTTTTGCCACAAACTCAACTGACTGGCTTCTCTCCTGTATGATTCCATATGTGAACTTTTGACCTCCTAACTGAACTCCTTTCCACAAATTGATCATAGAAATAAAACCGTATAAATAAAAATGAATAACACATTTTCTCTTTCTCTTAGTCTTAATTGAAAACAATAAGTGCAACCATAATCAAAGTACTCTCTCGATATTCAAAGTGCAAATAGAGACCCAATTTTTCTTCAAGCATGATACAGAGCTAAGAGATGGTTACAACTACACAGCCCAGCCTAAGATAGCTTTCATATTGGGAGATATTTGCATGTGTCAGGGAGCCACTTTCAAAATACGAAATATGAAATCGCGTTTGAATGCGTGCTCGCATTTTACTTTCGATTTCGTGATTGCACATACTCTGTGAGTAGGGAGCGGCGATGCTGAGCGTGAATTCTACAAGATAAGACATTTGTTAGACGCTTAGGCTCTGTTGTGCAACGAATCCTCCGCCATGGTCTTGTCAGTCATCTCATCACTTACTCTCATCACGTGATAAGTGAACTCCAATTCCTGCTGCTCGTGTTGGATGAGCTGGATGGGATTGAAGCAACTGTTATCCAACTGAATTAAATGGATTTATTTATATAAAAAGCAAAACGACAGTGGAGGTGTAATGTAAACGTGGCGGTGGCATATTCTATCGTAATTGCACCCTCACACTCTGTCATGGCAGTATCGCGAGGCAGCTTTTCACCTCGACGAGAAATCTTGTCACACTTTAATCGTGGCACAAGTTCTCGTCACACCCCTACTTTTTACCCATCTTTTGATTTAATACAACTAACTGGTCAAAATTTAAGTCATTATTCACTGATAATCTTCCCCTCAAAATCAAATGAACAGTGAACTGGTGCAAACAGATTATATGATAATGACTTAAATTTCACCACAGAAGTTGCTTTTTTGTCATTTTAGGCAAGGATATTCTACAGAAATTCATTTGTGTTCCATGGATGAAAGAAACAATTTTGGAACGACATGATGAGAGTGAATAAATAATGACAGAAGTTTAATTTTTTGGCTGAATTATTCCCTTAATTGAGACAAACAGACATGAATGATTTATCAAACCATGTGTCTGTTGAGGAGAGATGTGCTGTTACTTCACAAAGTAATCAGACTCATGATTTTACATAATGGACAATAAAACAGGTGATAAAATCCCACAAATGCACATTAAAGGATAGACACGAGCTAAATAGAGACAAAGGATCACAGAGACTTGAGGGTGCAGTACTCTTATAAGTTGAGTCTCAAGCAATCCTCCAAGCAAGATAATGTAAAAATGTCATTTGTCTTGCTCTAATAGCATCCACCATAGCGATTTGTTGTTTGTAAGCTGATGGAATAGTTTGCCAGCGGCTGATTTGCAGTCCTGTGACACTCCACACGTGTGAAAGCCTGTCTGTTTGTCTCTTTAATAACACATACGTGCATTGTGTCTGTGGTATAGGATGATCTCTAGAACGCTACAGCAGCATCCAGAGCGAGTTTGTTATGCTGTTTGTCCAAATCCACAGGATGTCAGCACAAGTCATGAATGATCTGATTCAACAGGTTACAGAGGTCAGCAGGTCAGGACTAGGGTTTGTGGTACTGCAGTGAATCACAGAGTTAAATCAGTGCTTTTACAGCTTGTTCTGGACAAAAACTGTACACTTAGACAGGAAAAGACCATTTGGTTGAGTTGTAAAGTGGCCAACCATTCATCTTTTATATGACGTTTAGAGGTGGGTTTATCTGAAATCATAGATATCTTGATTGCTTTCTTTTACTCTTTTGCAGTCTTTCTTTTTCTTTCCTTTGCCATTTCTT
This sequence comes from Mylopharyngodon piceus, assembly GCA_039654765.1. Classification (NCBI taxonomy): domain Eukaryota; kingdom Metazoa; phylum Chordata; class Actinopteri; order Cypriniformes; family Xenocyprididae; genus Mylopharyngodon; species Mylopharyngodon piceus. The sequence continues at coordinate 18,994,460 of CM077448.1, read as the reverse complement.
TTTTACACTCTCTTTGCACTTTATTTTCTCATTTTCTTTTGCTCTCATTACGAACATTTCCAGAGTTCTCAGAAGCAGAAGTCGTCATAGATTTGGAAACTTCTATAGTGGTGAACTGAAACTACAGCAAATTACGTGCTCCAATAGTAAAAGAAAAAATCCATAAGAGTTTCTGTGACTTTCCAAAGGAAAAAAAGAAATGAGAGATTGATTATGTTAATCAGTTGTATTGGAAACACTCAGCAGCGTTAACTAGATTTCTGTAATTAAATGTCAGGGTAATATAACAGAAAGTATAGTGTTATAAATGTACATAATTACTTTTTAAAAATGTATTGAAATAGAGAAAACGTGCAAGATTTACAACGTTAAAGTCACCATGAAATCAAAATTAACGATTGTTGTTTTTTTAAGGAATATTGCATTATTTATTATAAATGATTAATCCATGCACATTATTATGTTTTTTAATTCATGTGCCTCGTAGTCTTTAATCAGAATAACTTCCCCTCCCTCTTGCAGTGACATCTCTTCTCTGATGATGCGTTTACTGATGTGAGGGCGGGGCAACCTGTCACTTGCATGAGATCCACCAATAGCAAACCACAAATATCAAATCAGTTCCCCATGGACAGTATCAAGTCCCGCCCTACATTTGTTCTTGTTCCAGAAGCCGTTTCACTCAGATATACAGCACAATAGAGAATAAAAGACTATCACAACTTCTGTTTCATGCTGACTTTAATAACTGTGGAAATGCGTCATCACAGTCTATGAAAAGGGTCCGTGAACATTTGATCATATTTTTGGGTGATGTTTATTTAACTTGTCAGCAGAGCAGGACACACTCCAGGTCTGACCCTTCAGATCTGAGGCACACAGAGAGGTGTGTGTGTGTGTGTGTGTGTGTGTGTGTGTGTGTGTGAGTGATCGTCTCAGGAGAAGGAAGGGAAGGCCAGAGATTGGGTCACTGAGTTTCCTGTCCTGGAAAAAACAGGAAACCTGTCCACTGGACCCATTCTCAGTCACACTCTCTCATCTCATCTGTGTCATCTCTCCCATAGTCTTTTAAAAACCTTTACCCATCTGCTGAAGGCTCCAGCAGCAATTTCATTTCTTCTTCCGGGTCTTTGTTATAATGATGATCAGAAGCAAAATGCTACTTTTTTGCCTTTTGGCATGTTGGCCTCTAACTTTGCTACTTTAATTGCAATGCAAGAATGATAATCTGAGATATATGAATGCTAAAGAAAAGCTTTACCTATTTGAACAGTAATTAGGACAGCAAAAGTATTTTTCTACACCTTAAGCAACAACATTAATACAAACAAAATCACGAGGAGTCTTGATGTTTTTGTGACAGGTGCTCGCAACAAAACAATGCCACTGTCCTGGAGATAAAACATTATTTTAATGAAATAGTGCAAAATGCAATTACATGGCCAGGAAATTTCCTCAATTCACCCACGTTTGGAAAAACATTTTAAACCCTGATGATGATGTTCAATTTCAGTTGTTCAGTAGCTGTGGTCGTGACATGGCTTTTCTTCTGTATTTTCAATCATACTTTATTCATGCTGCTTTCATTCTGATCAATTTGCGAGAGCACTCACAGTGAGCCAAAGATAAGAAATAATGTTGTTAACTATGTGTTGTCTTTCAGGCCAGTCTGTCCATCTGGGGATGGGGGGGTCTGGGAGTCGTCCTCTTCCTCATCTCATTTGGACCATTTGCCATCTTTTATCTGGCCTTCTACATCCTCTGTTTCATTGGAGGGTAAGTGGATCAAAAATAAGGCTTGTTTAAAACACCTGTTGATGCTCTAGTATGATGCTGCAATCTCACTCTCCTCTCTCTCCAGGGGTTTTGTAGTGCTGCTTTTATTTGGAAAGACAAACTCAGAGAAGCACCTGGAAAGGTGCGAACACTCCTACCTGCCATCTACACAGCCGGCCATACTGAAGGTGTGCAAACGCTCGCATATCTGTCTGTCTTTTGATTTGATTTTAATTTATTGTATTTACCACAACACACAAAAGCATTTGTAATGCATTTAAGCAATACAATTGCTTAACAATTGCAAGTCATAAAGTCAGAATTGCGTGATATAAAGTCAAATTACGTGATTAAAAATTGCGAGAAAATATAAAGTCGCAATTCTGACTTTATAACTCACAATTCTCACTTTATATCACACAATTCTGACTTCAAAACTCAAAGAATTGTGAGATTAAAAAGTCGCAATTTAGTGGCGGAAACAAGCTTCCATAGCTTTGAGTTTTTGTGTGTCTAAGACACATTTTTATATCAAGTGAAATGCTTGTGAAGTGACTTGTCTTCCACTTCTGAGTTTTAAGTCTGTGTTTGTTTCTCAGGTTTCGGAAGAGATGAAATCAGAGTCCAAACCCATCAAGATCGACCGTCGTCTGACAGGATCCAATATCATAGATGAGCCACTGCAGCAGGTACTGTCAACAAAACCAAACAGACAGATGAACATGATGTGGCTGAAAGTGCTCGCTCATGTGTTTGAGGAACATGTGGTTTTTTTACTGATAAGGATTTCTCAGACTGTCAAGTCGTCGCTTCACAAACATCGTTTGTTTCCGCCTGTGACATGAGTAAGACGCTGGATCAGCTAGTTTGAGAGTTTAGGCTGAACTGGAGTTTTTTTTTTATAAAACTGATGAGCACATGACACTCGCTTCAGCTTGTTTTCAGTCAGTGCTCTCACATGCTTTACTGAATCAGGTTTGAGTCTACTTACAATGCATATATTCTGCTAGGGTCACTTTTTTGATGGAACCATTTTCTACACTTTAGCTTTTATTTGCTTCCATAAAGACCACTTTTATTGTTAGTCAAATAGGTTCCTCACACCATAAAACCGCAATGTTGATGTTGCATGACAATTTTCCACCCTCTCTTTGACATTTAAAAAACAGGTTTTTTTTTACTACTACACCTTAGATATGTAAGTGACATACCCGTCTCACTTAAATTGTTGTTTAAGTTGCGAAATACTGAAAACATGAGCGGTTGTACATTAATGGCTCCGTTCCAACACCTACTGAGCTGCCTTCATAGACAGCCACCTTCTAAAACATCATCCTAACTGTCATGTACTATGATTTAGAACGCTCTACATAGGCAGCAACTCTGAGACACACAAATATCACTAATTATACGAGATAGACCAACGATTTAATGGTGATATAACAATCAAGCAGTTTTGATTTGCTATATAGTACGTACCACTGAACATGAGTGTGCTGTATGTATCCGGGTAAAGTTGGACATACTTAATAGTTGTATAATTCATTATTAATCATTAATTCATTAATTTCCATTAAATGTAATAAATTCGGTAATTTCTATTGAAATCTTTGCAGTGTATTTTGGATTAGTCTGCCTGAGAAATAAGCTAAAACAATGTACCTTAGAAGGCAGCATGATGTTTCCTACTGTTTTGAACAGCCTCCATGTGGGCAGTGTGCCTTTTCCATGATATGACCTTGTAAAAATCGTAGTGTAAGAGCTCTTCATGACCAAAATCATTGTGTAACTCATTCTATACTAGTCTGACGTTTTGAGGAAATTGTGTTAAAGTTAAACACAGTCATGAGAGTGTGTCAGCAGGTTTGCGAGCCCTTCTGTTCAGTGTGGACCCCTTTGTGGTAGAAGTGATGGGTTATTGTGTCTGTGCCAAGAAGAATTCAGGGCACATGATTGAGAAAAATACATTTCCTTGTGCCTGATGTTTTTCACACACATATGTACTCATATATGTTTATTAAGAGTGTGCGGCATAACTTTTTCATTATGGGGTGATATTTGCCACATTGAATTGATTTCCTGGGGCATTTTTACCTTTATAAGGGCAATTTTTTCTAACCTTATTAGATGTATGCATCACTTATTTGAATGAAATACTTTTTGAAACTTTGTATTGCTAGCACTTCTCATGTTTATTGCCTCTTAAATGAATCACTTGTATTGCTTTGGATAAAAGACTCTGCTAAATGAATAAATGTAAATGCACTTTAAATATGAAACTAAAACCGCCAGTAGGTGGCGACAAGTCACTGTATTAATGAGTGAGTCATTGAGTCATTCATTCAACCGATTCATTCAAATTCATTCAAAAACGCTGATTCAGGAACCAAACACCACTGTTTGTTGCTTCGGAGTCACACAACGGTTCTGTTGCGGTTTGGTTTGGAGCTATTTTTATTGCCAAAATAGAGCAAAAACAGACAATATTTACAATGTTGTGTCTAAAATTTTGCTCAAAATGTTAACTTTTATTAAACTGTTGTATAAAACAGTGTCATTCTAACTGCATTCTACTAGGTTGCATCATGCAGTGTGAGCGTTCACTCTCTCAAGGCATGCTTTTTGTTTGGTTTTTGCAAAGTGAGTGACTTACTCGATAATGTCAGTTTCCACATCGTTAAAACAACAGTTACAATATTATCATTATGGCTGCCCTCGACTAAAGATTTTTCTAGTCATTCATTTTAGCGATTAGTCGACTAATCGCACGTGTATATTAATAAGCCATATAAATCATAATAATGAGCCTTTAATTGCCTATATAGATAGCCTAATCAGTGCTCAAGCGCACACATAAAGCTTGCAGCAGCACACCAGCAAAAGTTATGAATGTGTCGTGAAAACAGCAAGGAGACTGTCTAAACATTTTAATAATGTAAAGTTGAAATTTATTGATAATGTTTTCTGTGTTTTCGGCTCTAGAGAATAACTCTATGATGCTGACTCGTCATCTCCGCAGTAGTATACGCGCCAACATGCATGTTTCACACAGATTACATAATCTGAGAATATTTGTTTTCCACTTGAATTGGTTGATGATCGTTTGACATTTCAAGCTTTCTATAGAAATATTTCTCATGTCTGTGAGGCAAGTATACACTGAGTTTTGGTTTATTTTTTTGACTCGCTCAAGTTCACAGAGACTGAGGCGACAGAAAGCGCACCCTGTTTGTTTTCTTTATTTTACAAAGGCACAACGTTTTCTTGTTATCGTGAGTTTACACAAATAAAAGTATACCCTTAGTTTCGAATGATGTATTACTCTTATCTGTATGACCAAAGTTGTTTTAAGTTGTTTCTGCTGTTATCAGAAAAAATGTAAGTGATCGCGCCGGCGCCTCCATCTCATGCAGTAATGTGTGCTATAGTTCAGCTTCCACGCTCCACACGAACACTTGGATATGGGCCTAATAATAGCACACATTTATCTAGGTTAATGTTAGAGCAAGCAGCCATGTAAAGTTGCTACTACTCACGTTTCAAATGATAAGCCATATTTGAGGTCAATGGATGATAGACAAATATTTGGATTTCCTGCCCGACATACTGTAATTATCACAAAGAACCACTGATAATGATCTGTCCCTCACGGACTGTGTGACTTCGCCACAAGTTTTTTTTTTCTTTCTGCGACTAACCGACCAATCAAATTTTTGATCGATGAAAGCCTCTTTTAGTCGACTAATGATTAGTCGAATATTAGGGGACAGACCTAATTATCATAGACTATGCCTCTCGCTCACTTCTAATGTATACTCTTTCATGATCTTTTTGACATTATTTTAATCAAATGGTGTCCTGTTCTGATCCTCTTCGCATGTCATTCATCAGGTCATCCAGTTTGCTTTGAGGGACTATATCCAGTATTGGTACTACACACTGAGTGATGATGAAACGTTCCTCTTGGAGATCCGTCAGACAGTCCAGAACGCCCTCGTCCAGTTCTCCACCAGGTGAGACACCTGTCTGGCCCGTTTACCCTCACATCTGCTTTAAAATCACTGCTGCGGAGGGTTCCAGGTCTGATGCAACACCTAACCACAAACCAAACACTGCATTCAGAAGTTCTTACACATTTTCCTTGGTAAACACCATGTTGAAATGGAGACTGTAACTCCCATGATTCATTGATGCTCAATCTTTCCATTCCTCAGGTCTAAAGAGGTGGACTGGCAGCCGTATTTCACCACCAGACTGGTGGATGATTTTGCAACTCATCTGCGTGTTTTCAGGAAAGCTCAAGAGAGGCTGAATGAGAGAGAAGATCCTAAACAACGTAATTATCATTCTTTCCTCTCAATTCACATTGTCTGCAAAACCTAGACAAAACATTTATCAATGGACCGATTAAACCAAGAATAGCAATAATAATACCACTTTACAATAAGGTCCCTTTAGTTAATGTTTAGTGTAAAGATCTCAATATCAGGACTACAATTGTAACAAATAATGTAATAAATAGTTGATTTCCTAATGCCAATTTACTGACTTAAAGGCTTTAAATCTTTAATGGGAACTTGATTTTAATTAGTGATTGACCGATATTGATTTTTTAGAACCGATACCGATAATTTGTGTTTATGTGCCCGATAACTGATATGCAGAACTGATATTTATTTATTGTTATACTTCTGTTTTTGACATGATTACAACACCACTGAACTGAACAAACCATTTTATTTATAACAATCACTCCCTCCTTGCATAGAAAACAAAACAAATCTTATTTATACACCAGTAAATAGAGGTCTGAAAGTGCAAAAAAAATAAAAAAGTGCACTGTTACTAAACTGTTTTTGTTGAAAATTAGTAGTCTTTCAATCTTCATATTACAAAAATAATTTTATTTATAAAAAGCATCAGCAGCAACACTAATGTTAACAATAAGCAAAATAAAGGTAGAATGTCTAATGTTTTCAAATGGAGAAAATAAATTAAACTTCAACTTTGCAGAAATGTAATACTTCATTTTAAACTACAGTTTTAGTAGATTTATAAGCTGTTTAATAGGCTAAAGAATGAAGAATAATTCGCTGGATAATGTTAAATAACTGAATAATATTCTCTGAAATATTGGAATATAACAAACAAAACATCGTATTTTATTGCATTTCTCAACTGGTATATTATATCAGAATTATTAATAATGTTTTTGTCGTTCTAGATTATGAAATATCTGCTGAAAAAGCGCTGTTTATCTATGCATTTACACAGAACTATACTCAAACTGCGATCGCTCGTGGAGATAATAAATAATTTCCATAGAGTTGTGTTTACTTGGATGTTTATTAGTGAATTAATGGTTAAATAGTAAATGTTTATATAATTACGGTGTTTTAAACAAGTGAATCTTGTTAAAAGTTACATGCGGTGGCCGTGCTGGAGCATTTCCTGAGCATCAACCCGCTGAGTGAACAGCAAAATGCAGACGAATTCACGAGACTAAAGATGAGCATAGACAACAGAGAGAGAATTAAATTCAGCGCTTTTATTTCCAACATGTGCTCATTCATGGCTGTATTATTTAATTCATGCAATGTTACATCTTTATTGTGACAGGACTTGACGGATTATCTTACGTGACTCCGTGAGCTTGTCTCTATTTCTTAGAGACAAGCTGCATAAACTAGCTACATTTCAGGCATTTATGTAACACATCTAATTTGTGCATTAATGGCTGTTATGTTAAATAAAGTTTACTAATTACAGCAAAGCAGGTAAGTATACTTTACCTGTGCACACAGTTGTCTCGTCTCCCCTCAGATGCGCTGTAATGGCGTTCCTGCGATTCTCAAAACACTCACAAGATGGCGGCGTTTATCGGTAAATCCGATATTACAAAACCGATATCCGATTATGGTAAAATGCTTAAATATCGGTAAATCGATATATCGGTCGATCTCTAATTTTAATGACTCATAATGTCAGCATGTGCATGACGTTATTTGTGTGTTTGCGGCAGGTGACGCTCCTGAGGAGCTGCTGGACTCGTTTTTTGAGGCGGAGGTAGAAATGGAGAGAAATATTTGTAGAGACATGGTGTGCATGTCACGCAAGGATGAAGAAGGTAAGACAAACATAGAGCAAGTCAGATTTGTGTCTATAGACAGATCAAAGTCTCCAGCCCAGTGATTCAAGGCGTATTTTATGTCAACAATAGTAATGAATAAGTTGTACATGCTTCTCTAGGGCAGATCTTATAGGCCAGACAAGCTGAAAGACTTGATATAACAAAAAATACAAACACACACCCAGTCATTAATGCATTGACATGCTTTGAAAACGCTTTAGTGACTGACTGACAATCAGAGAAAACAAGAAAACCATTTTGGGTGGAATCGTGGTGTGTGTATATGTGCCTTGGGAATATAAAATGTCAGATGTGATCACATCTGCAATCCACCATCATCAGATGAATTATAACAAATGTTTTACTCACTCTTGGTTCTTTTCAAAACCAGATGACTTTCTTTTTTCTGTGGAACACACAAAGGAGTTTTGATGAATGTTCACGCTACTTTTTTCAATTGCTGAAAGTGATTAGGAACAGGAACTGTTGAATTTCAAAAATGCACAAAAACACCATGAAAGTAGTTTGTTCGGCTTGTGCACAACGTTCCAAGACTTCTAAAATCATGAGATACAGGATTCCTGCGGGTCCTTAACAAGTCTTAAAAATCAGTTTTATAGAGTTTAAGGTCATAAATAGTTTTAAATCTATTAAGTGGTATGAGAAAAATCTTAATTATCATGTCAAGAGGTCTTCTATTTGGAAATTTCGATGGAAAAAACAGGAATCGTGATGCAGGTTAATGTGATGATTAAACTTCAAAAGGTGATGATTTAAATAAATGTTTCAAAGTAAAAATGCGGTGCTGTTGCGCATTTTATGGGCCCACAGTTTCAGATCAGTTCGCAGTCATTGAATACATTTATGCCAAGCGATTGCTTATTCATCTACTGTTGATGAATTTTGACAATGTTTACTTAATGGTGTTTATGCTGTAAATGGTTGTAATAGTACATATTTTATCTCCCTCATTTTTTGATTGAGTAGATGGCAGAATTAAATCATAAACATTTCAAAATAAGATTGTGGAGTATTTTAGGCTTGTTTAGAATTAAAAGTCCCACATTATGCATACAAATCTGTATCTGGCATTGAATTCAGTGTAAACTCTTGTAGCTTCTCTATACGTCACAGGAAGTAATGACTAAGAACATAATTTAACACATTCAGTATGTAGTTTTTACTAGTATCTGCACAGTAATCTGTAATAATATCGTTCAACCTTTAATTCGTATGTATCGTATCAATATGTTGGTACGTTAACCTTTTTCAATACATAATGAATAAAACATCTTAAATATTATAAGCTTGCTTGTTTAATTAAGTAAAAGACTCTGAGATACATGATTTATTTTGAGATTGTATTGGTTTGCTCTGAATAGACATACAGTTTTAATTTTATTTGTGCAGATCTTTAAAAAGATCTTAAAAAGCCTTAAATTTGATTTTAAAAACCCTGCAGATATCCTGCAATAGCTTTGGGTGAGGTCAGACTGTTTTGTTTGTCGTGTTTGTGCTGTAGGTTTGACTGTAGTGTGTTTTTGGTGCAGGTTACCTGCGGGATCTCTGTGAAGTGCTGCTGTACCTGTTACTACCTTCTGGAGATTTCCACAATAAGAATATGAGATACTTCCTCAGGGTGAGACATAAACACACACATGCTAAATCAGTCCCAAATGCATTTAAATAAAAATCTTTCAACTAATGTTATGGCCGGCTAAAGAAAGTAACATGGGAGGAATACTGTAAAGCAGTGTTTACATGGAGGAAACCTTTACAGCTCAAAAAACCATACATTTTATGCAAGCACTTTCTGATTTTTAAACCCTATAACCTTTTCTGCCTTCCAATTAGTACTATTAAAATAGTTTTTCGTTCTTTAAAATAAAATACAAATATAAATATTAGATGATAACTTAACCGAAAATTAAAAAATGTTCCCTTGCCAACTAACTGAAATAAATTAGTTGAAGTACTAAAATTATTAAAACTAAATCTGAAATGAGAAAGTAAAGCTAAATAGAAAATAAAAATGACAAAAGCAAGATTACTAAAACTAACATTTAAATAAAAACTGAAAGTATAAAAATAAAAGATTATTCAAAATATTAATAAATACTATTATAATATCTAAATTATCACTCATTGTACTGCAGTAAATTTATTTTCCTTTAAAATGCAGCTTCATTTGGAAAGATTATTCTCCATGGTAATTTACAGTATATCACAGATGCTGTTGATAGTGCTTAAGTAGTATTAAATCCTTTAAGACACTAGATCAAGGATTTACAGAAAGCAGGATTCTGTTTTGAACTCATGAAGTGGCTTATCTGGTCCTGACAGGTCTTCCTGCTGAGACTAAACGATTAGAGCTCCAGCTTTGGTGTTTTGCAACTGGACAAACTTGTTGATGATGATTAATTGATTGATTCTTTGATGTCCTGCAGGAAGTTTTGGCCAGAGGAGTCCTGCTGCCCTTAATTAACCAGCTCAGCGACCCTGATTACATCAATCAGTTCGTCATCTGGATGGTGAGACCTACTCTGTTCGTTTACTAGAGAAGTGTGTTGTAAATTTATTTGCTTTCCCTTTAAAACGTTTTTGTGTGTGTTTAGATTCGTGACTCAAGCTGTAACTATGAGGCCTTCTTGAACATCTTAAAGCTGACGGACAAACCTCCCGAGCTGGAGGCCGTCAAAGACAAAGTCCTGGAGGAGCTTCAGCATCTCCGATCTCTGGACACGGGCGCAGACGGTAGACGCACACACACTAGACACTTGTGTTTACACACTTAGGCATAAATGTCAGGGTTTTTTTTTGGTTTTTTTTATTTGGTTGGAAAATAAACAATGAATTCTGGGGTATATTTTGGAAAATATGAGGCGAAGTTCAGGGCTTTATAATAACAAACATTGTTTACTCTTCATTTTCTTCCTCTCTCTCCTTATTCACAGATATCAACATAATAAAGAATCAAATGAATAGTTTGCTTTTTGTGAAGAAAGTCTGTGAAACACGAATACAAAGGCTACAATCAGGAAAGGTAACCAAATCCCTCATTTCATTTATACTTCCTGTATTATAATTAATGAAAATTCATTAAAAACATTAATGTTTGCTAGGAATATATTTTTTTTTTCTTTCAGATTTTGACTTTCAAAATGTGATTATTATTTAAAATTTACTTTTTAAATAATTTTAATTATTAACAGCGATTAATCAGTTGTCTGACAATTAACATTTCACCCTCAGAATGACTATTTAACATGTTGTGGTTGTTTTTGCCAAACAGGAAGTTGACGCTTTGAAACTCGCAGCTAATTTTGGGAAGTTGTGTGTGATTCCGTTGGAACATATCCTAGTGCATAACATCGCACTGCAGTTCTTCATGGGTGAGTCGAGACGGATACACAAACTGTCCTCTTGTTTGAAATACATCATCAGCTCGTCCCTTATTGCTTCTTATCTTTCTCTATAGACTACATGCAGCACATGGGCGGTCAGGCAGTTCTGTTCTTCTGGCTGACAGTGGAGGGTTATCGGGTCACGGCGCAGCAGCAGTTGGAGGTCTTACAGAGCAGCCAGAGGGATGGAAAAAAGCAGACAACCAAAGGGCTGCTGAGAGCCGCTGCGGTGGGCGTCTACGACCAGTACCTATCTGAGAAGGTGAGATGATTTAGATTTACCAGTTCTTAAACTTCACAAAAAAACAGAGGTTTACCACATATAGTGCCTGGTGGTGTGACAATATATATCGTGGCGAGCGAAGATGTGTTGATTGACAGGTTCTTTTTACAATCAGGCCTCTCCTAGGGTGCAGGTGGATGAAGCGTCTGTAACCAGACTGGCTCAAAAACTCAGTAAAGAGGATCCCACGCCTGAGATATTTGATGAAATCCAGAGAAAGGTCAGTGTGTATATATGTGAGAATGGTGTTTTCTAACCAATAAAAAGGCCACTAATTGAGCTCACTGTGTTTTTCAGGTGTATGATATGATGTTGAAGGATGAGCGGTATTACCCGTCTTTTAGGCAACACCCGCTGTATGTGCGGATGCTGGCCGAGCTGGACATGCTGAAGGAACCCAGTTTCAGGGGATCTGATGACGGGGACGGAGGTGAGAAACACACACGGGATCAGATCTGTCATGAATGACAGCAACAATGAGTCTAAGCATCATCTCCTAAGGCTATGTCTACATTAATCCGGATACATTTTAAAACGGCATTTTCATTTTGAAAATGTTCTCCGTCCACACTAGCATATTGGAAAATGCTTAAATCATCTTACTACGCATGCGAAAACATAATAAAAGCTTACAAGAGACCAGACGTAATACATGTCTCATGTTATTCTTCTGGCACGATCATTTTATCAGTGAAATATCTCACCACTTACTGACGCATTCAGGTCGCACTCGATCACCACTCCATGTATGGTCTAAAACGCAAGTGCTGTCCTGCAGCAAAACATAAGGGCAATTGTAATTAAATTTTCTGTTATCTTTGCAGAAATCTAATATGAAGACTGTACAAAGTAACATTTATCTTTAACAACAATGTGAAAATGAATAGCACATAGCAGGTACATATTGGTATAAACATAGATATCTGTTGGTTTGATATGCATCACATGACTAAACGTGTCATCGTTACCCCACAGATCATTTATTATAGCTTGTCATATTTGCCCCTATTTGGGTGTGAGCAAAAACACACTGTTTTTGTTTGTGTCCCTTTAAATGCAAATGAGCTGCTGCTTCCTGCCCCCTTTCCAGAAGAGGGTGGAGCTTCAACAGCTCACGCTTCGGATGCTCAACAACAACAAAGCTGGAGAATCTCACGCAGCCAAAATGACAATTGTCAGTAACGGTGTTCAGGGTTCTTGGGAGAGCGTCTTCAAAGAGCCTAGTTTTCACAGGACAAAAACACCTCAGTGTGAACGGAAGGCCAAAACGTATAGAAAAAGATGCATTTTCAAATGTATCTGAATTAGTGTAGACGTAGCATAAAATGAATTAATATTTCTCTGTTTTTCCAGAGTCATTCAACGGGTCTCCAACAGGAAGCATTAATTTAGTATGTTAAATAAAACTGTTCATATCTATATATATACACATACATTGTGCTGAATGTGTTCAATGTGTTTCTAATGAATGTGTGTGTTTTGTAGTCATTAGATGATCTCAGCAGTGGGAGCGTGGATGAGTCTGCTCAGCTTCATGCCTTTATCTCTGATACAGGTGAGAATTTTGCCTGAATTTTGCCATTTTAAAAGATAAATACTGCTTCAAGGTTTCAAATTAAAAGTCTGTGTGATTTAAAGAGATGTTCAGTGTTCATCACGTCTTCTCATTTTCAAGCTTCTTTGATTTGAAGGATGCAACACTATTCCTGCCACTTTTTCATTCTTATTCTGTGACACTATCATTCCATCAACTTTATTTCTTTATTTTCTTACATTCATTTTCTTTCCCTCTGTCCCTGTGTCGCTTTGTCTTCTGTCGTCCTCTCTCTGCTGTATGTCTGTCTTGTCGTTCTTGTTCTCTTCCCCCTGCTGGCTATTGCTCCATCATTTCCATCGCTCCTGCCTCTCTGTAGTTGATGCTTTTCTAAACCAACTTCCTATGGCAGGCGTTTGTAACGATCATGGGAAGACGTACGCCCTCTACACCATCACCGTCATACGCAAGAACTCCGATGGCAGTGAGGACATCTGGAAGACGTACCGCCGCTACAGCGATTTTCACGACTTCCACATGCGCATCACGGAGCAGGTGAGAGAATCGAGGGGAAAGCTGAAGAATTTTACCCAAAAATGGACATCATGCGTCACCTACCAGGGCAGATTGTTGTACTGCCTTTAAGTTATGGAGATTTATTTATTTATTACTATATAATTTATAAACTATATTTCACTATTTTATTGTGTATTTTTTATTTTACATTACCTTTTTTTACTATATAATAGTAAAAAAAAATGTAAAAATTAAATCTGTATAACTTAAAGGCAGTACAACAAACCACCCTGATGTATAAATTATTGACAATTGTAATAAATGTTTTTATTGTTATGAATGTTATAATTTAATTGTTATAAATATTTTTTTCCATTAATGCAATTTGGGGGGAAATGTGCTGAAGTCACAATGATGAATAATGTCATATATATTCATCATTGTGACTTTATTGTGACTTCATCATTGTGATATATAAATCATAATTAACTAGCCAAAATATTTACTAAACTAACATTCTGCAAAAACAGATTCCATGTTAGTCTGGATATGAGTAAAATTTGCTCTGCCATTGTGAACAAAGTCATTTTCTGACCTAAATGGCTTTTATGGAGTTTGCTGAGATCTGTGTCCTTTCTTTAGTTTGAGAGCCTTGGTCCGATTCTCAAGCTTCCTGGCAAAAAGACCTTTAACAACATGGACAGGGAGTTTTTGGAGAAAAGGAAGAAGGACCTGAACTCATATTTACAGGTGGGTCAGATCAGGACGTGTGTTTATTTTGGATTCTGCTAGTTCAGGTGTTTTGATCCAGGTCTGCTGAGAGCTGAATTTGTCTTACAGCTGCTGTTGAATCCTGAGATGGTGAAGGCCTGCCCCATGCTGTTGCCCTGCGTCTATGACTTTCTGGAAAACAAAGCGTACAGCAAAGGCAAAGGGGAATTTGCACGCAAGGTGAGAAACGCCACATACAGACTGCATGCAGAAAATATGCTCTGAATAATCAGTGAAGGAGTATAAATCCAGATATAGCCAGAAATCAATCTAGGCATGTTTTTCACCAAATGAACGCAAATTAAGAATCCATATTTATCCATTTTTTTTAATGCACCAACATAAAACATTTACCTATATACACTACTGTTCAAAAGTTTGTGGTCAGTAAGAGTTTTAAATGTTTTTCTTCTGCTCACCAAGGCTGCATTTATTTGATCAAAAATGCAGTAAAAACAGAAATAATGTGAAATATTATTGTGATTTAAAATACCAATTTTCTATGTGAATACATTGTAAACTGTAATTTATTCCTGTGATCAAAAGCTGAATTTTCAGCATCAGTACTCCATTTTTCAGGACTCTTTGAGTCCTGAAAGAACAGCATTTATTTGAAATAGAAATATTTTGTGACATTATAAATTACTGAGAGATTTAATGCATCGTTGCTGAATAAAAAATATTAATTTCTTTAGAAAAAAAAAAACTTACTGACCTCAAATTTTTCACGGAGGTGTATATTTTTGCAAGAAAATGTAATGCTTGTAAAATGAAGCATGGAGACATCAGTAAATGCAAACTACTCATTAAATCAATGCACTGCAACAGAAATCATTAACAAATTCAAATGAAAAACCCATAGATGCTATCTATAACAACTGTCACACAAACAGCGATTTGGAGTTACCAAAAGTCATTGAATTCAATGAGAGTTGGCGATTCAGGACAACATGAGGAATATCAACCGCTGGCGGAGCGGGAAAGTTGAGCAGGTTTAATTTAAGTAGATGCAGCAAAGACAGTTAAGTTCCCATGATCCACGTCTGCAGTTCAGTAAGAACACCTGCTAGCGACGAACAGTGATTTAAATTGCTGTCAGCGTGAACGCAACCCAATGTATTCATCCAGAGGGGAGCGGCATAGTTGTTGTCTGATGGGATTCGCAGTTTTTGTAAATTTGTCCTGTTCTCTGGACTCGGACAGATGGACACGTTTGTGAATCCTCTCCGGAGCTCCATGCGGAATGTGTCCAATGCCGTGAAGTCACTGCCGGACAGCCTGGCCGAGGGAGTGTCAAAAGTCTCGGCGGACGTGGGCCAGGATTTTAAGAAACTTGGCCAGGATATTAAACAATCCATATTTAAGGTAGAGCACGTCAGCGAGAAATGCGAAAGACCTCAGAAACTGGACACTTTACATGTTGACTTTATTTAGCCTGTTTCTGTATAACTGGGAAACTTAGTCTCTGCCTTTAGTCAGTAATTTCACATGCATAGCTGAGCTGGTGCAAAAATACGGTTGCACGTAGGCAAAGTATTTGAGCTCGACTGGTGTTATTTTATGAGCTTTTATCAATGAACGTATGCTCCACAGGTGCCTCCTTTACTCCAAAAGTCTGACATCGATCCCGAACACTGCCGCGTCTCGGCCCAGCTGGACGACAACGTAAGTCAACATCACATCATAAACTTGGCTAAGTCACTCTAACACAGCCTCAAGAGGTTTGTTGCTTTTATAAAACAGTGCAGTATTTTTAAAGGCACTAATAATAATGACATTTATTTTAATAATTGTAAGCAATTCTAGTATAAGTTTTATGGTTTAATGTTTAAAAGCAAAGAAATTATGACATTAGTGTTAATATTAATGTTATTAATAGTAGTGTTTTTTTTATTTTTCAAATTAAAATTATTTTTTATTTTAATTTTTATAATTTAATAAAATAAAAAATAATATTTATTATTGTTATTCATATTCATATTATTATACTCATTTTTTTATTTTACAGTTCAGTAGCATTATTACCATAGTAATGTATTTCTTTGACTTTTACTTTTTATAATTTAATAAAATAATATGCATTTCATTATTATTATTATTATTATTTTTACAGTACAATAATATTATTACCATAGTAATTTGTTTCTTAAATTATTTTTATTATTTAAAAATATAGAATTATTATTATTATTTTTAAATACTTTAATTTGATTTTTATAATTTAATAAAATTATAATAAATTTTTTAAAATACTAATTTTTTATTTTACAGTATAACAGTATTATTAGCTTAGTAATGTATTTTATTGATTTTACTTTTATAATTTAATAAAATATTTATTATTATTATTATTATTATCATCATTATTGCATAGTCATATTGAATGGGTACCATAATAACAACAGTGTCATTGTGGCCTGAGACAACTGTAAATACACATTTTAAAGGTGATATTTAAAAATATTCTTCCTGGACGCTGACCCTCACATGGGGGTTTTCCTCTTTGTCATTTTTTTACTCCGATTTGTTTGCATCCCTGTTTATTGGTCATTTTTCCAGTGACTTTGCATGTGGTCTATCTAATCAGATTTTATAGTTGGAGCTGTGAGTTTCAAAAATGTTGTGTTGTTGTGCAGGTGGATGATAATATTCCACTGAGGGTGATGTTGCTATTGATGGACGAAGTGTTTGACCTGAAGGAGAGAAATCAGTGGCTGAGGAGAAACATCAAAAACCTCCTACAGCAGCTCATCAAAGCGACGTATGGAGACACGATTAACAGGTGCGATAGACACGTGATCATACACGCATTATGACTTATTTTTCTCCTCTCTGTTCAACAGCAAACATTTGTTTTTGCTTCATTGCAGGAAAATCGTGGATCATGTCGACTACATGACCTCTCCTGAGCAAGTGTCTGATTATGTGAAGAGATTCAGGTGATGGTTACATGCGTTTACTGTCTTTGCTGAAATATGTGGTTCTGGTTCTTCTGACCTGGGGTTTTTTGACTCCGCAGAGACTCTTACTGGCCGAATGGGATTCTCGCCGAGACGCCACCCCGCAGAGACAAAAGCCTCCGCATGAGGACGCGGGTCGCCGCCAAAACCACACTCCTGGGCATCATGCCGGGTACATACAATGAGTATTATGGAAAGTGTTATAACAAATAGTGTCAAAATACCTACATTGGTACCAAGTCAATACTGAAATTTTAAAAATGTGACGATACCAGCATTTCGCCCTAGCATTTTGAGCACTGTTGAGCGGATTCTTAAACACCTCTGATTGCCCATTGTGTTCACGCACTCAACAGATATGTCTGTGATTGGCCATTGTGTTCACGCACTCAACAGATATGTCTGTGATTGGCCATTGTGTTCATGCACTCAACAGATGTCTGTTATTGGCCGTTACATTCACGCACCTTAACAGATATGTCTGTGATTGACCATTGTGTTCATGCATTCAACAGATATGTCTGTGATTGACCATTGTGTTCATGCATTCAACAGATATGTCTGTTATTGGCCGTTACGTTCACACACTCAACAGATATGTCTGTGATTGACCATTGTGTTCACACGCTCAACAGATATCTGTGATTGGCCATTGTGTTCATGTGCTCAACAGATATGTCTGTGATTGGCTACAATGATCAACGCTTCAAAAACAAAACAGACATCTTTGATGCTCTTCACCGAGCGCTTACACAGATACACACGGGAGGGTTTGAAAGCAGCTGTCTATAAGCAGATCCCTAATATATCTGCTGATAGACGGATCCGCTGATAGACACCTGCTTTCAAACCCTCCCGTGTGTATCTTTGTAAGCGCTCGGTGAAGAGCGTCAAAGATGTTTGTTTTGTTTTTGAAGCGTTGATCATTGTAGCCAATCACAGACATATCTGTCGAGCTCATGAACACAATGGCCAATCAGAGGTGTTTTAAGAATCCGCTCAACAGCGCTCAAAATGCTAGCGGGAATTGCTGGTATTGTCACATATTTTTTAAATTTCAGTACTGACTTGGTACCAAAGTCAGTACTTTTTACAACACTAATACCAATAAATTTTACTTGAAATTTTGACTGTTTTCTCCTCCCATCAGATGAGTTGAAGCACATCATCGGGGCGGACACCACGCGCAAGGGCATCCTGCGTGTCTTCGACATGTTCCAGCACCAATCTCTGAACCGGCGGCTGGTCTACGTCTTTCTGGAGGGCTTCCTGGAGACCTTGTTTCCTCAGTACAAGTTCCCTGAGCTGTTTGTGAAGCTCCACTCGCGCTCGCCGCGTGTACTAAAATATTCACATAAAATGCGCAGCTTGCACAAGAGGTGACAGACGGACGATTCTCCCGCCGATGTAAAGGGGGAGGAGTCAGCGGCCGCCGACCTGCCACAGCCGCGCCCAAACGTAGGCGCGTGTGGTTCTCCAGACCGGATGTTGCGGCGGTAAACGCTTGAACACATGCCTCCCTCTTAGTGCCTCCTGGCTGTTCTCGTTTAAAGCACTGCATTGACACGGCCGTAGCATAGAGGATTCATTTTGTCATCGTCCGACACTTCGGTCACCTCTGAACCACTATGAAAGACTGGGCACTAAGTGATCGTTCTCTCCGTTTGTGTTTGTTTGGATGACACTGTGTAGATATATACGATTTTTTGGGATTTATTTTGGGTTTGTTTTGTATTCGGCAGTGGTCACCTCATCGTCAGTACAGTATGGTGAACGAAATCTGACCGAACCAACCTATGCACCTTAACACTCATCACAAGCAGAACCATACGATAAGGGTCAGCAGCAATGTATTATGATCTTCATTTACATACATTTTGTGGCACTGAAACTGAAATAGGCGTAACGTTATCCAAAGTGGGTGGGGTTTAAAACAGGCCACGCCCCCAGCCTTTCATTTTCATTTAATAAAAAAAATTACTTAAATCGTTATTTAAAGCCCTCAAACATATCAAAGGGGGGCAGAGATGGTGGAATTCATATTTGCATGGCCGTCTTCGACGTTCGGGTGGCTACGCATACGGAGATATGCTTTAAACGAATGTACCTGTCTCTAGTGAGCCGATGTTTGTGTGTGTCCTGTTTTTATAACTCAATCCAGTGGAGGCTCGTGTACATGTTTGTTTTTTTTTTAAAGTACTTTATTTTAGAATAGCAAGTGTAGCACTAAACTGCAACTGTCCGATGCCGAAGACTGTTTCGAGTGTGAGATATAGAGTCAGCCTTAAATCCAAGACCAAGAGACGTGTGCTGTAGACGTAGCTTCCCTTCAAACACACACACACGGTCGCGCCCTCATCCACACACATCAAGGCGATATTGACAGTCCAACTCAGAGAATATGTTATTCTTTTTTTTGTGCAATATGTTTCTTTAATGCATGTTATATAATAATCATGTATGGGATAGTTTTCAAGTATATTCGAGTGAAGAATTTCAGAAGCGAATCCGAAACCACACGAAACTCTTCGAAACCACCTGAACATTCCGTTGTTGTAAGTGGCTTGTTTTAAAGGACTTGTTTTATAAGTCTGGCTTTTATGGTTGTGTTGGGGATGTTTTTGTTTTTAATGTTTCACTCCTGCCGTTTTCTTGACGATTTTGATTTTTTTTGCCGTGTTTTGCTTTTAGGAACGAGTGAAAGCACATTGTAGACGAATGGAGGCTCAGAGGTCAGAGGTCATCTGGCATTTGAGAACACTCTTTCTTACTGTTAAACACTCTCCAGTCACACTTATGATATATCTACACTTTACAAAAACGTGCACAGGTCATATTTAACCCTTAAGTGAAAGTACATCAATTATACTTTGCATAAAGAAAATGAAGCCTTTTTTTCATGACAATTAAGCACATTTACTTCCTTAATTCTCATTACTGTGATGTGAAATAAATCTCATAAATATACACTGCCTGGCCCAAAAAAAAAGGTTTTTTTTTTTGTTTTTGTTTTTTGGGGGGTTTTTTTTGGTTGGGCAGTGGGTATTACAATTAAAATGAATTATTATGTAATAATATGCATAAAATAAATGTAAAAAATAATATAATAATTATGTAAAAATAATATAATAATTATGTAAACTATTAAACAAATACAAATAAATTATTTTTCATGTTATGTAATAATAATTAGATTTTTCTTTCAATTTAAGTCATGAGAATCGAAGCAGAAATTGTCTTCGAAAACAGCATTTTTTTTTTATTATTATTATTATTATTTTTCGTTTTGTCTTTACGCAAATATATAATTTATTAAGATTTTTTGGAGTGAATATGACCTGTCTCAGGTTTCATGAGGTTCATCCTTAAGACCTGGTTCAGATCAACAGAAAATAGACAAGAACTAATTGTGTGTTTTAAAATAAAAACAGCACTTAAACTCTTTATTGAACACATTGTTTCAGTTGCTTTTATTTTGCTGTAAATGATTGGCCAGTGTCATGCAGGTTTACTCTTGTGATTTTTCCTGTTTGTGGTCTTTCTCTACTGTGATTGGCTGGCACTGAGAAGCTAAACTCTGCAGTGATTGGTTGAGTCACACAGGAGCACACTTCCCCTTTAAATTCACTCAATGGTTGATACAAACGTTTCCGATTCCTGACTTTGTTTTCTGAATCCCCGTCTGTATGAATCTATGAAAATGAACTGTGCATATTGGTGTATAGTATGTGTCAGCGGTGTGCCTAAATGTACTGTCAATTATATTTTCTTATTTTTCTTTAACAAAGTCGATTTGAATGTCACGGTCATTTTAATAGACTGAAAAGAACTCTAAAAGGAGTAGAGTGTTTGCATTATGCTTCTAAAACATTCATTTTGAGCAGCTTAACTCAGTATAACACTAATAAAATTAACTCCAACTCACTGCCCTGTTCAGACTGATGTCATTTATTGTATGTGTATGAATGCCATGATTGAGACGGAAATAAAAGGAAAGTCTTGACTAAGAATGAAGCATGGGAACTCTGAAAGCTTGACATTTATGTGCAGGTTTCTCTTTTAAGTTGATTTGATTCTTGCATTGATTTAAGATCTTTTAACCAGAATAAATATCAGAAACTGTTTTTGAGAGGGAAATGTTATTCTAAGATATTGTTGGCTGATATTATATTTTTTTGTTATGGAAGATATAAATTACACCATTTTGTCAACATTCTCATGATGTAGAATATAAAATTGTTCAAGTAATATCAGGCATCAAACAATTGAAAACTATATTTTCCAGGGTGAGAAAACAATTAACTCTTTTCCCGCCATTGACAGAATTTTCCAGCAATCCATGTTTTCACTGTTATACGGTAGGGGGTGCTATTACACCTCTTCTGAAAGAGTACAGAACCTCCGGATCAAAACAGGCGAAGAAGAAGCAGAAACAAACGATAGAAGCATTGATTATGCACATGTAAAATAATGAGATCATCAGACATTCAACAGAATATAAATCAAAACTGCCAAACGTTACCGAATTAAATGTCGACCCATGAAGAGGTTTAGGACTGTGCAAGCTCTGGAGGTGTTGATGGACTTCATCTAGGCCTACTCATCTTCATATATTGTATGTTCAGATATTCATACAACAAAATATTCTGGGGGACATAAAAGTTTTGTGAAAATGATCAAAAATGCTGGTGCTGACTGGCAACTTTTCTAAAAAAAAAAAAAAAAAAATGCTGGTGGGGAAAGAGTTAAAATGCCAACCAATATTTAAAATGTGAATTCAAAAATGCCCCAGAATTCCTTTTGTTTTAAACTGATATTTAACATCTTGGATACCAAGAATCATGAATTTATTCATTGACTGTCTATATGTCTCAAAAACATGAATATGACACACTAGTGACCTGCCACTGTTAGATATCTGTGTTTAATAAAGGACGTAAAAAGAGGTCAGCTTTAAACACCTCTCAGAATGAACTACCACCTTAAACATCCTAAACATCCACCTTTTACATCCTGCAATATAATATACATAACTATGTTTTCAGTGCTGTATAAAGACCTTACATAATGAACCTTTATGTTTTTATTACCTTAGAATGAGCCATTTCTATCTACATACACTGTGGGTCCCCTTACATCGAAGTCGCCATTTTGCGACGGCATGTTTCTACAGTAGCCCTAAACGGACAAACACTCTACAGAGCACGTTTCGTCACTATGTTGTTCTTGTTTGTTGCTGTTTTTAGAGGCAGCTTGCATTGTCACTACGTTGAATATGCACAGAGAAGTAGTAGTAGTAGTAGTAGTAGTAGTTGTCTGGTTTATTAGAAGCAGAGACTGTTCTTTGTTAGAAGAAGAAACCCTCATTGCTTGACTGGCTACTCTCTGCTGTCTCAGATGACAACATCTTTGTCCTGTGTCGGCCACCGTAGCTTCTCTATGTGCTTCGAAAGGGAGGGGTGAGCGGTGGACTGAGCAAATCACAACCTCACCACTAGATGTCGCTAAAATTTACACACTGCACCTTTAAAGGCACCCCTTTTTTTAATGTTGAGCGAGTGGATCAGGTAGTCAGAGCTGGTGTGATTGAGTGGAGGCGGGGACTAATTTGCATATTCATGGATCCATGTCAGAGCCAATAGCTCTGGTCCACGATACTAACTGATGCAAGGGTGTAGAGTTACATTCAAGCTATTTTAAGGCATGAAGAAATTATTTCACAGGAAAAAAATATTTAAATATAAATATTATTTGATGATCACTTTAAAGGTCCAGTAAGTGATTTCTGAGAAACGCTGTTGAAAGTGGACCAGATAAAGCACCAAAACACAATTGTAGCCAATCAGCAGTAAGAGGCGTGTCCACTCATGAGAGGGGAGGTGCCTGTGTTGCATAGCCTGTTCATGAATTTGGGGGCGGTGCTATCATGAAACGGGCGTGGTCATTTTGGGTAGGGGCGTGTTTTTTTTTGCGATTTTCAAATATTAACAGTGTTTCTCAGAAATTGCTTACTGCACCTTTAATGCACTTCAAGGACGTTTTCTTACATCGCTTGGCATTATTGTTGGTGACATCAAGATGGCGCCAAAGAACACATTAACAAACGTGATCATTTCTAGCTGCAGCTGTGGTTATTATGGGAAGGAACTTTTTAGACAAATGTCAGGTTGTGAGAAGGGCCTCGGGATCTTCCTTAGATCTAAAGGTCAGAGTGATTCAATGACACGTCTGCTATTTTTACACACACAGCTCTAGTATTTTTATCTGCTGGAGAGGCCAGTTTCCTTTTCTTAGATTCCCCAGGAGGAGAAACGACCATCTGTCTAATTACTACACCCTAAAGCACTGACTTCTAAATTGTTCACATGCCAAAGCAGTTTATTTGAGTATATGCTGTTAGCATTTTCAAGACCGGAGACATTATCATGTCTGTATTGAGTTGGGGGGGAAAATATACATTTATTTAATTTAATTTAATTTATTTTTTGTTACATAAAATGTAACTATTTTAAATTATTCGATTACAATCCAATTATTTTATTTAATCTATTTTATTATTAAATTATAAAATACATTTATTAAATTTATATTGTATAATAAATAAACAGTTTGATGAGAAAAACAACACTCAGAAGGGAACGACCGGAACAACATCTCTGGAAGGAAACATCGATGACATCGACCACTCTTGCATCGCAGTCGGTTTCAGCCAATCGGGTGCGTCCTCGATGTGGCATTGTTGTGGAATGTCAGGCATAGATATTTTCAGACGACAAAAGGATGTCCACTCTGGATTTACTTCCGGATTGAGTGAAATTGAGTCAACTGTTTTGACTTCCACGATAATAAGCGATAGTGCTAAAATCTTTGACAAGCAGTCAGACATTTTCAGATCAATGTCCCATTTGAGTTTAACACGAATAATCATTAAATAGTGTATTACCATAACGTTGTACTTTGAATATCTATATAATTGAGCAAGCAGTTAACCCACTTGTTATTTGTTCTTGTAAATATGTAAGATATGAAAAGTTTTGTTTAAAAGTTAAATATTAAAAGTGTTTTTTTTTACATGATAAAAATTAAAATAAAAATGAAATAAATAATAAAGTCCCTCTAATATTTTATTGAAGTTATATTAATTTATCACGTTTTTTTGCATTTTGTGGATGTAATGCTTGGCTACATAATTAACAGATTTAGATAATTTGACTATTTTCGCGCATCTGCAGCGCCCTCTATCGATCTCGCGACTGTAACTGCAGTGAGAGTCTCTACTGCAGAGTGGAAACACTAGAAATGAAAGCTTCTGTGGCTTTGTGTTTGTGCCGCTTGTGTTTGTCTATTTCAGGAAGAGGAGAGGAAACTCGAGCCCAGCACACACATGTAAGGCAGAACATTATCCCGCGGCTGTCTGAGATGTTTCGGGCTCTTTTAGACTTTTAAAGCGCCAGTCCGGCTTCATTTCCGCATGAATTCGAGCGCTGGAGGAGAAAGAAGAAGATGGTGCTGCGGATCCGAGAGCAGGTCTGTGATCAGTTACCTGCGCACACCTGAAACACACACCTCACCTGTGCTCACATCTCAGGCTTGCTGCATTAAGATGCACAACTTTAAATGTTTAAAGGAGTTTGTGAATCAAACAGTCTAAGCTTTTAATATTTGCAAGTTTAAGTGGTTCAGTAATGGGTTTGTTGCTGCAAATGACCAGATGCGTTGTTGCATTGATGCATTCTATGCTTATTTAAGGGTTTATTTAGCAGTTTACCTAGCATTTAAATATATATATATATTATATATTTTACCCTAAAACACTTTGAGTAAAAGTATGTGTATATCATCTGCATAGTGCTCAAATAACATGGACATGAACTTTTTGCAACATCAAAATTTTAACTTTAAATGAGAAAAAGTATATTTTTATATTTGCCATTTCGTTCACATTTTTATTTATTTATTTTTAATTAATTAAATAATTTGTTTATTTTATTTTTATTCATTTATTATTATTATTATTATTATTATTATTTTACATTTTTTAAATTGTCTTAAATTTTATTTTATTTTATTATTTTTTTTTATTTTTACATTAATTGTCTTTTTGGCTGAATTCGCATATTTTTGTATTTTTCGAATAGTTGCCATTTCGTTTAAAACATTTTTTAATTAATTAATTAAATGTTATAATTTTATTTATTTATTTTTTATTATTACTATTATTATTTTATATTATTTTTATATTATTTAATATTATAAAATTATTATATTTTATTTTATATATATATTTTTTTTACATTCTTTAAATTGTCTTAAATCTTATTTAATTTATTTTTATTTTATTTTATTTTTTACTGTTCATATTTTTTACTGTTCATTAAATGGTCATTATATATTTTTTTTTTGACTGGTTGCCATTTTGTTTAAAATGTTATTTATTTTTTAATTTATTAATTAATAGATTTTATTTATTTATTTATTATTATTATATATTATTTTTTATATTATTTAATTATATTTTATTTTATATAATTTTATTTTTAATGGTCTTAATTCTGTTTTACATTTAATTTTTTACAAGCAAAGAGCCATGTTTAATATATTTGCCATTTTAAAGTCAAGTTGATCTGCATCTTGAGCTGTGATTGACAGATTCTGGCTGTTGTTATTGTTATTAAGGCCTGCTTGGTAAAACATGAGGAATTTATGATTGACAGAAAGAAAGTTTGACAGCAGTCTGCTTATTAAATGAAGCATCATCCCTCATGTGATGCACTGAAACCTGCATTTAGAAAACACTTTTCCACTTACTTTGTTTTGGGCTGTTAAATTTGGTTGAGAGGAGAAGATAGTGAACACTTTATAAATGATATTTGATGGATTTGTAAGAACAGTAAATATCCATATAAATAGCATGAGACTGATGTTAGACAGGAGTGATGACACACAGGAAGTGGTTTTCACATACAGCAGCCGCAGTCTTTGTTTGTATGCTGGTTTAATAGTGGACAAAGAGAATGAAGACTGAAATAGCAGAACCTGCTGAAAGAAAGACAAGGGCTTGAACTCAACTGGGTTACATTGGTCTAGCTGTTCCACAGGGCCCAAAACCCCAGTAAACCATCAAACCAGACCAGCTGGACCAGTGTGAACCAGCATAGCTGAAACAAACCAACCGCATATTATGTATCATGAATAGAGACCTTTTCTCATGTGGTTGTGCTTCTCTCGTCCTCTAGAGGGCATCTGACATCATCAAATCCCTTCAGACTCGATTCTGAGGCTTTTAAACAAGCTCCTGCATGTTTAATTACTTTTCAAGTCTTACTAATAATTATTAATAATAGTAATTTAATGCTGGTTAATGTAAAACAGGTCACACACAATCAACTGCAAACTCCATTCTGATACGAAACACAATTTTTACATTTTTTCCTCATTAAATATCCTGTTTCACGCAAAAATCCGTCACAAATGCAGGAATCTGCCCTGTAGTTCATATAGCTTGTGTCTAGCATGATATTTTTGGCTGTTTTTATGGAGGTCAGTGAAGGTCACACTAGAGCTGCACATTGTATCGTCTGATTTTGCTGATTTTAAACAAATTATTTACTCAAATTCAGTCAGTAAACTCTATCTATGGCAGGTTTCAAAAGTATGTCGTTATATTGTTTTGATGCCTGGTTTCTCTTGATTCAGGTTATATTATGTTCTGCACTGGGTCTTAGTATTAACAGTATTTCACAGTGTCAAATCAAACTGAATTGATAATATCAGCCATATAACCGTATCTATCATCAGCTCTCTGAATCAGACAGTGTCTGTAATGATGCTTCTGTGGTTCTGCTGTTTCTGCAGGCAGCTTGTGACAGAACGTTTTCATTGGTTGTATTCTCTGGTAGATGAGCTTGTTATAGGCTGCATGGGCATAGGGGGCGGAGCTTAGAGGACTGTTATAAAAGTCTTTATATATATATATATATATATATATATCAGTTGCAAGAAAAAGTATGTGAACCACTTGCAGAATCTGTGAAAAGTTAATAATTTTAACAAAATAAGGGAGATAATACAAAATGCATGTTATTTTTTATTTAGTACTGTCCTGAGTAAGATATTTTACATAAAAGATGTTTACATGTAATCCACAAGACAAAAAAAATAGCTGAATTTATTAAAATAACCCCATTCATAAGTATGTGAACCATTGATTCTTAATACTGTGTGTGGTTACCTGGATGACTGTTTTTATGTTGTGTGATGGTTGTTCATGAGTCTCTTGTTTGTTTTGAGCAGTTAAACTGAGCTCTGTTCTTCAGAAAAAATCTCCAGGTCCTGCAGATTCTTCAGTTTTCCAGCATTTTTTGCATATTTGAACCCTTTCCAGCAGTGACTGAATGATTTTGAGATCCGTCTTTTCACACTGAGGACAACTGAGGGACTCAAACACAACTTTTAAAAAAGGTTCAAACATTCACTGATGCTCCAGAAAAAAACATGATGCATTAATAGATGGGGGGTGAAAACATTTGGAATTTGAAGATCAAGGTAAATTGCATTTAATTTGTCTTCCGGGAAACATGCAAGTATTTTCTGTTGCTTCCGAAGGGCAGTACTAAATGAAAAAAAATGATATTCAAGCGAAATAAGAAAAATTTGGACCTCTTCATCCTGTTCAAATGTTTTCACCCCCCGACTCTTAATGCATCGTGTTTTTTTTCTGGAGCATCAGTGAATGTTTGAACCTTTTTTAATAGTTGTGTTTGAGTCCCTCAGTTGTCCTCAGTGTGAAAAGACGGATCTCAAAATCATACAGTCACTGCCGGAAAGGGTTCAAATATGCAAAAGATGTTGGAAAACTGAAGAATTTTTGGGACCTGGCGATTTTTTTTCTCTGAAGAACAGAGCTCAGTTTAACTGCTCAGAGATCATCCAGGTAACCACACACAGTATTAAGAATCAATGGTTCACAAAATTTTGAACTGGGTCATTTTAATAAATTCAGCTATTTTTTTGTCTTATGGATTATATGTAAACATCTTTTATGTAAAACATCTTACTCAGGACAGTACTAAATAAAAAATAACATGCATTTTGTATGATCTCTCTTATTTTGTTAAAATTTTGCACATTTTCACAGATTCTGCAAGTGGTTCACATACTTTTTCTTGCAACTGTGTGTGTGTGTGTGTGTGTGTGTATATTATATATATATATATATATATATATATATATATTTATATATAAATATATATATACCAGTGTGTATAAATATATATATATATATATATATATATATATATAAATATATATATACTGTGTGTGTGTGTATATATATGATTATATATATATATATATATATATATATATATATATATATAATTTCATAACTCAAGTTTTAGACTCCGGGGTTCAGGTAGGAAAATGTTTTGCTGTATCTTGCATCAGTATGTCAGAAAATGTCAACAGATTCCTGCAGTTCCTGAAATAATACTGTGGCGTGATCTGCTGGGGCAGTGTGCATCCCATCATGCATTGCAGTCATAATTAATTGTAAACTTCCTTTTTTTAGTTCATGACTACAAAAACGATTTTGCAATTTTTTTTCTGTTAGAAATTTGCAGACTTTCTCTTGGAGAGTTTAATTATTAGTGTAAAGTTTGTCTTTTAAGCTGCTGAACAGCTGTTGCATGTTTATGTAATGAGACGCTTTCATGAATTGGTGAAAAAATTAGGTTCCATTACTTTATTTATAGCAATAAAAATGATATAACTCCTAGAGACATTAGATGAAGTATTATCTAACATCAACATTAACAAATCTACTGTAGTTATAAACACATTAAATGAAGATAATAAGTAGTAAAGTAAGTAGTAGAAGTAAATAATCAATCATTAACCCTTAACCTAACCCTAACCCTTTTCTCAATTTCTACACAAATTGTAGTGTGGCCTGCATTCATTCATCAAGCTTAACCATTCGGCCTTGTTATCAGAGTTATTGTGGACAAAAAGAGATATATAAATACTTTGTTGTATGGTAAATATCCTATGAATATATCACTAAATACAAAGCAACATTTGGTCCCAAACCAGCCGCTACTGAGTGAGTGACAGCTTCACTTCCACACAACCTGTAACTCTGCTATATTTTGTACCCTATTTGTGGAAAGTTCCTTAAAATAAGCGTTACATGTTGTAGACGGTGACTTGTCATGATTTTGAACCCATGACTTTGAGTACAGTAAAGATTCCTGACCTCTGGAATAAGTTTCCAGTCAGTAACAGACACAGATAACAGGTGTGTGATTCATTCAGACTTTGAAACTGAAGCTGCTTTCATGCTCCTTTTTATGGTCTGTTTTTTTTTTTTTTTTTTTTTTTTTGTCAAACATCTGAAACGTTGATAAGTCATTTTGTTTGGAGAACGTCTGCCAGGAACATCAGTGCATTTAAATCTTGTTGTAACATGCTTAGAGGTGCTTCTGGATACTTGTGTTGCAATACTATCTGATAAATCTCATTACATAAAACAATCGTCTATTTTTACTTCGAAGAAAATCCCTCATGCAAAAGTTGCTAGTGTTCAGTCCAGAAGAATTAGTTTCAGAGATTTAGTTGGATAACAAGTGGTTTCTTTGAGTTGTTTGTTGCCGGCGGTGTGGTTCCTCAAATTGGAAAGGCTCTGTTGTGCAGAAATCACATCTGATTAATAATTCTGTGTGCGACTGTTGAAGTGTGATGTGCGCGCGTGTGTGTGTTCAGCACATCTCTCCATTAACGAGTGTGTCAGGCCGTCAGCAGTTTGTTGTGGTGGGCTGGAGCGAGAGGAGGAAGAAGAGGAGGGTGATGAGATGAAGATAAGTCAATGGAGAATGAGTCACAGATCAGACATGATCTCATAGAGACTGGAGACACACACACACATTTACCTGTGTATCTAAATGAGGACGTGCATGTCAGGAAAACAAAAATTGTTTTGCGTAAAGAAAGTGAAGACAATATATTACCATTTTTGACATTATTTTTATGTCAGTTAAGCACATTTTCCACTGAAATCCCTCTTATTACAATATATTTGGATGTTTTACTTAAAGGGGACCTATTATGCTCCTTTCACAAGATATAATATAAGTCTCTGGTGTCTCCAGAATGTGTCTGTGAAGTTTCAGTTCAAAATACCCCACAGATCATTTATTATAGCTTGTCAAATTTGCCGCTATTTGGGTGTGAGCAAAAACACGCCGTTTTTGTGTGTGTCCCTTTAAATGCAAATGAGCTGCTGCTCCCGCCCCCTTTTCCAGAAGAGGGCAGAGCTTTAACAGCTCGCGTTTCGGTTGCTCAACAACAACAAAGCTGGAGAATCTCACGCAGCCAAAATGAGGATTGTCAGTAACGGTGTTCATGTAAATCGTTGTAGTCCCTACCAGCCGTTTGTTGTAGTCCTTAAAAAGTGATTTCTGTAAAAGAAAATATCTCCCTTTACATTGAACTTTGAGCGTTGTAATGTTGATGTTGTTTATGCTCAAACAGCAACATTACACACTAACTAAAGTTAAAAAATGAAATCATAATCAAGGACCCCTTTAATCTAAATACTGTAATGCAATGATTTAATAATATTATAATGATATTTAATAATGAATTAAAATCAGCATGAATTTAAATTAGTTTAAGAAATACTACCATAATGAATAACAACTTTAAAATGTTATATATCAACTTTTCTGTAAATGTGCTTTGATAAGCCTGGAAAATGTTTGTTTTAAATTCTTATTTCTTTCTTTTGATTTTGAGGCGTAATATGACCTACACCTGTTCTTGACAGGTTTTATGAGATTTACCCAAATAACAGTCTTACTGTTACAGCTTTTCTTTATAAATAATAATAAAATAATAAACGATAATTTTCTTCATTTTTACTCTCGAGAACATCCCCAAAGGCTTTGTCAGATTGAACCCACTTCTGGAAACAATTTTCTCTCTAAAGTAAAAAACAAAACACAGTGACCTTGTTCATGATCCTGACAGAGAATAATTTGATCTCTTTCCTGACTGTGTTTGTCCCATCAGCTCTTTGTGCATCATATTTCACTGGTGTTAAAGGCTCTCTCTTTCTCTCTCTCTCTCTCTCTCTCTCTCTCTCTCTCTCTCTCTCTCTCTCTCTCTCTCTCTCTCTCGCTGCAGTAGGGTTGGTTGGTGTGTTATTGCGGTGGGGGTTGGATCTGTGTGTGTGTGTGTGTGTGTAAAGTGCAGGTTTCAGCAGGCTGGAGCTCACACACCATTGTCCTCTCTCAGATCATAGAGTGTGTGTGTGTGTGAGGACTCTGCACGCATCTTCTCACTGCAGCACTGCTGATGTTCCTGCTCCGAGGAATTCCCTGTTCACCGGGAATTGGAAGAGGGATTTAACGCTCGCGCTGGATACTAATGGCACCGGACCTGAATATCGCGGTCGGATCGCGCGCGTCGAGCGGGAGTTTTATGTGAGGAGCAGCGCTCGTGTGTGTTTGAAAGGCAGCTATGCGGTCGGAGCGCATGAGTCGCGTGTGTATCGTGGTCCTGGAGGAGGTGGAAGATGACGAACCCTCCCCTCTGCATTCCAAAGCCACTCCGGACCACATTTCCCAGAATTCCTCTCAGGACGAGAAGGTGAGGTGGCTGATTTGACTATTAGGATGTAGGTGATGATAATAGTTCCTTTGTTGTGTGTGTGCGTAAAGCAGCAGGTATCACTTCGACAAAAGAAAGAGAAGAAAAGCTAAATGACTTGGTTGCTTTATTAGCTGCATGTCATGATCTGTCCCCGTTATTATCTGAAGACAGATACAGACATGTTCATCTGTCTCAGTCAGATCTGATTGGGGTTCCAGGTAAGGAGATGTTTGGTGCTGCCAGCTGAGGTCCAAAAATTCCTTTGGAAACCCTGGATCATCTGACCAGGAGCAATTTTGGGGACCTTTGACCTGGACGGAAACACAGCTGTCAGATTCAAATGTC
The DNA here is from genome assembly GCA_039654765.1 of Mylopharyngodon piceus. Taxonomy (NCBI): domain Eukaryota; kingdom Metazoa; phylum Chordata; class Actinopteri; order Cypriniformes; family Xenocyprididae; genus Mylopharyngodon; species Mylopharyngodon piceus. The sequence goes on along the minus strand of CM077448.1, from coordinate 18,962,089 downwards.
ACAACAGCATTAGTTAGGACACGCTTCACACGTTCAGGCCTTTCTAAAAATTAAACGTGACATGGCGTGAGATGCTGAAAAAAGTGTGAGATGCACTGCAAAGGCCAAAGATGTCCATCAAAAAACTACAAAATGCTGCAGCAAAATGTAAGAACATGAAGCCAGAAATGAATGCAGACATAAACAAACCTCATGCACTCGTTACTATGTGATTCAAATGAAAAGATTTTTACTAAAATAGGGTCTGATTTAGTTTTAGATTTTATTTATAAGAGATAAACTTTAAAAACTTTTTGTAAATTGTTTTTTATTTTTTTCTATTTTTAAAAAAAATTAAATTATTTGTAAATTTAGTTTTATTTTAGTTTTTATTAATTTTATTTTATTTTTATTTTTTTTCATCAAAGAAACTTTAAAAACCTTGTAATATTTTTAAACTTATTTTTTCGAATTTTTTTTTTTTTTTATCATTTATTATCTTAGATTTTTTGCTGTCTGAAGATAAACTTTAAAAATCTGAACCATAAATTTTGTTTTAATTTACTTTATTTTTTTTTTAGATTTTTTTAAAAATAAAAGATAAACTTTAAAAAATTTAAAAAAAAAAAAAAAACCCTTTTAAAAAAAAGTTTTGTTATTGATTGTTTATTTTTTTATTTATTTTTTTTTATTTTAACCTGTTACCTTTACTAGGGCATTATTCAGGGAGCTAAACATGTTCATAAAGTCAAGATATTCTTCAAACTGTTTCTCTGCCATGACTGTAGTAGACCTAAAAAAGAAAACTAATAAAAGAGGAACACATTTTATGCTAATGCTCACTAGCAGTGTTGAGAATGCCACATGTTTTTGTGTTGCGTTATGAATTGTGTTCTCACGCATTTTAGACCAAAATGCGTCTTGTGTATCTAATAGTGTTCTTGATCGTTGACAACAGCAGGTGTGTAATTGAAAACTCTAGACAAATTAGCAGGATAATCAGCAGTTTTGTGGCAGAAACCAGAAGGACAGGTTTCAGTTCCGTTGACTTTTCCAGCTGGTTTTGTCTTCTAATAGTTAAAAGCACCCAGTCTAAGTGGTTCTGACTGGTTTCAATTTTTAGGACCTTCAGGACCTTCAGGCTGAAGTTTTTGCTGTTGTAACAAGCCACGTTTCCTTGAACAGAGGAAACCTCCCTGCATTCTTTCTTTTACGACATTCCCTCTTGTCTTTCCCTCACTGTGATTAAAAACAATGTCTGCTTTCAGCTGCTGCATCATCATGTGTTTGTGAGGTGAATCCACATACAGGAAACCTGCAGAGTGGCTGCAGCAGGTGTGTGTGTGTTTGAGTACATTCAGTAAGTGTCAGCTCCTCTCAGCTACTCTCTTGCGTAAATCAAAGAGGGTGTGGCTGGTGGGCGGAGCTGGGCGTGGTCAAACAGGGTGTGACTGGTGGGCGGAGCTGTGTGTGACCAAATGGGGTGTGGTTGGTGGGTGGAGCTGGGCGTGGCCAAACAGGGTGTGGCCTGTCCTTATTTGGAATAACCTTGAATAAGATATTTATGGCATGTTTTCATTGGTTTGATTAGTGTTATTTTAGTATTATTTATACATTATTATAGTATTTATTAATATTTTGAATTGGCATTTATTTTTATATTTTTGTTTTATTTGTAGTAATTTTGTTGAGTTTTTATTCTTTTTAAATATTACTATTTGGGTTTAATTTGTTTTTATTTCATTTTTAGTTTTATTTATTTATTTGCAGTGAACAATTTCAGTGTTTCAACTTTAAACTTATTTAATAACAATAATAATAATAAGTTTATTATTTTTCTGGCTGGTTTTGTTCAGTTAGTCGCCAACATTTCTAATATTTTTATTTTATTTCAGCTTTACTTCAATTAACAAAAATGTTTTTTAATAGCTTTAGTTAACAATAATAATGCTGGTTCAATGAATTCACAGCTTGTATGCTGTCAGAACATGCCAAAACAATATTTTCACAATCAGATATTACAGTTTTGCATGATAAGTATCAGCCAAAGCAAATAATGTGCCATTTTCCTTTTTATTTAACAAACAAACATTTACACTTTATTATAATCTAGAATTATACTTGCTTTTACATGCATAACCATCATTCTCATTATCAGCTACAATGTAAACATGATTATTGGCTATACAGTTGCAAGAAAAAGTGTGTGAACCACTTGCAGAATCTGTGAAAAGTTAATAATTTTAACAAAATAAGGGAGATAATACAAAATGCATGTTATTTTTTATTTAGTACTGTCCTGAGTAAGATATTTTGCATAAAAGATGTTTACACATAATACACAAGACAAAAAAATAGCTGAATTTATTAAAATAACCCCATTCATAAGTATGTGAACCATTGATTCTTAATACTGTGTGTGGTTACCTGGATGATCTACGACTGTTTTTTTGTTGTGTGATGGTTGTTCATGAGTCCCTTGTTTGTTCTGAGCAGTTAAACTGAGCTCTGTTCTTCAGAAAAATCCTCCAGGTCCTGCAGATTCTTCAGTTTTCCAGCATTTTTTGCATATTTGAACCCTTTCCAGCAGTGACTGAATGATTTTGAGATCCGTCTTTTCACACTGAGGACAACTGAGGGACTCAAACACAACTATTAAAAAAGGTTCAAACATTCACTGATGCCCCAGAAAAAAACATGATGCATTAATAGATGGGGGGTGAAAACATTTGGAAATTGAAGATCAAGGTAAATTGTATTTAATTTGTCTTCCGGGAAACATGCAAGTATTTTCTGTTGTTTCCGAAGGGCAGTACTAAATGGAAAAAAAAATGATATTCAAGCGAAATAAGAAAAATTTGGACCTCTTCATCCTGTTCAAAAGTTTTCACCCCCCGACTCTTAATGCATCGTGTTTCCTTCTGGAGCTTCAGTGAATGTTTGAACCTTTTTTAATAGTTGTGTATAAGTCCCTCAGTTGTCCTCAGTGTGAAAAGACGGATCTCAAAATCATACAGTCACTGTTGTAAAGGGTTCAAATATGCAAAAGATGGTGGAAAACTGAAGAATTTTTGGGACCTGAAGATTTTTTTTCTGAAGAACAGAGCTCAGTTTAACTGCTCAGAATAAACAAGGGACTCATGAACAACCATCACAAAACAAAACAACAGTCGTAGATCATCCAGGTAACCACACACAGTATTTTACACACTATTTTTTTGTCTTATGGATTATATGTAAACATCTTTTATGTAAAATATCTTACTCAGGACAGTACTAAATAAAAAATAACATGCATATTGTATGATCTCTCTTATTTTGTTAAAATTTTGCACATTTTCACAGATTCTGCAAGTGGTTCACATACTTTTTCTTGCAACTGTATTGGCCAAAATCTCTATATATTAATGCATCCCCATCATACTGTATTCCTTTGACCTGGTTGGAAATCTTCATTTATAATCTGTCCAGTATAAACTGTTGATTTGATTCAGTCTTAATTCTGTTTAAAGTAAGTGAGCACAGAGTCTCATCTCTCCATATTCTCACAGATGATGTTAGAACTGATTTCATACACTATTAAATACATTTATTTCATCCTGAAATTGAATGGATTTTTCTCTTTGGCGTCTTGATGAATCAATGGTATCTTTTCTTCTGCTGTCTATAATAAACCGCTTGACGTTTGATTCTCAGAATTCATCATTTCTGCATAGATTAAACACAATGTTTCATTCATTTAGCTTCTTTTCATCTTCACACAACATTTTCAACATTCATAAGGAGCTTGTCATAATTTCAGTTTTGATCAATATGATGCTTCTCTGAGTTTAACAATATCTTCACTGTCATATTTAACAGTTTCTCTCTCATTCCTCCACAGCCCTCTCTGATTAAAGCCATATTTAATGTGGACGCAGATGAAGTTCGCTCTCTCATATTCAAGAAAGAAGATGTCAATGTACAGGTAAATGTCCATTACCTGCAAAAACACTCTTTTTGGCTAAACTATCCCTTTAAATTCCATTGAAATTCTCTGTAAATAGGGCCTTTTTAGTCTTTATTGCATCTGGCTGGGTATTGAGTCCAGTTCACTGGTCTCTCAGTGATGGATGGTCTTCTGAAATGGACACAGTGGCAGTTTCTTTACATTATTATCCTTCATTTAATAATGGCTCTTCATCTGAGAGGTTAATACTCTGTCATGAGCCTGCATTTGGACTGAAGATGGTTATTTCACTGCTCGCTGTTTAATGAGGAGTCTGTTTTCATCGCCAATGCTTGGTCTGGTCTGGAGCAACGCCCATTTGACTGCCAACCAATCACTGATGGCCTGTTGGGTCACATGACTCAGTGTGGCTTGGCCTCCTGTTTTCCATTCTCATTCCAGACCAGATGGAAAACAGAAGCCTGCAGGGTGGCATGACACTGGAGAATGAATGATTGCCGCTCTTTCGTAATTGCCTTTATTGATGAAAATGTACGAGTCGGTCGCTTTACTCAGGCATCTGGAGGAATGTTTAAAGCTACAGTGATCGCAGAAGATCTCAGGAACCTGAAACAGAAAATATGTGTGTGTGTGTCTCATGTTTCTGCATGCCGTCTCAAGAGATCTGTGGCTGCATTGATCGGTGTGGATCTCTCTCACAAACACACACACACACACACACACACACACGAATGCATCACTGTGTGCCATGCACAAGAATCCAGTGTGTGTATCATATATCACACACCCTGCTGAAACCACACATGCATCAAACACCAAGCTTTCAAATGGAGTACAAAACACATGCAAATCAGAGGTGAATTACAAAATTACCATTTTCGATATAGTATAAACAGCAGATGAGTATAAAACCACGAGCTTAACTGTGTTTTGGATGTGTATTTTTGAGCTGCAGTAGTTCTAGAGAATTTGATTGGTTGTTTTTCTCTCGCACCAATCTGCAATAGAGACATAATGATTTTTTTTCTAAAGAAATTAATTATTTTATTCAGCAAGGATGCAATAAATTGATCCAAAGTGACTGTGACATTTATAATGTTACAAAAAAAATTCTATTTTAAATAAATGCTGTTCTTTTGAACTTTGTTCATCAAAGAATCCTGACAAAAAATGTATCAGTTTCCACAGAAATATGAAACTGTTTTCAACATTGATAATCATAAATGTTTCTTGAGCAGCAAATCAGCATATTAGAATGATTTCTGAAGGATCATGTGACACTGAAGACTGGAGTAATGATGCTGAAAATTCAGCTTTGATCACAGGAATAAATTACATTTTACTATATATTCACATAGAAAACAGTTATTTTGAATTGTAATAATATTTCACAGTATTATTGTTTTACTGTATTTTTGATCAAATAAATGCAGCCTTGGTGAACAGAAGAGAAAAACATTAAGAAATCTAACTGTTTGAACGGTAGTGTTTATATTGTGTATTGCTGAAATAGTATGTGTAGTATGCTACTTTGAGTTTTCAACATGATTTTTATTAATGGCTGTGATTGTGACTCCTCAGGACAGTGAGAAGAGGACACCGCTCCACGCGGCTGCGTACCTGGGCGACGCTGAGATCATAGAGCTGCTCATCCTGTCAGGTATGAAGGGTCGTTTCACATGATCATCTCCACATGAGATCAAACCTCCAATGCAGTGACTGGAATATAGGAATTCATTAAAATACCAATCCTTTTGTATCATCTGTTTTGGACAAAAAATATCGATTTTACAGCCCTAGTTTGAAAGTTTGGGGTCTGTAAGAAAGGTTGAAAGACGTCTCTTCTGTTCACCAAGGCTGCATTTATTTGATTAAAAACACTGTAAAAACAGTAATATTGTGAAATATTATTACAATTTTAAAGAACTGTTTACAATGTGAATATATTTTAAAATGTAATTTATTTCTGTGATCAAAGCTGAATTTTCAGCATCATTACTCCAGTCTTCAGTGTCACATGATCCTTCAGAAATCATTCTAATATGATGATTTGCTGCTCAAGAAACATTTCTGATTATTATCAATGTTGAAAACAGCTTCATATTTTTGTGGAAACCATGAAACATTTTTTCAGGATTCTTTGATGAATATAAAGTTCAAAAGAACAGCATTTACAGTAGTACAGAACAAGTCTTTACAGTCCCTTTTGATCAATTTAATGCATCCTTGATGAATTAAAAGTATTAATTTCTTTAAAAAATAATTGTGCTGACCCCAAACTTTTGCACAGTAGTGTGCGTCACTGAGACATCTATTTAGATGCACGTTTTCATCTAAATAAAATATATCAAGCATTTAAACACCCTAGAAACCCCTTAGCAATCACTAACAACACTATTCTGACATTGTGTACAGTATATAATATAAAATGCCTAATGTATGTAAATTATATCGGCCAGAAGCCTTTCTAGATTTTGCAATCGATCGCTGAAAACTCATATTTGTTGAGCACTACACTGACACACTGACAAAACACATACACATCATGTGACTTCCTGAAATGGCCGTACGGTATGTACGTGTGTAAAGGGGGGATGTCATCATGAATGACAGAGTGAAAGTAACAGGTGCTGCTGTATTTTAAGCAACAGATGTGATCTCAGAGGATTGTGGGAGTTGATGGGAAGCTCCACGTATCCGGCTTCAACTGTGACATTAATAACTGTAATTCATTTTGCATATCCTTTCTCTCTCTTTCTCTCAGGGGCGAGAGTAAATGCCAAAGATAATAAATGGCTCACTCCTCTTCATCGGGCCGTAGCTTCCTGTAGTGAGGTACGACACGTCCTCCACGTCGTCCACGTCGTCGGAACAACAAATATAAACAAACAAATGTTTTCAGGCTTATTAATGTCCTCATTATGTGTCCAGGAGGCCGTCCAGGTGCTGTTGAAACACTCTGCGGATGTCAACGCGCGGGATAAAAACTGGCAGACGCCGCTGCACGTGGCCGCGGCCCATAAAGCAGTGCGCTGCGCCGAGGCGTTAGTCCCATTGCTAAGCAACGTCAACGTGTCGGACCGCGCGGGACGTACGCCTCTTCACCACGCGGCCTTCAGCGGACACCTGGAGGTCAGACGTTCACTCTCACTGTCATTTCTCACACACACAGATCAACAGGTGCACAATATCTGCCTGTCATAGCAGAGGAAACAAGACCTGTTTACACAAAGAATGAAACGGAAAGCGAAACATATGACAGACTAAAGACATATTCACACCAAGAGTGAAATAAGAAAGTCTGGTTGTTTACGTGCCTTAAAGGCACAATATGTAAGATTTTTGGATTAAAATATCCAAAAAAAACACTAGAACAGTGTTATATATTTTGTTGACTTGTGTACTTGCATTATCCCAAATGTTTCCAAGAATGTTTAAATCCACAGAAATAAGCAATTTTAACCAGGACAAGGACCGTGTCCGTGCGTCGCCTATTATTTTGTAGAAACCATGAAAACGCCAAAGACGCTTTAATATATAATGTGTTTTATTAGACAGGTGAGCAACTGTTTGGATACATTCATCGACAGAAAACTAATCATGTTATATAGCTCAACACAGTAAGTCTTAGTGTTTAAAGGGGACCTATTATGCTTCTTTCACAAGATGTAATATAAGTCTCTGGTGTCCCCAGAATGTGTCTGTGAAGTTTCAGCTCAAAATACCCCACAGATCATTTATTATAGCTTGTCAAATTTTCCCCTATTTGGGTCTGAGCAAAAACACACAGTTTTTGTGTGTGTCCCTTTAAATGCAAATGAGCTGCCAAAATGACGATTGTCAGTGTTTATGTAAATTTTAGGGTTAGTGATGTCACCAGCCTAGGAAGAAGCTTGTTGTAGTCCCTACCAGCCGTTTGTTGTAGTCCTTAAAAAGCAATTTCTATAAAAGAAAATATCTCCCTTTGCATTGAACTTTGAGAGTCGTAACTTTGCAGATGGTGTTTATACTCAAACAGCAACATTACACACTAACTAAAGTTAAAAAAGTAAAATCATAATCAACCACCCCTTTAAATCTTGTTTTCTTGATTTACCGCGAGTACCATGTGTTACCGTGTCTAATATCAATCTAGCTTACTGCAGTGTCTCATAGTAGCTGCCGAGTGAACGCAGAGAGTAGGATTATAACAACTTTCAACACACAAATGTATCTAATATGATAAACAGCGCTGCTTTACCTCACAATACTCATGACCGGAAGAAGCAAAAGTGCTCGTCTGCAGCATAATAAAAGTTCGCTGCTCTCGAACCGTGTGTTGCGCTCGTCTCTCATTAGCAATCGCTCCAGCGGCCTCGTTCTGCTCCACACCCTGCTTCATACTACAGTAATGTTAATAAATCTTTAATACATTAGCTCATCCATGAACATGATTTCTGCCCAAGTCCCATCAGATTCTTTTCCACCAGCTGTAGACGTGAAGACAACACCTCCCATGATTCCGCGAAATCAAGGCGTCATCAAGCTACGCCTTTGTTTTGAATAAGCGACCTCTGGCGGTGAAAAATTACGTATTGTGCCTTTAATGCAAAATACAGAAACATAGTCTCTGATCATATAAATTTCACTCAGGTTAATGCATTTTTCTAATTTTACAGATTACACTACCATTCACCAGTTTATAGTCATAAAGATTTTTTTTGTGGGACACATTAAATTGATCAAAAGTGACAGTAAATACATTTATAATATTACAAAAGATTTCTGTTTCAAATAAATAAGGTTCTTTTGAACTTTCTGTTCATCAAAGAATCCTGAAAAAAATGATCATGGTTTCAACCAAAATATGTTTTCAACATTAATGATAATCATAAATGTTTCTTGAGCAGCAAATCATCATATTAGAATGATTTCTGAAGGATCATGTGACACTGAAGACTGATGCTGAAAATTCAGCTTTGATCACAGGAATAAATTACATTTTAAAATATAATCACATAGAAAACAGTTATTTTAAATTGTAATAATATTTATTACTGCTTTTACTTTATTTTTGATCAAATAAATGCAGCTTTGGTGAGCAGAAAAGACTTCTTTCAAAAACATTACAAAATCATACCAACCTCAAACTTTTAAACGCTAGTGTATATTTGCATTTGAACTTTCCAAACAAAGTCAGACCATCTTAAAAGTCATGTGACCCAAGACTAGTTGACACAGGCAATTAGTTGGCACAAACTTTGCCCTTCTTTCTGCTCCACTATGTCTTTTATATCTTCTTTCTACACTGAGATCAACAGATTGAGGTCTGTCTAGAATGCCGCTGGCAGACACATGACCCAAAAGCTGATATATTATTGATCAGTCAGGGTTTTTATTCCAGGCAGACTAGGGAAGAACAACCAGGGCTGTGTCCGAAATCACCCCCATGCTCTTAAATAGCGCACTATTTGCGGAAACACCAATACACCATTTGTAGTGGTGTCTGAAACCAAAGTGGACGTTATCGAGCCCGAATTTGCTCTCGTTTTCATTCACTCCTTCAAGTGAACTATATTAGTGGACTAATGTAGGGAATAGTGAATGAGGGTATAGGAGGCGATTTCGAACACTGCTCAGGTCTCCAAAACAAAGTCAAATAACATGAATTTAATTTTATTGGAATTAAAATGACACTTATTCTACTGGAACATATTGGAGCATTTAAATTGATTTTAATTTATACTTCCCATCTTGACTCCGGCTAAAATCGTAATCTTCAAATCTGTGCATGTGTAATCTTTAGTGTCTTTATTGCAGATGGTTCAGTTGCTTGTGTCCAGAGGTGCAAACATCAACGCTTTTGATAAGAAGGACAGACGAGCTGTTCACTGGGCCGCATACATGGGTGAAAAACATCAACATCAGAACAAACAGAAAACATGTATCTGTCATTGATCTGAAATCACTCACTCCCTCTCTGTCTCTCTCTGTCTCAGGTCATTTAGAGGTCATGAAGTTACTGGTGTCTCATGGTGCTGAGGTTTGCTGTAAGGATAAGAAATCATACACTCCGCTTCACGCCGCTGCCTCCAGTGGAATGATCAATGTGGTGAAATACCTGCTGAATCTGGGTGTTGATGTAAGTAAGCCCCGCCCATACGTACATACAACTCCGCCTCTTGGTCATCACGTGAACTGTGATTGTTTTTAGATGGAGAACACATTCCGTATGTATAGCCAAAGCTACAGATGTTCAAATTAAATACCTTACACTACAATTGGTATTACAATACCAAGTTACTACATGCAAACATTCATAGAACTCACATTGTTATATCCTGTTTTTCTTAAATTATAAAAGAAAGAAATCAAATTTGCATTGATCTTTTGACATATAAAAAGGGGTTTGTACCATTAAATCATCCTACAAGTTTCATAGCTTATTATAAACAAAGCATTTATTTAACCAATCCCAGAGTCAGGAACAAGTGGATGGATTATATGTTTCCTGTCAGAGGATTATATGTTTGTTCGGAGCATTTGACTGCAGATTGTTTTATAATAAAGGCACAATGTAATGGAGAGTTCGCAAAGAAACTTTTGTTGAAAGGTGAAACAGCCAACAGTTTCTGACAGCAGCTGCATCACAAACCGTAGGTAAACAATAATGCATAATGCTTTTTATATGGATAATGTTTACAAAACAGTTACTCGCATGCAATAGCGAGGAGGCATTGATACCGTTTCCTACGCAATGACGTTAGCCAATCATAACAGTATATAATATATTATATAATATCCAGCAGACTATATTAAATATATTCTACTGTATTATTGACTGTAATTATGACTGTATTTACATAATCTGCATTAATCTGCACCAAAGCATTTACTGGATCAATAATACAGTAAAACTATATTATTACGGTTTTGTTTAAAATAACTGTTGAAACATTAACCAAATGATCTGTCCCTCTTTGTCTTTAGATTAACGAGCCGAACGCGTATGGAAACAGTCCTCTGCACTTGGCGTGTTTTAACGGGCAGGACGTGGTGGTGAATGAGCTCATAGAAGCAGGTGCTGATGTCAATCAAGTGAACGAGAAGGGCTTCTCCCCGCTGCACTTCACCGCTGCCTCCCGCCAGGGGGCGCTGTGTCTGGAGCTGCTCGTGGCCAACAGGGCCAATGTCAACAGCAGGGTAAGTGACTTTTACCAATTTTCCAGTTAGGGTCGGTTCACACAGAACTCGGTTTTGTAAGTAAGATTTTTTTTTTTTTTTTTCAAAGGAACTAATACTTTTATAATACTAAAATAACTTCTTTTCCAGAGTAAAGATGGTAAAACTCCTCTCCATATGGCGGCCATTCACGGGCGATACTCCAGATCACAGGCCATCATTCAGAACGGTGAGTGTGTTAGTTTGCCCGTTTCTTGTTTGTCTTCCTCTCCAGTTTCTCCTCATCCTCTGTTTTCTCGTTTGTAGGCTCAGAGATCGACTGTGAGGATGAGAACGGAAACTCTCCGCTTCATATAGCGGCTCGTTACGGTCACGAGCTGCTCATCAACACTCTCATGACGAACGGTGCGGATACGGCAAAGTGAGTGACAGGACGTGTGTTTACACGGTTACGCCTGATTTATGAGCTCATGCTGATCATGTGACTGTGACCTCTGTAGGCGGGGCATCCACGGCATGTTCCCGCTGCATCTGGCGGCGCTGAGCGGATTTTCAGACTGCTGCCGGAAACTGCTCTCCTCAGGTGAATCACATTTATCTTCAAGATTTATGTTCACTCAGGCAGATATAAAATTGATTCCTGAGTAACAAACAGACTTTTCCCTCTCTCAGGGAAGTTCATTTGTGTACTGCTCTTGATAATGGTTATCTGTTGGTTCAGGTTTTGACATCGACACACCGGATGACTTTGGCAGGACATGTTTGCATGCGGCCGCTGCAGGAGGGTGAGTCACAGCGTTGCTTCTCTCTGAATGGCTCATCAGCTCCCCCTGTGGCCTGGATGCTTTATTGTCCCATCTCTCCTCCTTTAGGAATCTGGAGTGTTTAAATCTGTTGCTCAACACAGGTGCAGACTTTAACAGGAAAGACAGATTTGGGAGGTGAGTTACATTAGATGATCAAACCTAAATAAACCCCAAAATCAAAAGAAAGATGCTCTACTTTTCAAAAGTTTTGTTTCTGAAAAAAGTTTCTTCTGCTCACCAAGGCTGCATTTACTTGATCAAAAATACAGTAAAAGCAGTAATATTATGAAATATTATTACAATTTAAAATAACTGCTTTCTGTTTGAATATATATTAAAATGTAATTTATTCCTGTGATCAAAGCTGAATTTTCAGCATCATTTCTCCAGTCTTCAGTGTCACATGATCCTTCAGAAATCATTCTAATATGATGTTTTGCTGCTCAAGAAACATTTCTGATTATTATCAATGTTGAAACTGCTTCATATTTCTGAGGAAACGGTGATGCATTTTATTTTTCAGGATTCTTTGATGAATAGAAAGTTTAAAAGAACAGCATTTATTTGAAATAGAAATCTTTTTTAACATAATAAATGTCTTTACTGTCACTTTCTGAATAAAAGTCCTTGCTGAATAAAATTATTAATAAAATTATAAAAACAAAACTCTTACTGACCCAAAACTTTAGAGTGGTAGTAGAATATTATTTATATCATCACATTTTTTGTATTATGACAGATAAGCCCCCCAAATTCTCTACTGTTATGTATATTAATTTATAATTAATATAAACACAAAAATAATTTATATATAATTTATGTATTAATAATATAGATTATATTATAATAATAATAATATAGTAATATTCATATATAATATAGTTTATATATTCTCTATATAATATCTAGTTTAAATTATAGTATATAAAGTATATTATAATAATATATTAGTATATAATATGGTAGTTTGTTGAATTTATAAATATATCTATGTGTATATATAAAAGTAATGTTTTTTTTTCCCATTTTGGGTTGAAATATGACCCTGACTTGTTGTACACACTTTTAATAAAGTCAGCTGGTTTTATTAAAGCAGCCTGGGATTTATATTCCCCTCCATATTCCCAACAGCACAGTGATAAAACGGATTACAGGAATCCAGCAGGAGGAATATGGTTATCATGTATGATTTATCTCTCTCTCAGGACGGCGCTGCATTACGCTGCTGCGAACTGTAACTATCAGTGTCTGTTTGCTCTGGTGGGCTCCGGGGCCAGTGTGAATGAGCGGGACGTCAGGGGCTGCAGCCCACTGCACTACACGGCTGCGGCCGACTCCGATGGCAGGTGAGTGACACACACACACTGTCATTCATCACACTGGAAATGGAAGGTCGAGTCAAGCACACTCTCCATTGTGTGTTTTTACATAATGTGCTCTAGTTGCACATACTGTGTCAGCAAATGTAGTAGGTCATCCGGGTTTTTCAGGCACACAGAAAATGTGTTTGTTGTGCACAGATACTGCATACTACTTTCTTTCACAAATATGAGCTATTGTGCTGTCTTTAAAAATGTATAAGTAATCATTAAAAAACAATTTCTCTATGGAGAAAATGAATGGAGTTTTATTTCTATCTGTTGAATGTTTGAGCTTATGGGTCTCTCTCTGTCTGTCTGTCAGGTGTCTGGAGTATCTGTTGAGGAATGATGCGAATCCAGGTCTCAGGGATAAAGACGGATACAGCGCTGTTCACTACGCTTCAGCGTACGGTCACCGAGTGTGTCTGGAGATGGTTAGTACATCATCTGAACACACAGAACTTAAAACGCTCCTCAATACTGCTCTGTCTTCAGTGTGTTTCTCTGTCTTTTATTTTGTAGATCGCCAATGAAACGCCGTTAGATGTGGTGAGTTTAAATCTGCATTGAATCTGTGGACTGAACAAAACACTCAGTGCTGCCCTCTAATGGACACATTAATCAACATGAGTTCAAAATTAACCCTGTGAAAAAAAACATTTTTGTATTCTTTCATAAACTATCAAAATGTAATACCTTTTTCCTCAAATCATTTTATGTTGATATCAACAAGCAAAGAGTGGAAATAAATACTATTAATGAATTATAATAATTAATAATAATAACATTTCATGATCCAATCTCATCCTTTCAGCTGTTGGATACGTCTGCATCAAGCATCTTACAAGACACTGATGTCCAGCCTCCCATCAGCCCTTTACACTTAGCGGTGAGTTACAGATCCAGATCTCCGGCTTGGTAAAATAATAATGGAATATTAAATATATATTATATATGTGGAATATTTCTGCCATTTATAAAACAATGAGTCACTCAAAAATCGCCTAAAACTGTGTATTGCATCAGTGCTGTTATTGTGTGTGTGTGTGTGTGTATGTGTATGTGTATATAAAATATATATATATATATATATATATATATATATATATATATATATATATATATATATATATATATAATATAACTTCAATGAAAGTTAGAAATGTTGCAGCTAACTGAAATAAATGTTTGTTGAAGTACTAAAATTGCTAAAACTCAAACTGAAAAGAAAATTAAAAGTAATTTGAAACTATATAGAATTATTTAAACCACTATAGCACATATCAAAATTAATAAACTTTAAATACAATAAAAATACAAAGTAAAAATTAAATTTAAAATATGAATAGATACTATAATAGTATATAAATAATACTAAAATAACACAGTATTGCATTGATTTTGCCTCAGTTAAGTGATGTTCTCTAGGCTGGAAGTTCAATAAATAAAAGGCAAATAAAATGTTTTCTAAATAATTTGAGTGTCAACAATGCAAGTCAAAAGTCAGCTTCAGTGCTTTAAAACATGGCTCATCCAATCAGATATTAGCGTTGAAGTCTGTTTTATAATATTTGTATATAGCACAGTAGGTTGTATGTTGAATAAAATAATGAAATTTGAAAACTGAAGTTGGTACGTTTGTTTGTGTGTGTGTTTTTTCAGGCATATCACGGTCACCACCACGCTCTTGAGGTTCTGGTCCAGTCTCTGCTGGATCTGGACGTGAGGACGCCTCAGGGTCACACGGCTCTGAGTCTGGCTGCGTTTAAGGGTCACGTGGAGTGTGTGGATATCCTGATCAATCAGGGCGCGTCCATGCTGCTGAAGGACTACACACACAAGAGAAGCGCCGTACACTCCGCAGGTCAACAACAGTGCTTTCTTTCTCCGTCTTTCTTTTCTGACTGAGACTGATGGTACATGAGCTGATGGGTTAGGTCAGATTATGTGTATTATTTTATTGTGTATGTTTGATTCTGTCCATCTGCAGCCATGAACGGTCACTCGGAGTGTCTGCGTCTGCTCATCCATAACGCCGATCAGCAAACAGCCATCGATATACGTGATGGAAAGGGACAGTGAGTTTCAGGGCTTCTGGATCTCAGATATAAGCTTGAATACTGTCAGTCTGATGAATAGGTTCATTGTCTGTGGTGTTGTTGTTGTTGTTGTCAGGACTCCTCTGATGTTGGCAGTTCTGGGCGGACACACAGACTGTGTGTATCTTCTGCTGAGTAAAGGAGCCAGTGTGGAGGCCAGAGATAAATGGGGCCGGACGGCCCTCCACCGTGGGGTCAGTCACACACCTCTGACAAATTGTGGACTTGATTTGAAAAAACTAAATGGTCGAAAAAAATAGTCACACTTGTGTTGTTCGCGGTCAGAAGGACATGAATATGAAAAAAGACAGCAGTTTTTGGGGGGTACAATCTACAAATCAGCCACGATGCAGAAAAAAAGCACACAGCAGTGAAGGGGTGACACTCCTAAATCAATCAAGAGTGCAAAATAGACACATGAACTGGTGTGGCTGTAAGAATATGAGCCGGAAGACTCAAATAAGAGGCTGAAATCAAAAATTTTATTGAATTTTATATGTAACAAAATATCTTTCAGGTTTGACTGTAGTAAAATTGATGGAAACACTGACACTTCAAATCAACATTTCAAACAAAAAATATCTAAACCTTGGCAAAAAGTAGTCTTTGAGAATGTCTAAATATATCCAAATCTACAACCTAATCAAAGTAAGTTTTTATGTCTACAAACAACTATATAATTTACAAGCCTCTTTATTGTGGAATCTAGTGGTTACACCACGGCATTACAGATGTTTTTCTTTTTTTACTCCCACCAGATGGCACTAATCTACCTTCAAAAATTGTTTTTTAAAGGCCTTTTCTCTATTTTAACATGAAATAAATTTTTAATTGAAAAATTAATATTAATTTTTAGTATTATTATTTTCAATGGGAAAAAAATTGATCAAAAGTATTGCATAAATATTGATTAGTAACATAAAATTCTCTTAAAATACAAAAGAAAAAATATTATTGAACAAAAATATATTACATAGATTTTACTGAAAATAAAAAAAAAAGTTTCATTTCAGGTGTTCGGTCACTTTTGACCGCGAACAACACTCCCAAATGAACAAAACAAGAGGGTTAATTTTATTTATTTATTTATTTTTTACAAAAACTGAGGGACAAGTTGAATTATTTTTTTTGTGGCGATCCATATTATTCCACAAATGTTGCTTACAAATCTGTTCCAAAACTGGAACAGTATGTTTTATTTATTTATTTGTTTATTTATTTGTTAGTTTATGTATTTATTTAACAAAAACTGTAATGAGTTGAAATTATTTACTGTGGTAATCCACATTATGCCACAAATTACAGTTACAGACTTGTAGGTCTGACTGAACCTGTAACAAAAGTCATTGTTCAAAGTCAGGTAAGAGCGTCTCTCTGTCCATGTGATAATCGCTCCTCTTCACTGTGTGTCTCAGGCGGTGATGGGTCACGAGGCGTGTGTGGAGGCGCTGCTGCAGCACGGCTCTAGTTTCCTGGTTCAGGACAGTAGGGGGCGCTCTCCTCTGCACCTGGCAGCTGCTTGCGGTCACGTTGGGGTTCTGAGGGCCCTTATGAAGATCCAAAAGAGCGTCCTCGTCCTCAAGGACAACTGTGGTTACACACCGCTGCACTGGGCGTGTTATAACGGTAAACTTGCCTCCATCAAACAAACTGATGAATACTTTTATTCCTCAAGGATGCATTAAATTGATCAAGTGACAGTAAAGAATGTTACAAAAGATGTTATTGCAAATAAATGCTGTTCTTTTGAACTTTCTATTCATGTTGTGTTGATCTGTCGATCTCAGGTCATGACGCGTGTGTGGAGCTGCTCTTAGAGCGGGACGTGTTTCACAAGATGGAGGGAAACTCCTTCAGTCCACTCCACTGCGCTGTGTAAGAAACTCCTGCTGATATGATGTGCTTCCTCTTGGATGTTCGTATAAAAGCATCACATCTCTTCTCTATCTCTCTGTTTCAGTATTAATGATAACGAATCTGCTGCTGAGATGCTGATTGAAACGTTAGGTCCAGCGATCGTAAACGCCACAGACTCACAGTCCAGGTGAGAACAGGGTTTCTGTAGGAACAGCAGCACATTATATTCTTTAGTTCATGTGTTTTGTGTGTCCCGTAGGACGCCGCTGCACGCCGCCGCTTACACCGATCACGTGGAGTGTTTGCAGCTTCTGCTGGGTCACAACGCTCAGGTCAACTCCACTGACATGCTGGGAAAAACACCGCTCATGATGGCAGCCGAGAATGGACAGACCAACGCCGTAGGTGAGACACACACTGCGCTCTGAAGATATATACATATTTTTCTTCAGTTACAAAGAGTTCAGAGATCAAACAGCCGAAATAAACATTTCTTGAGTTTAAATACACTACCGTTCAAAAGTTTGGGGTCGGTAACATTTTTTAATTAAAGAAGTCTCTTCTGCTCATCAAGTCTGCATTTATTTGATTAAAAAAATACAGTAAAAACTGTAAAATTGTGAAATATTATTACAATTTTAAATTAACTGTTTTCTATGTGAATATATAGTAAAATGTAATTTATTCCTGTGATCAAATCTGAATTTTCAGCATCATTACTCCAGTCTTCAGTGTCACATGATCCTTCAGAAATCATTCTAATATGCTGATTTGCTGCTCAAGAAACATCTCTGATTATTATCAATGTTGAAAAAAGTTTGTTCAGGATTCTTTGGTTAATAGAAAGTTCAAAGTTTGTTTTATTAACTGTCATTTTTTGGTATTTTTTTATTTTTTATTTAGCTTGTAATTTTAGTACTTCAACTTTAATAATTTCATCTAACTTCATCTAATTATTTTATTTTTTATTTAATTTATGTTATTGGGTTGCTGTGACTCTAGAGGGCGATAGAGGTTCCTTCCAATGTCTGTATCATTAAATCAGATGTGTAGTTATTCGTGACGCTGCTGTAAACATGTCAACATGCTCGTCAAGATCTGTCAGAAAGCAGCTGGATATGTTGATGGTGATGTTAATATGAGTGATGGTGATGATGACGAGTGTTTTGTTTCTGCAGAGGTGCTGGTGAGCAGCGCGAAAGCAGATTTCACATTACAGGACGCACACAGAAACACAGCCCTGCATCTGGCCTGCAGTAAGGTACAAACACAAGAGTCCAGCATCTAATGTACATACAAACAACATCAACACAGTCCAAACCAGCATGTGAACAGAGCTGCTGAGATCAATTCCTCCTGCTGCTAAATGGATCAAAAAACCCTGGGTTTAAATCATAAACCCGTAGTCCAAAGCTCTGAGAATCAAATATGAGTTAAAAAGCCTTTATTGTATCATATTTAAAGCATTTAAATATAATTTTAAGAAGACATATTATTGGCAGATACAGAGAGACAGCTGATATTTACATATATACATTTTATACAAGTCGTTTGTTATGCTGTTATAAATATCTCATCTTGATTTTTGACCATGTACTATATAACAACAAATGGACCAAATTTCATATTTTTGCTCATTTTGGGCCTCTGAATCACACTGAGGTGTTATTTCCCTCCATATTCTCACTATATCAGACTATATGAGCCATAAAAGACTCATGTATCAAATATGACACTTAACAAAACACACTTTTTTTAAAGATATTTTTAAGTATTTGGTCAATAAACTTTAATTTAAAAAAAAAATAGATTTTTCTGACTATTATTATTATTGTCAGGGTTAATTACTATGATTTTTTTTTTAATTCATATAGTATAGCATGTCTTTTACAGCCTTGCATACTCCAGTACTTCCTTCTGTAAATGCAAATCTATTTTCACTTGTGTTGTTTCTGTGCTGTAGGGACATGAAACCAGTGCCTTGTTAATTCTTGAGAAGGTCACGGACAGAAACCTCATCAACTGCACAAATGCAGCGCTGCAGACGTAAGTTCAGTCTCCTCACGCATGCGAAAGCTCCTTCCATTGGTCCTCCTCCTCCTCATGATCTCAAGATTAAAGAGAGCTGCTTCTCTCTCTCTCGTGTCTCAGGCCGCTACACGTCGCCGCTCGTAACGGGCTCACGGTGGTCGTGCAGGAGCTGCTGGGTAAAGGAGCCAGTGTCCTCGCCGTGGATGAAAACGGTGAGAGCTTAAAGTGTTTAAAACCACACCACATTTTCCATCAAAGCAGGGTTATTATAGATAACTAAAACAGTAAAAAATACTTAATAAATAATTAATAAATACTTAATAATTAATTAAATAATTATAAATAAATACCTAAATTCTTAAAAATACTTAATAAATACTTATTAAATGTTAACTGAAATAAAATAAAATATATAAAAAAAACTGGCCAAGGCAACATTCTTCATTGAAAAAATACATATATACCATTCAAAAGTTTGAGGAAAAAAATAATACTTTTATTTAGTAAGGATGCCTTAAATAGATCAAAAACAACAGTAAATTCAGATTTGCATGACAGGAATAAATTTTAAAATGTATTCAAACAGAACTGCTGATAATATTTCTGTACAATAAATTTGCATCATACAAATTTACATCAGCACAAATTTGAGGTACAAATTCACCGCCGATTTTTGTCTTTCACATTTCATTTGGATCGACATACAAAACTGTCAAATGTTATCCTTGTACTGTAATCATTACAAGCACAAGTTGTAATTGTTGCCTAACATGTTTGTTGTGTCTGTTTAATTGAATACATGACATTAACCACAAAACATGTTATATTATAGCTGTATATATGGACATTACTTTGACATGCTCATATTTCAATGTATTTATAAAGCACAATAAAACAACAGTAGTTGACTATGTATATACAAATATACGCTATACAAATAAACATTAATTGAACTGAATTAAATGTGTTTCCCAGGTTACACTCCAGCTTTGGCTTGTGCCCCGAACAAAGACGTGGCCGACTGTTTGGCGCTGATACTCGCCACCATGATGCCCATCTCCCTCAGCAGTCCCAGCACCATATCGGGCCTCGCGTTTACCGCCATTAACCATTACTCCAGCCCATCCAAGACCGTGACCTTTGACCCTTTACCCATGCTGCGGTCTGAGCACGTCTCCTACCTTAAATTCAACAGCCTGGGCCGCGAGGACGGCCTCATCGTCCCTGATGATGAACTCAATGATTCAGACTCAGAAACATACTGACAACACGCCTCTGTCCCGCCCCTCAGTGTCTTAAACTAGCGCCTCATTGGCCGAATGGTGACTATGCTAATTAGGGTCGTCCCTCTATGACCGGTGAGTCCGAAGTCTCAGGAGAAAGCGGAAAAACAGGAAAATAAGAGTCAACACTGCGGTTTGACCAGTCTAGATTTGAACACTCAAGCATCACTAATACTCATTATTTCAAGCCAAATTCATTTTGTTTTCCTTTATCAGAAGAACTCTGCTCATATTGACAGCTGTGGGACTGTAATTCCCAGCATTTATGTGGAACGTGAGGAGACGATGGATTTTTGTAACCGCAGAAACAGGAAAAATTGAAGACGTCAGGGACCAAGAGCTGCAGACTTTCCCTCCAGCTTTACTTTTATCCCCGTTTGTGCATGAAGATTGAATTTAGGTTTGCATCATCATGGATTATTTATTATTAAAAAAATGAAGACTTTCAGGGTTCAAATTTAACGAGTATTTATTCCTCTGCTGTTGTGAGGAATTACAGCGATCTTCCTGTTTTGTGTGTGTGTGTGTGTGTAAGAGAGAGATTATGAATTTGAATGGTTGTGTGTGTGTGATTTATTTTATAAGAGTTCAAAGACAATGAAAAGATCAAGTGTGTGACTTGACCTTTTGGTACATTGTTAATAATTATTAATAATTCTAAATAATAAATCATTTTTGCCATAAGATTCCACAGTGTCTTTTTATTACAGGACCTTGGCAACTATTTAAAAATTATATAATACAAATTTCAATATAATATAATATTAATGTGTTAAAAGAATATATATATACATGAATTAGTATGCCTACAAGAAAACATTGTATTCATCCAATCCTGCAGTTTTTGAATCCATTCACTGATTCACTTTTATTTAATATTTGCGTATATTTGTCAGGAATCTTTTTACCCCATTTAACATTCTGTATTATCTATTTTAATATTTATATATTAGTTTCCTTTATTTCAAGTATTTTTTTTTTTTACCCTACATTACATATTATTTTTTATTATTTATTTAATTTACATATTTATCTATTATTTAAAGTATGTTTTTGTAAATACTTTAAATTGTAATATTTAAATGTTTTGTAAGAACTGTAAATGCCCGGCAAGATTTATTTTTGTAGGTATACAGCAGTTGAAAAATCAAAAAATCTCTTTCATTGTTATTTATCCGTAAACTTTCATTAAAATCAATTCCCCTCCCTCTTGCAGCATCTCTTCTCTTTTCTGATGATGAGGGCGGGGCAACCTGTCACTCACATGAGATCCACCAATAGCAAACCACAACCATCCAATCAATTCCCCATGGTCAAAATCAAGCCCCACCCTACATTTCTTCTTGTTTGAAAAGCAGTTTCACTCAGATATACGTCACAATGGTGGAAGAAAAGACTTCTCAGCTTCTGTTTCATGCTGACTTTAACCACTGCTAGTCTCTTTAGCTGTGCACTTTGATCACATGATTGTTTGTTTTAAAAGTTCATTCATCTCAAAAATGAAAGCTCTCATCATTTACTCACACTGATGTCCTTCTGTGGCATAGAGAAAGATTTTCAGCCATTAAATTTGGGTCTGTTTCTCATATAAAGCGTTGTATGACATAAGATAACTTGAAATACAGACTATTTCTATATAAATTTATTTTGGAATTTTTTATTTCGGTGTCACCCATTTCCAGTTATTATTTAACTACAAAACAGATTATGCTCCTTGATATTGCAAACTGGACAGAAGTCTTGCACATTTAAAAAATATAACGTACTTCCACGTTGCAAAATAAGGTGACAGAAGAGCATACATATTCTTAAAATCAGTGTTTGATAGGAAAAAAAATGGAATGAGGTTTTATTAAAATTATGACAATTTTTCAATTTCATTTTTGGGTGAAGAAATGCATTTCAACAAGATTAAATGATCTTTTCATCATTGTCCTTCTCATAGTGTCTCCCATACAGCACAGCTGTTACAAGTCCGGCGCTCATTCCAGTCCGGCTCATGTAAAAGCGGGTTCCGTTCTCCCAACCAGAATGATCCGGAATATCCAGAGTCATCCCGCTACCCAGAATTCCAGGGAACACATGACTAGTCGTAAAGGTCCCCGTCAGCCTGAAGTCCACCGTCGTTTGAGCGTGTTCGGTTTCTCCTCCGCAGCTGCTGTGATGATCACCTGTGCACTTCACCAGAGCACAAACCTCCAGGTAATACGTCCCGTGCACCACATGGAGGCCGTTGAAGACTCCTAGAGCGTAAAACTCATGCGTGTCGGACCTCCGGAACAGCAGGTGGCAGCAGACAGAGCCACTACAAATGCTAATGTTCCCTTCACTGCCTCGCAAAGGGACCAAAGTGAAATTATCATACATCATGATGGAGGTAAAGGTTGCAGATGTAAGTCCTTGTGCACATTCAGAGTCTTTCTGGCAGTATTTTACACCATCATCTGGGTCAAAGCTACTTGTAGGCCAAACATGCATCTTTTCTGGTTCTTCTGACTTTAGTTTCTCTTTTGGATACCCAGAAAATGGCACCAGTGCTTTGTCTGCTCTGTCCCCAATAAATGATGGATCCAAAACGGGCACTCTACGCACTAGCAATTTCCCAGAATTCCCCTTTGAATCATGATGAATTAGCGAATCCCATGGCGTGAAGATGCCGCTGCCGGTTATGCCGTACTCAGCAGCTCGGACGTTGGCGGCCAGCAGCGTGACGCCCGTTGCGTGCGAGAACGAGCGCTGAAACTGTACAGCGGCCAGCAGGGGGAGCTGGTTCATCCACGCAGTGGGGTATACGATCTGCCGGACACCCATGTCCTTTACTAGAGTCACCGCCGGGTCACGGAACAGAATGTCGAAGCACGTAAACACCCCGAATTGGCCCGCGAACGGTGTGGTGAACGTGACATACTCGGGCTCCGATGGAGCGTCAAACGCCGCCTCAAAGTACAAGTTCTGTTTGTGATATCGGGCCACGATGACGCCCTGGTCACTGAACACCACGTTAGTGTTGAACTGGTACTGGCCGTCCGCAGGACAGCGAGGGTCGGCGGTTCGGTTACAGCTCTGACGGGACGGCATGTTGGCCACCACGAAGAGGCGGTTCTTTTGAGCCATACAGCTTAGGCTTTGGAGGACCTGGGAAAGAAACAGATAACTTGTTAGAAACTGGAAAAACTGGCTTTCATCATGTCAAATGATTCTTTAAAAAGGGTAGTAAATATCAGTTTTGTACCTCAGTGTCTGGAAATCTGTGTGGGTCAGCACACGGACTCCATGTGACCTTCTGAGGGTCGGGAACGGTCTCCAGATAACCAGCGATAGAAGCTCTGGTGAAGTTGAACCCATGGATGGCATCTTCTGGAAACACTATGATCTGGGCACCCTGTTTGATTAATGATATATAAACGTTAAGGGTCCTATAGAAATCATATAGGAATGTCTGTGTCTTAAAGGGTTAGTTCTTGTGTTACGCAGCACGTTTGAGCTTCTGCAAGAACCAATGAGGTTCATTCTCATGTGTTACGCAGCAAGTTTGAGCTTCTGCAAGAACCAATGAGGTTCGTTCTCATGTTACGCAGCACACAAAAGAGTGTTATGCATCACGTTTAAGCTTCCGGAAGAGGTTTGTTCTCGCGTGTCAAGCAGTTTCGGTTGAGCTTCTGTTCATGTTCGCAGATCAATGTTTATATGTGAAAAAAAGTCTAAATTAAATATGTTCATCATATAGAGCAATTGAGTCTCTTCAGAAAATTTGGACTAAACTGCTCGATTCATATGGATCAGTTTTACGACCTCTTCATGAACTTTTTGAAGACTCGTAGTTGTGTCTACGGAGGGACGGAAATCTCTCAGATTTCTTTAAAAAGATCTTCATTTCTGTTCTGAAGATGAACGAAAGTATTAATGTTATGAAATCTTATTAATGACAGAATGTTCATTTTTGGGTGAACTATCCCTTTAATTGATTCTTGGGTTAGGGTTAGTCCTATTGTATATTGTGTAATCTTTAGTACCAAACTTTCAGAAAATAACAATCTGAAATAGCAGTTAAAGAATTTATGAACATGCATTTTTATGGTTTAATACAATCC
This sequence comes from Mylopharyngodon piceus, assembly GCA_039654765.1. Lineage (NCBI taxonomy): Eukaryota > Metazoa > Chordata > Actinopteri > Cypriniformes > Xenocyprididae > Mylopharyngodon > Mylopharyngodon piceus. Next base: position 18,937,472 of record CM077448.1, on the reverse strand, counting down.
TTTTACATTAGCACCCATTTGTATGCCTACTTTTATGCAAACTAGTATCTCATTCATAGTTGACCTTTAACTTTGCTTCTGAAATGATATTGCTGGTAAATAATTGTTGTAGGGTTTAAACATGTATTTTGTTCGATGCATTTTACGGGTCGTTTTATCTTAAAAAGGAGACAAGAAACACGTTCATGTGCAAAGTGTTTGTGAAATAAGCAATCTTTTGACAAAAGTATCTGACAATTACAAAGCACTGAGATGTTTATCACTATAACATTTTCTGGGACGCAAATATTGCTTCAATTAATACTACTCATAGTTTTATATGTTTAAATGGGTACAAATTCTTATTGCATTCCTTTTGTTCGAGTCTTTTGATCAATGTTTCAAGTTCTCACACTGTCTGAAAGTGTACCTGCTGTGCTGCCAAAACTGCCTGCTCTTCAAACACATGCAGGTTTTGCTTCATGTGCTCCAGGGCGGATCTCCGGTCTAGCGGGACTCTGGGGTTCGAGTTAAGCCGCACGCGGTGCTCATACACCGCCGCCACATAGGACGGATGATCCGCGGCGAGGATGAGGTGCAGTCCGCTCAAATAGAGCAAAAACCTGGCGAACCCGAGCGCCATGAGCAGGTTGAACACGAACTCGCGTGGGTCAGTCTGCCGTGAGCTCAAAAGTGAGTCCAAAAGTGAGTCCAAAAGCTCAGGTTAATCATTACAAAATCTGTCATGGATTTAAGGGTTTTCGTGGTTAAAAACAATTTTACATAAACATAATGATGTGCATTAGTAAACCAGGTAAACATCCATAACCTTATTTTCTAAAGTTAGAAACTTGTCGCTCGCTGCTTATTTACATCTCTTCAGATAATTTACATTAGCATTTTCTTCTAAATATATTTGCATGTATTTGTATAAAAATATTTATAATAAACAAAAGCACACTGTTGTCAATGGACTTCCGGGTGACATTACGTCACTCGCAATCCGCGATTCTATTGGTTGGCCTGAGCTCCATCTGCACAGATATGTTCTTCGTTGGCAGTGCACACCATGGACATATAAATACATTACTGCCTACTGTTTTTTTAATAGCGTGTGGAAAAAAACAATATATAGCTGTAAATATTATTTACATAATATGTTGCTTGCTTATTGTAGCGTGTGGAATCCAGATATTGTTATTTAGCAGTTTTTATTCAGATTCCAATTCCAGTTCTTACTTTTGGCACATAATAAGTCAACAAAGATGTTTAACACAACTGATATTACTTCTGGTTCATTAATAGTGTTGGGTGTAATTAATAACTGAGTAAATTATTTAGGCCTACTTGAAAAGTAAAAAAGTTAAGTAAAGGGATTACTCTTAATTTTTCTGTAATTTAATTACAGTTACTTCTGATGTAATTGCATAGACTATACAACAATTTTACATAAAACAATAGTGGATATAACATCAAAATCTACTGTTAAAGGTATGTTTAATGTAACCTTCTCCCTTTACACACTTTGGTCAGTTCAAGAATAATTTATGCAGTTGTATATTGTTTATTTGAAAGAATTAAAAGAGCAGTTTCATGTCTATCCTTGTATTGTGCAACTGGTAGAGGTTTGGGATTTAGAAAGTAATAGGTAATCCAATACTTTTTAGAGAGAGAATAATTAGTACAGTAATCTAAATACACTGTTGAAGATGTAACTAGTAGCTAGTAATTAATTACTTTTTTAAAGTAACTTACACATCACTGCTCATTAGTTGGAAATGGATGATGAAGTCGAGCATATTGCATTGTGGGATATAATATCTCGTGCAGTGTGCTCTAGTCTGTTGTATACTGTACATTATGGCAAATGATGGGATTTCATGCATACAAAATTGTTCTGTTAATATTAACTTAATGCGAGTGTGTAATATTTGACTGCTTTAGTGCTCAACATCTAAGCAAATTAGAATCAGACGTGACCTCCTCTCTGATGGCTGTTGTGTTTTGAATCATTGGACACACTGAGGTGCAGTGCTGGAGTCTGTCAGACAGAAAAATGACTGCAAACACTGATCTGAAACAAGCTTTTTTTGGGTTTTCTAATATGATGCTAACGTGCAGAGACTGCTGCCGTTGCATCTTCAGGGTTTGTCAGCACCATCCTTTTGGTGTGTTTGTGTGTGTTTTGAGGGAGACAACCATTGATATGTTTTCGAGTTGAAGTCAAGACCAGATCGTTTAAGGACTAGACCCTAGAGGATGAGATTCAGACCAATTTTAATGAACTAAAATAAAGACAATGCTGCAAGTGTTGTACAGAGACCTTGCTGATCTGTTGTTCAGGAAACAATTGTTATTATTGGAGCTCTAACACCATGAAGCCCAAAATACACTTTGGTTTTGACACGTACACTGTGTAAATTTGGTCACCAAAATATCATAGTATGTGCATACTGTATAATGCATCTTTGTGCACAACCTGATGTGTATAAGACTAGAGAATGACAAGCAGGGCTGATAAACACGTCAAGAGGGGTTTAAACTAAATGGCATTTATATTTATACCGGATTCCTCAGCTACCAGAGCAATTCCATGGAGTCTCTCTGAACGATATGGGAACCATCCAGCTTGGCCAGCCATTTTACACTCTTGCACGGGATGGTAATCTGACCAAATGAAATCTGGCACTCCATACAGAAGCTTTCCTTATGCTTACAACAAAAAACACTAATATGTTTAAATATGAAGAGGGCCTTCCCCACCTCAATCTTGGTTCTTCCTCATCTACTTAAGGAGTTTTCTTTGCAGCTTACTCAAGGGGCTTTAAAAGGGACTATTCTTTGTCTTAATCTAGTCAGTTAAGATAATTGACTATGTAGCAGACTTCATGAACTGAGCACCATTGTTACAACTTACCCAGGTAAACAGGTAACAGTTAGAGAGATGCCCACAGGTATTGTTTTTTAACATAATGAACAACCAAAGAACAACATAACGCTGTCTGTTGGCCTTCAGAAATGTTTGGGTATGATCATTCAGCTGATATGCAAACTTTCTTGCTTCCAGCAAGTTTCACTTTGTCATAGGAGCCAACCTATGATATGACAATGCCTAATAATGAGACAGAACCTCTTCCAGCTGATGGAAAAAATACCTTTAAGGAATAAACCTTAAAAAAGCTCACTGACTTAGCTGAAAATCTAGAAAATAACTGGTCGAAGCACCAAACTGATGTGAAAGATTTCCTCACATCAAGTCCTATTGTTTAAATACATAAATAAAAACAACACTGCTGCTTTCAAAATCAAGAAAATTAATCTATGAAATACTATGAAATTTAAATAACTCCAGATTGAAGTGATACAAGTACACCCAAAAATTAAAGTTTCGTCATCATTTATTCTGGCTCCAAACCTGTATGACTTCCTTTTTTCTGTGCAGCACAGAAGCGTTTCTCAGCTTTTCTTTTTTTGTTTTGTATTTGTATTCTTTTTTGTCAATGTGATCCAGTGTTCTTCACAATATTTGGTGTTCCACAGAAGAAAAGTTTGGAAGTACATAAGGGTGAGTAATTGAAAACCAAATTTTAATTTTCATGTGAACTACCCTTCAAGAGGAAGAGAAAAAAAAAAAAAGAAAGATGATAAAAGCATTAGCCTCTATCCTGCAGTAATAGCACATCTCCACCTCTTGCGAGGGTGTAATGTGTAACATTCAAATATAAGCCCAAGATCAGCTCTGCTGTTCACATTTACATCCCAGAGAATCGACAGACGCAGAGAACAATCATCTGTGGCAAACGGTAAATATGACTATTTTATATATATGAGTTATGTTTTCTATGTGATCGTATTAGATGCAGGCAATTTTGTGTCTTAGTTATAAAATATTAATATATAGAATATGATTTTAAAACCATTTAAAAATCTGAAGGAAATCATTTTATTTCATTGTTTGTCTCTTCTAAATAGTGACCTGAATATGGCTTCCAAAACTCAAATATTACTACTACTGCTAGTGGCTGTAATGATTGCAAGCTATGGTCTTACCAATGCCAACACCACAGCAACGACAAAAACAACACCCAACAGCACTGCGGGATCTCTTTCTCCTGTGGGGATGGTGGGGCTGCCTGGTCTTCTGATCTACACGCTCACCTCCGCTGCGCTTCTCAAACTCTTCCAGCTCATCTGAACACCATGATCATCATCTCCTTCTGTCTGTCAAACAGCTAAACCTACAGTGCCTGTGACTGTGTCTGCACAAGTTTTTAGCACTTAATGTCAGATTGTGTCAGATTACTGATTGTTCTGCTCTGATAATTATCTGCATGCTATAAAAATGTAGAAAAAATATATATGATCGTATATGAAGACTTAAGAATAAAGAAGGAAAAAAACAATTTTGTTGACTGTGCTGACATTTCTAAATGACCTTCCACCTGCAGAATGGTTAAAGACAGGTGTTTATAAGCAAATTATTAAAAAGGGTATGTATGTGTTGGGCATTTGAGTAATTTTATTAAGGTGAAATAAGGTTGTGATTATACCAAAATTTTAGATCCCACTGAATTTTCACAATTCTTTATACCCATTTCGATATTATAGAAACAAAGCTAATATAGCTAATACTAATAAATATGGACGATGCACCTTCACCTGGGGGCGATCGAGACCCTTTGGCTTCACTTTTCAGGACATTTGCGGCACACTTGAGCCTAACTAATATAAGTTATTGAAGACAGTTGAACAATCAGTACTAAAATAAGAACAAAGAAACTAACAGTAGGACAAATAAATGCAACAGATCAGAACAAAAGTACAAATCGAAATAAAGAGTGATTTCAGGTAGGTCTATAACAGAAGATTATTACAGAAATTATTATTTTTAAAGCTATGTTCAGTCAAGAGCAGCGAGTGATTCTCTCTTTTTCTTTAGTTGTTTGATTGACAGTAATGACACAGACGGCAGCAGGAATATTAGGCTGCTGTCACTTTAAGATGACTTCGTGTTTTTGAATTTTTACACTTTTAAAGTAATTTTTCATTAACAAAATAAAAATCTTAATAGAAAAATGAATTTCTTCATTTTTGCATGTTCTAACAGGTGATATTGTTTCACATCACGAAACAGGTTTGTGTTGCCTGACTTTGATGATGCGTATCTTCAGCACAGTTTGCAGTGCAGGCTGCAAAATTAATATTAGTGGCTCGGCTCACGACATCTGGGGGACGACCAACGGAGACAGCCGGTGGATCAGATGGCGCAGACTGAGGGTCGCTTTATAATATTAAGGTAGAACCACCGTACTCACATGAACTGTTTAAAATATGTCTTTAGTACCTTTCTGGATCTTGAGAGGTTCAGTGACATTGCTGGCAATAGAGGCCTCACTGAGCCATCAGATTTCATCAAAAATATCTTAATTTTTGTTCTGAAGATGAACGAAGGTCTTACGGGTGTAGAACGACATGAGGGTGAGTAATAAATGGCATTATTTTCATTTTTGGGTGAACCCTATAAGTGAAGTCATTTGGCCGGTAGAGTGCTGGAGTCAGAAAAATGACTGTAAACGCTGATCTGAAAAGAGCTGTTTTAGTTCACTGGAGATCTGACACCATGAAGCCCAAAACACACTTTGACCACTTAAAGTGTTCTAACAGGTGATATTGTTTCACATCACGAAACAGCACACACTGGGGTGTGTGCAGTGTGAGTAAAGTTTGTCTCCACCAGCATATTACATCCATACTGTACAGTATGCGCACAGCCTGATGTATCTAAGACTGGAAAATGACAGGGCTGATAGGCCACATCAAGAGGGGTTTAAACTTATTTATATTTATATCTATATACTGGCTTCCTCACTCTGGCACTCCATGCAGAAGGTTTCCTAAGGCTTAAAACAAAAAACAAGGGGAAAAAAATAGACAAATCTGGTGCTGAGCGGAAAACAGTCGGCCCCAGCACTCTTAAAGCAGAGCCTGAATGCATTTGGTGTCATAGGAACCCTGATATGACAATGCCTTCATCTTCCAGCTGATGTAAAACTTTACACCTGCTCAAAGTCACATGGTTAGAGTGAATAAACATTAAAAAGCTCACTGACACCTGAAAATCTATAAAATAACAGTTTGAAGTACCAAACTGATGTGAAAGATTTCCTCACATCAAGTCCTATTGTTTAAATACATAAATAAAAACAACACTGCTGCTTTCAAAATCAAGAAATTTAATCTGACAAAAATTAAATTTATGTTCCCTAATATCCTACTATGAAAGTTCAATAACACAAGATTCAAGTGATTCAAGTTCACCAAAAAAAAGAAAGTTCTGTCATCATTTATTCTGGTTCCAAACCTGTATGACTTCCTTTCTTCTGTGGAACACAGAAGCGTTTCTCAGCATTTCTTTTTTTGTTTTTTTAAAATACAGTGAAAGTTAATACAGTAAAAGTTAATGCGATCCAATGTTCTCCAAACATTGGTGCTTGGTGTTCCACAGAAGAAAGAAAAAGTGATAGCGGTTTGGAAGTATGTAAGGGTGAGTAATTAAAAGTCAAATTTTCATTTTCAGGTGAACTATCGCTTTAAGAAGAAGACTGACCAGAAAAATCATATTAAAAGCATTCCCCTCTATCCTGCAGTAAAAGCACATCTCCGCCTCTCGCGAGGGTGTAATGTGTAACATTCAAATATAAGCCCAAGATCAGCTCTGCTGTTCACATTTACATCCCAGAGAATCGACAGACGCAGAGAACAATCATCTGTGGCAAACGGTAAATATGACTATTTTATATATACAAGATATGTTTTCTATGCGGTCGTATTAGATGCAGGCAATTTTGGGATGTGTCTTAGTTATAAAATATTAATATATAGAATATGATTTTAAAAACACTTAAAAACTGAAGGAAATCATTTTATTTCATTGTTTGTCTCATTTAAATAGTGACCTGAATATGGCTTCCAAAACTCAAATATTACTACTACTGCTAGTGGCTGTAATGATTGCAAGCTATGGTCTTACCAATGCCAACACCACAGCAACGACACAAACAACAACAGCAACGACACAAACAACAACAACCAAGATCACAACAACACCCAACAGCACTGCGGGATCTCTTTCTCCTGTGGGGATGGTGGGGCTGCCTGGTCTTCTGATCTACACGCTCACCTCCGCTGCGCTTCTCAAACTCTTCCAGCTCATCTGATCATCATGATCATCGTATCCCTCAGTCTGTCACACAGCTAAAGTTTTCAGCACTTTAATGTCAGACTCTGATAATTATCTGCATGCTATAAAAATGTAGAAAAATATATGTATGATCGTATATGAAGACTTAAGAATAAAGAAGGAAAAAAACACTTTTGTTGACATTTCTAAATGACCTTCAACCTGCAGAAAGATTAAAGACAGGTGTTTATAGGCAAATTATTAAAAAGGGTATGTATGTGTTATATAGGGGTGGGCATTTGAGTCATTTTATTAAGGTGAAATAAGGTGGTTTTTATACCAAAATTTTAGATCCCATTGAATTTTCACAATTCTTGATACCCATTTCGATATTACAGAAAAAAAAGCTAATACTAGCCTAACTAATATAAGTTATGTTACTTATTGAAGACAAATAATCAGTACTAAAATAAGAACAAAGAAACTAATTACAAACAGTAGGACAAATAAATGCAACACAACAGAACAAATGTACAAATCAAAATAAAGAGTTTTTCAGGTAGGTCTATTACAGAAGATTATTACAGAAATTAAATAAACGAATCAAATGTAAAATTAAAAACGGCATAGTCCACACTGTATGAATTAAATATACATTGATTATTAAAGCTACATAAGATGTTTAGTCAAGAGCACTAAAGTCCTGGTTTAAAGTTTGATTAAAAATGGATTATTGAATGCTTGATTCGGATTAGTTGACGAATGTTCTAAGATGTGCAATTATTGTTCATTAAACGCACAGAAGTAGTTCCAGGTCTGTTAACCGCATTACAGCATTACATCACTTTCATAAGTCCTTACAGCCTACAACAGCAAAAGAACCAAAGACCACAATGACAATGACAATGACAAAGCAAACAAATATGAATTTCCTTGTTTTCCCTACTAAATTACCTTATGTTATCTATGGAAATCACACAGACGCACGGAAACGTCACACGCAGAGAAACTTGTTTTAGAGATTTTCAGAGAGCATTTGATTGGACAAAATTTGTAGTGCAAAATGATAGAAGTAAAAGTAACTTTGGCCAAGTTTGTATGGAAATATAATGAAAGGAAACACAGTTGAGTGCTGGAAGGATGCAAATACAGACGTCACACTTGGCATTTAATGCTCACTGACTATTATTAACCATAGCCAAGCTAGCTTGTACATCAAATGTACACACAGTACAAATAAACATTACCACACCCTCAATGCTTTTTTAGGGGACTGAAATATTTCCGTCACTCTAATTAGACTGAGATTTAAGATATGCTATATAGCCCAAAGTATACTTGAAATATACTTGAAAAAACTATATTTGAAAGGCTACATTCAGCTGAATGCATAAGCGTTTGCATCAAAACTGAAGCATACAGTATTTTGGCCTTTATATTAGCCTATATTAACCTTTTAGTTTTATTCCTATTCTGCTCCAAGGAGGGCTTTAAAGTGTTAAACAAAACCTGGAGGAAGCTTAACAAATCCGTCTCCCGACTATGATCATGGAAGGCTTTAATATAATGCCCCTGTGTGTTGGCAAACAGCTAATGGTAGTAGATCTTTATGCAAAGGTATTATTTTCAGTAGGTTATTTATCTTGATGAACTAGATATGTAAACTACAGGAGACAATGGTGGAAGAAAGTAAAAGTACTAATACCACACTATGAAAATACTAATGAAAAAGTCTTGTATTCAGAAACTTAAATAAGTAAAGTATTATCAGAATAAATAAACCAGCAAATTCACAGATTGTGTTTGGACAATGGACTTCTTTTGCTTGTGTATACATTACGTGCCTGTGGTGCATTAGTGGTTCATTGATTATAAGTTTGAATTTGATTAAAGACTCATTGGCTATTTTATGATATATAATGTAGGCTCATGGCATGATAATGCAGGAACTTTTCCAAACATACACTCCCCAAAAAGGACAAAACCAAACAATACAAAAACATAAAACACACACACACCCACACACAAAACCTAAACAAAACAGAAAGACATTTTACAAAAGCACATGTATCATAGCGATCATTGCTCCTTAATGTACAGGAGGAAATGATCCCAGACTTACTAAAAATTACCCTTTTGTATTGTTCTAGATATTGAGTATTCAAAGGGAGCCTTTTCAGAAATAAATTTAACCCATTCAGTAAATTCAGATGTTTTTGTGTACTTCCCATAGTTTCACAATAAAGTTCTTGCTGCAATAATGAAGCCTGTCAGTATTAATCAAAAATGTGCTTTGCTGACACCTTGTGGAAGAAGTGTTTATCACCAAGAAGACATAAGTATAAAATGATATTTGTTAAATCCATTCCCCAAGTTTCGCCACATTCCTTTCAAAAAGGAACAACCACACCGCAGTCCCATATTGCAGGTAAGAAGGTGATACTGTGTCTTTTCAACGTCTTGAGCACTGCTAGAAATGTTTGTACTTATACTTTCAAAGGTGTAGTCTGAGACCAGTTACAGCCTTTGATGGCTTGTTACCACCTCCAACCAATAGCTGCTAGTCCCTATGCTATAGTATCTTCATTTTCTAATTTTTTTACAACTGGATTACACTGAGCTCTCAAATATGACTGTGTCAAATAACATGTAAGAAAATGAGGGCTGGGGCTATAGCCTTAACCTATCCATCTCCTTTCCATGTAGCTATATGGCATTATGACTTCTATCTTCACTCTCTACTATTAAAACTAAGCCCGCTAATGAAAGGCTCACTGTTGACAAGCAACTACTAGACTGACATGAAGGCTAGCTTGCTATTACCAAATCAACCAGATAGCTAGTTTTCAGTCACATGGCACGGAGACCGGGTGGGCAAAACATCCATAGAACTGCATTACAGGCCTGTCAGTTTTCCATTCTGGGTTCACCTGCTCGCCTGTACATAGTATGCATCATCAGCAAGGTGCACACTAAACTTGGTCCCCCAATACCGTCTTGTGTCATTAGTATTATGTACAAACCTGGTAAAAATCACTGGAGGCCAATGGAGGAAAGTCTTGTTTTGCCCTCCAGGTGGGCGACATCATGTGAAAACTATACATAACATTGCCTGGTTATTTGGTGATAAATGGCTAAATAAAGTCACTGTATTCTCTGACGAGAGGGGTGACAACGAGTGTCACACTTCTCTAATGTCATTGATCACGACATCAGTTCACGGCAAGGTAAGTGACGATCGACATGATTGGCTGCTTAGTTAGCAAAGTGTTGTCAGGTTTCACACCCCATAGTGCACTTACAATATGAGATGAAATTTACTTCACATGCACTGTACGCATACCCTAGTGTACATGTAAAAACCGAAGGGCTTTAAACCGAGACCCAGATCCAGAACAAGAATATCCCAAAAATGAATGAAAAATGAAAATGTCATCATTTACCCTCCCTCATGTTTTATGGTATTTGTCAAAACATATCTTTTTCTGTTCCATGATGACAATTGTCATTTTTGGGTGAATTATTCCTTTAAAGGGGACCTATTATACCCCTTTCACAAGATGTAATATAAGCCTCTGGTGTCCCCAGAATGTGTCTGTGAAGTTTCAGCTCAAAATACCCCACAGATCATTTATTATAGCTTGTCAAATTTGCCCCTATTTGGGTGTGAGCAAAAACACACCATTTTTGTGTGTCCCTTTAAATGCAAATGAGCTGCTGCTCCCGGCCCCCTTTCCAGAAGAGGGCGGAGCTTTAACAGCTCGCACTTCGGTTGATCAACAACAACAAAGCTGGAAAATCTCACGCAGCCAAAATGAGGATTGTCAGTAACGGTGTTCAGCCTTATATTGTTCAAACCGGAGTCGACACTGATGGAGAGACTCAGGAAGAAGTTACAACTTTTAGAATGAAACTGGACATTTCTGAATGGTTAGTGGATAAATTTATGTAGTTGCTGTGGAGTTGATTCAACTCATCGACTAGCATGTGCCGTCATGTTAATCTTTTGTGCAAATCCAGCGTTGAATTGACCCTTGTTTGTGAAGCAGTCCAGCGTAAAATGACGGCATGTCAACAACACTCTACTACAACAACTCTTCCTCTTCTCTAAAGCAGCCCAACATGGCCTCACCCCCTTTGTTGTGTGTTCTCAGGGGCGGGGTTTATGTAAATTTTGGGGTTTGTGATGTCACTAACCCAGGAAGAAGCTCATTGTACTCTCTACCAGCCGTTTGTTGTAGTCCTTAAAAAGCGATTTCTGTAAAAGAATATATCTCCCTTTGCATTGAACTTTGAGCGTTGTAACTTTTCAGATGTTGTTTATGCTCAAACAGCAACATTACACACTAACTAAAGTTAAAAAGTGAAATCATAATCAATGACCCCTTTAAGTTTGAGACCTATGAGGTCTGAAGTCTGGTGAGGTCTAAAGACTAAGATCACAAGATCAAAACTCTCTGTTTTGAAATAAAGACGTCTTACTGTGTGAAATCACAATAGTGGAAAGTGACTCGTGCTGTGAGCATCTGTTTATTACACAAATAAGGACTTTGTGCCATGGAAACACATTGATAACATCATGATAACGAGATAAACACTAAGTATAAATATATAGCTTTGAACTACATGAGTCCCTCCTTACGTTACGACCTGTGGAGTAAATCTACGACAATAGAAATGTTCATCGCACAACGCCGACAGAGTGAAAAACAAGTGCAGATATCTTCTGCTAAGGCTGGCATCCCATTAACTGCTTTCAATCGTAAGCTTCATTTACATAGTCGCTGGAGAATCAGGTGGTGCCATGCATACTAATCCAGTCACTTACAATTGTTTATGCTACAACAGTTAGTAGGTGTGTCATCACCCATCAAAACTGATTTGATTCAAGTCAGCTAGTGAAACGCCACGGCAGAAGACAGGGAATACAAAGAGTGTCCATTCACAACACAAACATTTGAGGAAGACATGAAGAACATCCACTCCGTGATGATGAAAAGTTCAACATAGTTCCCGTCACTTCATAGTTGATGTCTGCATGACAATTCTAATACTTTCATGGTTTTCTGGTTTTAAATCAGTCTGAGATGAGATGTCCGTAACACCGAGATGATAATAGTTTCGCACGATGGCTCCTCTAACATGTCATACTGTAGTCTCAGATACAGGCCCCTGCTTTGGCCCCTGTGCTGAAGGTTTGGGTTCCTATAGAGCAGGAGTTTAAACACTGTTGAGAAGCAGCACTGCTGGTGTGTTGGAGGTCACAGTGAAAGAACGAGTGTCTGTGTCATCTGCAGTTTGGAGAGATAAACTGCGCAGGCTCTTCTCCAGGTGGGAGCTTTTCTGACTGCTGATGCTGTTCGTACCTCCAGGTTTAACTTCTGCACCATCTGCTCTCTCACCTGTTAGAAAACACAATGAACTGTTGAGAATCTGTTCAGTTATTCAGAACAAATGAATGTTGGCTAATGTCAGAAACTGTATCTGAAATTGAAAGAATTTTCCAGGTTCAATACAAGTAAAGGCATATTTTTTGCATTTCCTTCAGCCTGAGGCTTATTCATTTCACTTTTGGTGTGCAAGGGCCTTTACATTTGCCAAAAATATAACTTTTTTTTGTTATTATAAAGCAAACAAGCCCGGTCCACGTGAGACAAAGTAACGCAAAAGTAACATAACACATTACTTTCCATTAAAAGTAACTAAGGAAATTAGTTACTGTAGCCCCTCCAGATTGAACCAACGGGACTCGAACCCCGGTCCGTCTGCATGGGAGGCGGGTGCTCTAAAAAGGAGGCTAAAGACCACAGTCTCTAGTGTCAGTCACTTGAGCACCTCTTAAGTTAAGGGAAGTGAGGTTTACACGCACAGCTCTTACTAGCCTACGTGTGTTACTTTGAGTAATGAACCATTGTAACACATTACTTTTAAAAGTAACTTTCTCCAACACTGCTTGTAAAATTATATTTACCTTGTTTGCATCTTATGGCTTTAATATTGAAACAGTGAGTATTTTAATGTTTACAGATTGGTCCCATTTACTTTCATGGTAAGAGCCTCACTGTAAGCCAGATTTTTGCTCTTTTTTTAACCCTTGTAAGCTATCCGTTTGGGATGTACACTCAGGGGTTACTGTAGACCACAGACAATATAATGTGATTTTGTAACAAATTAATGTTTTTTTTTAAAACAAATGTAATTTTACTAACTTTATTAATGTTTTTGCAGTTACATTTGTGCAGTTTTGGGAGGATTTATGGCATGTTTTAAATTTATATAAATAAATTGATAATTTTTTTTTTTTTTTTTTAAATTCAAAATAACAACAATTTATGTAAAATTTATTTTAAAAAAAGACCCACATTTCTAACTTTCATTCATGGAGATAACATGGACAATTTGCCATGGTTTAGTGTTAAGATTTTTGCCATCTTTTGGAAAATATAGTTTTAAAAGTAAAAAATTATCACTTTAACCAGTAACTTTGGCTGCAGAGCTCCACTATTTGCTATTGCTATTTGAACAACATCTGCAAAGTTACGACGCTCAAAGTTCAATGCAAAGGGAGATATTTTCTTTTAAAGAATTCTCTGTTTAAGGACTACAACAAACGGTTGGTAGGGACTACAACGAGCTTCTTCCCCAAAAATTTACATAAACCCTGCCCCCGAGAACACACAACAAAGGTGGTGAGGCCATGTTGGGCTGCTTTAGAGAAGAGGAAGAGTTGTTGTAGTAGAGTGTTGTTGTCATGCCGTCATTTTACGCTGGACTGCTTCACAAACGAGGGTCAATTCAACGCTGGATTTGCACAAAAGATTAACATGACGTCACATGCTAAAAGTTTTAACTTCTTCCTGAGTCTCTCCATCAGTGTCGACTCCGGTTTGAACAATGTAAGGCTGAACACCGTTACTGACAATCCTCATTTTGGCTGCGTGAGATTCTCCAGCTTTGTTGTTGTTGAGCAACTGAAGCGCGAGCTGTTAAAGCTCCGCCCTCTTCTGGAAAGGGGGCCGGGAGCAGCAGCTCATTTGCATTTAAAGGGACACACACAAAAACAGCGTGTTTTTGCTCACACCCAAATAGGGACAAATTTGACAAGCTATAATAAATGATCTGTGGGGTATTTTGAGCTGAAACTTCACAGACACATTCTGGGGACACCAGAGACGTATATTACATCTTGTAAAAGGGGCATTATAGGTCTCCTTTAATGTTTGTGGATAATCACCATTATGCTAGAAATGCTGTCGATTGAGCTTAACTTGTATTGAACACGAAATAATCCCTTAACACTCATCAAATGTAAGTAAAATTGGCTTTGACAAGTAAACTAAACTTGATGTGATTCGGTTCTCATCGTCCTCATGGTTCAAGGGCTTTTGGCTCTCACCTCTTTCCTGTTCACAGTCTGGAGACGAGGCTCCGCTGCACTCACTGCGAGGGCCCAACACCGGAGACACCTGTTCGAAGCCCTCCAGAGACCCCGAGCCGGGCAGCTGGAGCAGGTCAGGACCGGCAGAGAGGGACGGCGGGGGCGAGGAGGAAGAGGAAGGGTACGGGCAGGAGGACGAGAGCAGGGGATACGGGGAGGAAGAGGAGGGGAACGGACAGGGCAGGTCTAGAGGCGCAGACGTGGAGCTCAGGCTGCAGGTGGACTGTGTCTCGGGATCGTCTTCTGATGTTGTGCCGTTGCAGCTATCCTCGAAATTCACAGACATCACTGTAGAACAAACACAGGTTTGAGTTGACAACAGCATATTGAATATTCTCAAGCTTGCTTCCCAATCTAGTTGTCTAATAAACCTGGAATTGTATATTTCAAATATTTTTGGTTTTATTGGATCAGATAACAAAATATCATATACCATTTCAAACCTAATAAACTTATATTTGTGAAATGTTTTGGTTTCTTTTCAGTACTGCTGTATTTATTACAAACTGAATCAAATCTGTCTGCGCATTATGTATGATCTCACTTACTCGATATGCCATCAGACTCCATTTTGAAGTTGGTGATGTCGTCGGTGGCGGCCCCGTCATCTTCAGCCCCCACCCCTCGGCCCCGGGGCCCCATGGCAGAGAGTCGGCGGCGTGCGTGGATCTCATCCGAGATGGTCTCCAGGTTCCGAAGGGCCGTCCGGTACTCGGCTTTGGCCTGGGTCAGTTTAGCCTGACGCTCGTCGACCCGTCTCTTCAGTTGCTGTATGGGAGATGGAGGACAAGGTAAAGTGGAGAACAGGCCACATATGTTTATAATCAAAATCAGATCAAATCTACATGTTAGTTTGTGTTTTTAAAAGGAATACTCTTGAATTACTAGAAACATGCAAAGATTGTCTAAAGAAAAAGTCAAAAGAAAATGAAGGCTGCTTTTGGATTATTAAAATTTTGACATTTGACATTGTGACATTATTTTAATGACAAATTAGCACATTTCCCCCCAAATTCTCATTACTGTAATGTGCCTGGAATTTGTATGTAAGTATGTATTTAAATTTATTTATCTATTTATTTATTTAAAATTTTTTTATTCCCATTATAATGGTGATTCTCTTGAGATTCTCATTACTGTATTACATACTGTATTTTTAAATAAAATATATAATATATTAAAACACATAATATTTAAAATATTTGTAAAATAATGCTTTAATTTATAATTATATTAACATTTAATTGAAGTATTCTCATTACTGTAGTGCGCTTGTATGTTTTTAAAAATGTATTTATTTATTTAATGTAATTCCCATTATTCTTAAAGGTGGTTCTCCTGAGATTTTATTACACACTGTATTTTTTAAATAAAATATAAATAATGTAAAATATAAATAAATATGAATGAAAAAAAATCTATAAATATATTTATATAAAAAAGTAATCTTTGATTTTTGGATGAAAAGTTCTTAAAATATTATTTTGTGCAAAATAAAAACTGACATACCTCGAGCTGCAGATAATATTTCGCCTTTAATTCAAAGTACGGCCTGCAGAGGGAGAGAGAGAGAAGGATTTGGACAGAGTGAGTCTCAGAGCCGGTTTCCATGGCAACAACAGAGCTCTGTGAAAGAACCGGCACATTCCACCAGCAGAAACACATCTGGAACACATTAGAGACGCCTCACACTGAACTACACTTCCATCCACAGCCCTGCGACAGCAGAGGCCCGGGGTGGGGCGGACAAACAGAAAGACGCACTCTACTGAAAGACTTTTGGTCATTTACATGTAATGAGAGGAAACATTTTGTGGGTTTTCTGAAGGAAACATAATTTTATTTCCAAATATTGATATAATGTAGGGCCTGCAGAACCCGTACGTGCAGAACTTGTTTCAGCAAGATTTTAGGGTGTCTCCTCTTTATGACCATTGCGACATGATTTATATGTATGATCTTAGACACTTCGATTTGTTCTCGATTTTTCTTTGCATTGCAATGCACTGTATGTCATCGTATTCATTATGTGGACTTCTACATTTTTGTTACCGTTTTGACATCAAGACAGAAAGAAAAATATAATTTCAGTGTAAATACACTAAGTAAGATTTTTAATGTTTTTTAAATAAGTCAAACATTTCTGATTATTCTCAGTGTTGAAAACAGTCATTCTGCTTCGTATTTTTATGGAAACTGTGATACATTTCTTTCAGGATTATTTAATGTTCAAAAGAACTATAAATATAAATCTTTTGTGATATTATAAATGTCTTAATTGTCACTTTTGATCAATTTAATGCATCCTTGATGGATAAAAGTAGTAATTTCTTTCAAAAAAAATTCTTACTGACCCCAGACTTTATGAGCGGTAGTGTATGTTTATCAAAAACACCGACTGATGGATGGATGGAGGGATGGATGGATAGATGGATGGAAAGGTGGGTGGATGAATGAATGGATGGATGGAAGGGTGGGTGGGTCAATAAATGGATGGATGGATGGATGGATGGATGGATAGACGGAGGGAAGGATGGATGGGCAGAGGGATGGGTGGGTGGGTGGGTGGGTCAATAGAGGGATGGATGGATGATGGATAGATTGAGTGGGTGGATAGACGGATGGACAGATGGAGGGAGGGGTGGATGGATGGATGAATGAATGAATGAATGAATGAATGGATGGATGGATAGATGGATAGATGGATAGATGGATGGAAGGGTGGGTGGGTCAATGGATGCATGGATGGATGGATGGATGGATGCATGGATGGATGGGTGGGTGGGCGGATAGACGGACGGATGGATGGATGGATGGATGGATGGATGGATTGAGTGGGTAGATAGACGGACGGATGGATAGACAGAAGGATGGATGGATGGATGGGTGGATGGATGTCCTCTGACCTGGACTTGTTGATGGTGCGTTTGAGCTTCTTCTCCAGTTGTCTCATGTGGCTGATGGCGGCGTTGTATTTGGTCGCCGTTTCTCTGTGCTCGATTTCACTGCGTGTCCTGCTTTGCTCCGCCTCCATCACCTGGAAGAGCCAATCAAAGCAGTTCAGATCAAATTAACTGCATAGCATAGAACAATAAACTGTGGTCTACAGCTAAAGGCATTGATCTATAGTATGTTTATGGTCAGTGGTCTTGTGTCTCTCACCCTCTGGGTGGCGTGGTTGAGCATCTCCTGCCAGGCCGAGTCAAACTGCCTGCTGTCCTCCTCTAACAGTCGCTCCTCGGCCAAAGCAATGGTCTCCTTTGCTGCCCGGAGGATCTCGATGGCTCGCTGATACTCCTGTGTGGCTCTCTGAGCTTCTACCTGAGCCTGTAAGACACGTGAGAAAGACTCGGTTATGACTTCAACACCACTCACAGCTGGTATGAACACAATCCGGTATAATCTGCTGAAGTGAACCTCTGCTGCTGAAGCATAATTTGCAGACTAATATATAATTCATGTCTAAGCAGAAACTGCCTTCAGAGAGCAGCCCACATTCTTCATCTCTTGCGACGCACACGCAGCAGACAGATTCAAGTGTGCACATGTTGTTACGTAAAGTGATGACGAAACATCCTTAGTGTTACCAAGATACAGTTGTAAACAGCTGCTGTCAATACTCACTCATTTGTATTGATGACGCAAATGTACCACAATTCAGTGCCAAGTAGCACAATGTGAGATATTTCTACTTATGAAAGAATTACAATGTGATTTAAGAGTGTTTAAGTGAATAAGATTGGTAACACTTTACATTTGTTAACATTAGTTAGCATAACTTACTGTAAACTGTTACCACACAATCTAATCTTTAGTTTTCTTTTAATTTCCCCTCAATGAACCATAAAGCTTTATCAGTGACAGTCACAGCATTAGTCGCTCAGCTTTAATAGATCACATGACCAGGCTCTGTCTCTCTGTGGGATGAGCCTCTCATTTACAGACGATCCCTCTTATATGCTGAAGAATTCATAAGGAAAACTAGTACAGCTTGAGACAAGAAGCTGATGTATTTTTCATAAAGCTCAATCATCTCAGCCCCTCAGTCTGTGCAGACAGACAGCAGATTAGTTGAAATCCATGAGGATTTTCTGTTATAAACAAACTCAGATCTTGAAGGAATGTTGTAGGTTCAATACAAGTTAATCACAGATGTGGTTTATAGAGTTTAGCACAAAACAATTTGAACTCAGATTATAAAACCAAACAAGAACTGTGTTTGCAGTAATGAACTTAAAATCTATAAGGTTTAAAAGCAGCTTGTGCTTTTGTTTATTGCTTACATATATATATATTCTGTTGTACAAAAATGTATTATTTGAGCTGTAAAGTTTTCAGAATTGTCATTTTCATCTTTTGTAGGCAAATAAATTTCTAGCTATGTGTTTATGATCTGTTTGCATTAAGATAATAGAGAAGATAGTCTATTTCTTATATCCTTCACTTTTAAAAATAAAGGTTTCAAAGGGGGTTTTCACAGTGATGTAACAAAAAACATTTTTGTTTCCCCAAAACCTCTCAGTGAAAAGTTCTAAAAAGAACCTTTTTGTTTCTTAATATGAAGAACATTTTAAAATTCTAAAGAACCTTTTGTGGAATGGAAAGATTCCATGGATGTTGAAGGTTCTTCATGGAACCATCAATGCCAGTGAAGAACCTTTATTTTTAAGAGTTTTGCACAAAAAGTAATCATGTATTACAGCTTTACGGTCATGACGGGAGATTAAAAAACTGGATATAACTATACACAGACAAGGTTAGTAAGCGATTGTATCATACTAGCTTCATATTAACTATAATATTTAATCTTTTTCTTTATTTCTTGCTTGCTCGCTGTCACAGTCCATTAAAAATCACAGTGGCTTGGTCAGCGCTGTGTGAACGTCATTGTATTTCTGTTTTGCATGGAAGAATACAGAAGTGCTAAGTGAAGTGTACAGGTAGAGAGAGAGATGTCGTGCACTTCTCCAGACAGATGACTCACACACTCAGACGTCACTTTGCACTGGCGAGATAAAGGGCACACTTGGTTTTCTCGGGTTCATGAGTATGTTGGGTAATGCGTCATGTCAAACGTGTTCAGAACTGACCTTTCTGATCATTGTTCAAAACTGACCATTCAACATCATGAAACAATGCATGTACAGCACTAACAATAGCTCCATTTAGGCTGCTGCTAATGTAAGGATGTGATGGCATGTCTGCGTGGGCAAACGCTGGACACCGAATCTGAATCAGTACACTGATACATTAGCCAGACTGATAATTGAGTTTGCATTGGCTTCTCAGAGGGGCAGTTTTCAAGTGTTTTTAGTGATTTTTAGGAAACATTTTAATAGCAAAGATTTGTCTGATTTTAGCAATTTTCTGTATCATTTAACTGTATTATATTAAATTAGTACACTAGCATTTACATTTTTGGGGTCAGTAAAATTTTTCTGTTCACCAAGGCTGCATTTATTTGATTAAAAATACAGTAATATTGTGAAATATTATTGTAATGTAAAATAACTGTTTTCTATTTGAATATATTTTAAAATGTATTTTCTGCGATCAAAGCTGAATTTTCAGCATCATTACTCCAGTCTTCAGTGTCACATGATCCTTCAGAAATCATTCTAATATGCTGATTTGCTGCTCAATAAACTGTGCTGCTTTGTTTTTGTGAAAACCTTGATGCATTTGATAAATAAAAGGTTCAAAAGAGCAGCATTTATTTGGAATCGAAATCTTTTGTAACACTATAAATGTAAACTTTTGATTAATTTAATGCATCATTGCTGAATAAAAGTATTAATTTCATACCAAAAATCTTTTGAACAGTGTATATTATTATACTCTTTATATTAGCCGTTGTGCACACTGCTTTTTTTAGTATTGGCTATTACAAAATCCATGACTCAATCAACACCCAGTTGTGCATCACATGACCACAGAGTAAACCAGAACGGCAGCCTACACTAGAGATGATGAGAGATGAACAGTTCATTGTGTGTCACTCATAATACTGTGATTTTGACTGAGCTTCTCTGTCACAAAGAGCTCCAGTGTCAGCCCGGCGGGTCTGGAGAAATAACAGCCATAAAGCCGTCACTGTTGTTGTTACGTAACTCGAGATGACCTGCGCTCCTGAAGACCCTACAGACTGAAGTACGGCCCACTGAGGGATTCTACACATACTGACGCACAATGAGAGATGCTGCAGACTAGGCTAGTAAAAGATCTGGTCTGATAACTGAAAGGTTGCAGGTTCAAACCATTTTATGCATTTCATAAGCTCAAATCATTACTCCAGCCTTCAGTGTCACATGATCCTTCAGAAATCAATGTAATATGTTGATTTGCTGCTCAAGAAACATTTCTGATTTTATCAATGTAGAAAATAGTTGTGCATACAGAGAACAGCAGCTTTCATTTCTGTTCTGACAGCCGCAAGACCAGCTGAATGTTGTGAGTGTTAGAGGACATTGTGCTTGGTACGTTTTTCGTCTTCAAACCAAACTTGGGTCTTCAGCCGACAAAGTTTAAATCCCGTCTGGTTAGCGCGCTTACCATAATGTTTACGCATTAAGTCAGTAGGCAGACAGTAGGTGGTCTTTTGTGGCTGTTTTCAACTACCTCTGGAAGTGGTTGAAAGTGGACAAACTCAAAACGTTTCAGACCCCGTTTACACCTGTATTTAGCGTCGTCCACTTGTGAACTGATCGACCAAAATGCTTCTTAATACCAGGGCCATTGCCAACACAAGCCTTCAGACACTTTCACTCATAAGGTCAAGGTTAAGGTCAGGTGAAGCTGAGCTTTGTAAACACTGTAATGACAGATTAGAGTTACGTCAATAAAGGTTCGCACTTGCTGTGGAGCTTTTAAGGTCAAAATCACACACACTCGCTCGTCTGCCTGTCTGTTCACACACACTTGCTATGTTCTGTGTGTCTGGACTGAGAAATGTTTTTTTCAGTTTCTTATACTGTTCATTTTTCCTCCTGGTAATGTGTTTGACAGGCAGCACAAGTATCTGATTTTCTCTGGTTTGCTGACCTATTTTCTTCCCAAACTCAGTCAGACATGATGGATTTTTCATGAGCAGCGTTCACTCTGCGCTGAAATCATGTTCAATTAACATTTAATGACCTCAGTATGATCTGAAGATGCAGAATCACCTTGACACACCCTAAACTCTGTCTGACCTACTAAAAACTGTGACCCACTTCTTCCCGCTTTGACAAACAAAGCAAGTTCATCCACCCGAAGAAATGGAGGAAACAAGCTGCTTTACTGACACAATAACTCTTCTTTAAACACAGGAAACTTCCCCGTGTTTTTATTAGCATTCGTCGTAAATGCAGAAGTATGTTTGCATGTTTACTTCACTGTAAATAATCTACAAACTTCTTCCTGCTGCTTTTAGCGTGATCACAGATTAATTGACTTCCCTTCATGCAAACACATATGAACATCTTTCATGCACGAGTGAGACTGTCGATCTCCCAGTGTCCATTAAGCAAACCAGTGGAATTCCACAACCTCATCCAAAATGAGACAAAGACGGCTGTTTTCCATCTGCACAGATCCACAGGGCTCAGAGTAAACAATCCGGCTCTTTCTTCATGACTCTCCATGATTTATGCAATCCAAGCTCCCTCTCTTTCTCACTATCTGTTCATTCATTTGACATAAAATTAAAATTTTCTTGCTTTTACAGAAAAATATGGTGCCCTGAAGTGCAAAAGCATAGTTTACTATTAACCATCTATTTGATTTTATTTAAATAATCATATTTTTAAAATGCATTTATTTATATGGCTTAGAATCAGCAGAAATATGTTCATTCATTGTAAAAAATGTATTCAGTTGAACATGTCTAGCTGTAGAAAACAATATTCAGTTAGTTAAAATGTCTGAGATTGAAACAAACTGTATTCGTTGACGACTAATATATAAACCTGCTTAAAACATATTCAGTTTATTAGTACTATTACAGAAATCCTGTTTATGTATGACTGACAAATATGCATCACATTAAGTGCATTAGTTTATGTTAAAACTGTTTACTAAATGTTAAACTGAAGCCTGAATATCTGTGTGGAAAACAGGAAGTTCAGCATTCCCAGTGTCCCGAAATGGAACACTAGTTCACTGAATACTACATTGTATCCTGTATTCTGCCTACTATTTTTTTTTTTAAATTGCATGTGATGCAGTGTGCAACAATCAATAATATTATAAAATGGTTAGTTCCTGTCCTTGATTCTGATTGGTCAATAGCTGTGTTTTATTCACAATAAAACACGGCTATGACCGCTTCACCCAACGGTTCTGTGTATCACTACACAACACCCTTAGCAACCACTCTTAGCAACATAAACTGTTTGTTCTCAATTGATATTATTCATTGAAGCTTACTGTATTATGTAGAAGAGTATTGTGAGAAAGAGATCGATTGAGCGAGTTTATTACCTGCATTCAGATTTAGCATTTTCCTTCAGGTCAGTCCTATGTTCATAATAAAAAATCTGTTTAAATGTCCGATGTATTATCTTGTCCTTTTAACAGTTAAGGGGTTTTCCCGTGACTGACAGCGCTAGTCAAAGCATTTGTCAGTTGCGTTTTGTTCCGTGTTCACAACAATTCAGTCTTTTCAATGTAAAAGTCTTCGCTACTGACTGACACACTCATAAAGACAGTCTTTGCCGCCATCTAATGGCATAATAATTGAACTTCTGTTGCTGTTCAAGGTCAGGGACTATTTTTTCCGGCGGAAGGAAGGCTTTTAGTGAAAGTTTACTTCATGAAAGCTGCATTGATACATATTTTTGGCTTTAATATTTGTATTGTGTGGTAACCGTTTTATAAAAGCAATAAGGTACTCGAGTACTATTATTCATTATATTCACTATTATGTGTATTATTCACAATACAGCACAGCCTCTCGTACCCTATTGCTTACGTATACTACAAATGTTGTCATATGACCTCAATTCAGTTATCATCTCAGAAATTACAACTATTATTTTATTTTGACAAATCAAATATTGAGTCTAGGAAAAGATGTTTAAAAAGCCCGATATTTGATTCATTCATCATGCTGTAAATACGAGGTGAAGTCAAGTGAAATGCATTATCTGATAAAATATTCCTTGCAGTTAGCTCTGTTTTTTTTTTTTTTTATGAATACAGAAAATGTGCACATTTTCACTGTATCCATAATGCATACTGAACAAATATTATGAGTAAAACAAGCAGGTTGATAGTAAGATCTGTCAGTGGGTAAATGTGTAATTTGCAGCAAATGTAGCATGTCATGTGTGCATTTTATAATGTCAATACTATGCACAGTATACTGCAGAAACAGTATGAGTAGTATGGCAGTATGCCATTTTGAACATAATCATTGTGAGCAGAAATTTTTTTGAATATTTTAATGTCCAACTGAGCGATGAACTAAAATAGTTATACATTTGCATATGAGATGCTGCAGCAGCAGTAGCAAATCAGATGCAGTCTCAGTCTGGATCACACCTTCATGTACTGTCTGTTCAAATGACCTTGATTCGTCCATGATAGTGTGTGTGTGTGTGTCTCTCTCTTTTAAAACCTCTGCTCATCTCTAATCAACACCCAGACTCACACGCTGTGAAGGGACGTGAGGTGTGAGGTCAGCTGACACGTGCTGGAGTCATCTGTCATTGATGTCTGATGCCTGCTGCTCACGTGCCACAGGACAGAACAGATGCCAGCAGAATGAGAGGCGAGAGACGCGCCAGAACACACTGAACACAGGGAACTGTTCAAAGACACACCCATCTGTCTGTCTGTCTGTCTGTCTATCTATCTATCTATCTGCTCAGCTGTAGGTCAGTGGATGTGTGATCGTGTACTGTGTTCTGATTGGCTGTAAAGTGGGCGTTGGCACTCTGACTGAGAGACAGCTGGCACTGCCAGTCTTAGCTGTGTGTCTCACCTACTGACACAGACAGATCATGGTGGTCTTTTAAAGTGATGACAGGACAGTTACACAAGACCACCTTCATTTTATTACCAGTGCAGACAAATGTACACACACACACTGACTTCAGCTGTACACAGTTCAAACAAGTTGATTTAATGCATATTAAGATTAAATCAAGCCACTAAATCACATTAGCTAACATTCATAACTGTGTGTGTGTGCTGAATTATTATGCATCACTGTGAGATTCCTTTGATATATTGTTCACAATAAGACAGCTCATGAGTTGAGGTTGACTTACAGATGTCTCACAGACATACGTCTAATGACTTGTTACTTATGATCTGTGTTTACTTCAGCTTAAATAAATCAGGTTTTATCAGGAGCTTTAAAAAGATTAGCTGACGATGTCTTTTTCTTGGCGGCACTTTACTCACTTATGACTAATGTCAGATCGTTTTGTTTTAATGCGTTTAAAAATAGACTGAGAATATGAGCGAGTGACTGGATCTTCTGTCTTTCTGAAGGCTTCTCACAGCTTTCTCGTGAGAGTCAATCTCTTCATCTCTTCAATTGAGAAAAAATGAGTTTATCTAATGAGAACTCTGAAAGCGCGCTGCAAACTGCTATAGTGAACACTAACCAGCCAGCAAGCTCATTGGCTGCATATGCGACACTAAACAATCAAAAAACTTGATATGGTAAAAGTCTGGGTCAGATCATTTATTTAAAGAAATTAATACTTTTATTCATCAAGAATGCATTAAATCGATCAAAAGTGACAGTAAAATGTTACAAAAGATTGATTCTATTTCAAATAAATGCTGTTCTTTTGAACTTTCTGTTTATCAAAGAATCCTGAAAGGAAAATGTATAACGGTTTGAAGCAAATGTAAAGCAACACAACTGTTTTCATCATTAATAATAAAATTAGAAATGTTTCAGCAAATCAGCATATTAGAACGATTTCTGAAGAATCATGTGACATTGAAGACTGGAGTAATGATGCTGAAAATTCAGCTTTGATCACAGGAATAAATTATATTTTAACATAGAAAACAGGTATTTAAAGTGTAATGATATTTCACAATATTACTGTTTTTACTGTATTTTTGATCAAATAAATGATCTTAAATTATTTTAATATCTTCCCCAAACATTTGAATATACACAGTCAAAACCAAACAGAAGTGCACTGTGTTTATGATCATAGATATACAGTGTTATAATTGCGTTAGAGCCAGAAGCTGAGCTGAACTCTCACTAAAGTCACCTCTTGGATATAAAAAGCTCTTTTATGACTGTTTGAGTGCGACATTTGTGCTGATTTATCACTGTCACAAGGTGATAATATGGAGAATTTCATGGCTGAAAGCAGCAGGGATCTCAAATCCATCCTCACACACATTCACATGACACTAACGACCAGGGTTGCCAGGTTTTCACAACAAAACCCACCCAATTGCTACTCAAAACTAGCCCAGTAGCGTTCTGGGAGGTAAAATCTGCATTTTTGGTGGGGTTCCCCTGCTAAAATTCACATTCCAGGGGCTAAATATCATGTTATTTGGGGTTGTTTCAACCCATGGACATGAAAAACAAGCCGAGGCAACA
The DNA here is from genome assembly GCA_039654765.1 of Mylopharyngodon piceus. NCBI lineage: Eukaryota > Metazoa > Chordata > Actinopteri > Cypriniformes > Xenocyprididae > Mylopharyngodon > Mylopharyngodon piceus. The sequence goes on along the minus strand of CM077448.1, from coordinate 18,911,309 downwards.
GTGTTAAAGTAGCCCAATTCCGCGGACTTGGCAACACTGCTAACGGTAGATGCTTGTTCATATTAAAAACTAGATTTTGGTTGTAATAACTGTCACTATGCTAAGGTGTTGTGGGTAGTTGCTAAGATGTTCTGAGGAGAAGAGGCTTTTCATGCACTTAGACACATTAGAAGGACGTCATGTTCAGTCTTCTCTCCTTAGCTGTTTCTATCTATAGGAAATGCCAAGGCCTGTTTGCAAACAAATTAGCCTGCGTCTGTACGCTGGACTGCAGGTCATTCATTATTGAGAAGCTGACAGCACAGGCTGTGTTTGGGGCTGGAAGGTGGTCATGTGATTATGAGAAGTTAAACTGGGGCAAACATGTTTTTCTTAAAAACTTGTCCTCTAAAAATTGAGTCGTATTCTTTCAGAGCAGATCTACATCGTGAACATGTTTGCTTCATGTCTAAAAAAAAACATTTTTGCTGTAAAATATAAAAGCCAAAATCATTGCAATATTCATGATTTTGTATCACAAGCATAGGAATTATTAATATTTTTAATATATTGTCCAGCTCTAGATATGCTATGGTAATTTTAACATAGTTTACTTTGCACATAGATTCATAGTTTATCCAATTTTATACATACTGGTACAGTAATATTATGTAAACCAGAGTTTTCTAGTGAACACCCGCTGAACCGGGTCATCAGCTGTTTCCTGCTGTTCGACAGGCCTCTATGGCAACATCCAATCCTTCGTTGCATAATTCTGCTTTCCTTTTCACAGTAGTGAACAACTATATTCCTTAAAGTTTAAAAGGCTCTAGATGTGTTTTTCCTAATCATTCATTCCCTAGACAAGATTCCAGAAGATTCTACACCATGCAAACTCACTGCTGTGACAAAACAAACAGCTCACCTGGCGGGCCGCCCTCCTGGCCTCCCAGTATGGTTTTGACTCTTCAACGGCTTTACCGATCTTCTTGACCTGCTCATCCAGCTTGACTGTGGCCTCCATTAGGACAGCGCGAAACTTCTGCCGGGAATCCTGCAGAACAGAGAAAAATAACAGACATGTTGGTGGTGAGTGAATCTAAAATCACAAGTCAAGTGTCTCAAACAAAACTTTGAATGTTTGCTTGGTCTGTGGCACTGAATCTTAATATTCAATGGCACAAACCTCACAAATCTGTCATATTCAGTGGGTAGCTCTTCATTAAAACCACTAGGAACTTAACACAACTTTGTTTCCTGATAAAGTACATTCACACTCCTGAAAACTGAATAAAGCTAGCAAATCAGATTGATTTTTTTTGTGCAATATGCATCAGTGAACAGTGCTGTCTAAGGTTGAATTGACTCCCTGGACATCACAGTATTCTGATCTTTTGCTCTATGAACTACTGAATTCTTGTCTTTGTGTTTACAGGTATACTGAAGTGTGAATTACAGTACATGCAGTCTGTGAATCCTGAATAAATCTCAGTGCACTGAAAGGCTCATCATATCCAAGCAACATGCACTGTATGCTCAGGAATCTCTCTGAATTATGTGCGTCCATCTTTCAGTTTCACAGTAATGAAACGCTTCAATAATCAGCCTTTTGTTGCTCCCTGAAAAGCGCTGCTTCAGCTAACTCAATTCAGCATTTAACCCAGTTAAGAAGGAATCTACACCCTGCTTTCTAGACAAAAAACTCTCCCCTCAGCAGAAAGAAACAATCATGTTTGTTGCATACGTTGAGCAGTGGGGCAGTGAGTTTGAGTCGTGCGTGTGTGTATATATCGTGTCCAGTTCTGTCGGTCGTGAATCTGTCATAGAGTGGGTTTGGTCGCTCAAATGACATATTTTAAAACACTGACATCTACATCCTTCCACACAGGACCTCAGTGACAAAAGACACGTCAGAGGGATTTAGACTTCCTCTGACAGAATGACACTTCCTGGTTCGTTGTGGTGATTAACCACAGGCCAAATACAGTGAAATACAGAGAACTGTGAGTGAGTATTCATCATTTTGGAAAGAAAAAAAAAAAAAATGAGGATGAGGAACAAATAGTCATGAATCTGAAATAAGACTATAGAAGACTTTAAAAAGACTTATGTAATACTTTACAATAAGGTTCATTAGTTAACATTAGTTAACTGCATTAGTTAACATGAACTAATAATGAACTGCACTTCTGCAGCATTTATTAATCTTTGTTAATGTTAAATTCAGCATTTACTAATACATTATTAAAATCAAATGATGTATTAGTTAATGCACTGTGAACTAACATGAACAAACAATGAACAGCTGGATTTTTATTTAACTAACGTTAACAACAATTAATAAATACTGTAACAAATGTATTGCTCATGGTTAGTTCATGTTAGTTAATAATGTTAACAAATGAAACCTTATTGTAAAGTGTTACCGACTTATAAATGTCTGAATTCTACACAGTGTTATTATTGTTAACTAAAACTATTAAAAATTGTTGATTGATATAAAGCTAAAATAAAATCAGATATAAATATTAGATGAAAAACAAACTAAACAAAAGTTAGAAATGTTGCCTTACCACATAACAAAACTACTAAAAATGAAACTCAAATTAAAATGAAAACTGAAAATTTAACAATAACAGCTAATTGAAAATATGAATAAAACTATAATAGTATAGAAAAATACTAAAATAACACTGATTCTACATAAGTTGAGATAAAATGTTTTTACAAAAAAAAAGATCTGATAATCACATATACAGATATATAACGCAAATTTTACAGTGATCCTTACACTGTAAAAAATAATTGTTGGTTTAACTTAAAAAAGCAAGTTACCAGGTTGCCTTAAAATTTTGAGTTCATTGAAATTAAAAATTTGAGTTAATACAATGAAGGCGATTGGTTTAATCAACAGAAACTCAAAATATTATGTTATCTGAACCACATTAATTATTTAAGTTGATTTGACAAAAGAAAAAATGTCATGAAAATATTTTTTTACAGTGTACCAGTGTTGGGGAAAGTTACATTTAAAAGTAATATGTTATAATATTGCGTTACCCCCTAGAAAAGTAACTAATTGCGTTAGTTACTTTTTATGGAAAGTAATGCGTTACATTACTTTTGCGTTACTTTTTGTCACCTGAGCTGGGCTTGCATGGTTTTTAATAACCAAAAAACATGCAAGCAAAGACATTGATTATTAAAGTGAGATTAAATACATGTATATTTCTGTAATTTAACATATTTAATTAATTATTGCAGATTTACAGATTTTCACTGTTTTTATTCATTTTGAGGAAGAGCTGTCAGTCAATACATGGGAAAACAAAGTTACTTGTATTACTTATTTAAAAAAGTAACTCATGTTTTGTTGTAAATTTAAAAGTAATGCATTACTTTACTTGAAAAAAGTAATCTGATTACATAACTTGCGTAATGCATTACTTCCAGCACTGATCCTTACACAGATTACGACTGCATTTTGCTTATTATTTCTTACACTAACAAAACATTTTTGTTAGTACCATGGTATTATTTTAAATACTTCAGACTACCATGTTATTGCCATCTGACACCTTGCCTTTACCATGGTACCAGCACATTATTTTTGTAAGGGTACATACTGTATGCTGTATTCAAAAAGGAAATCATAAATCAGCTGAAACAAAACATGGAAATGGATATTTCTTGTGCTAGTTTAACAACTGGCAATTTACTACTGTTTGCATCTCCTTTTGTGTTCCACAGAAGAAAGTCAGTCATGGGTTTGGAAAGGAATGAGGCTCAGTACATTTTCCTAAACTACTCCTTTAGCGGTTGAGGCTTGTGGCTTTCGGAGCAGGAATTCCAGACTTGGATAGGAGAGATTTCCTCTGTCTGCTTAGCAGATAGAAAGGGTGTCAGTCACAGGAAAGAAACTTTCCATTGGTCAGTACCGGAAGGGGGAGGGTGCCGAGCGTTTAGACATGTCTTTGGAATTCCGCCTGCAACATTTTCAGCAAAAACAGTGACAGCAGAAAGCAGGCATGTGAACCTTACCTCCAGTTCTGTCTCCCATCTGTTGATGTTATCTGTAGACTGATTCAGTTTCTCCAGTTCACCCTGTTGAAGAGATAAAGCTAGTTGAGATCGCAGTAATATGTCTGTTGCAATGCCAGCAACATCTGGAACGTGTTATTCAAGTAACCCAACACTCATATGTATGTTTTCCTCCAATGTTAGCTACACGTTGATGACACACAGATGTTTCACACTGTTGTTTTCATTATGAGAATATTTTCTTTCATGGGTGGAGGATGAAAAACCAGTTCATCTAGCACAACGAGCACAGTCTTAGATATAAAGGTGTTTCCATGGTTCTTTGCAGCAATTTCTTACCAAGATTAAAAGTGTCAGTTATTGTAAAGAAAGTAAGTGCACTTTTGAAGCAAAACATTTCCCAAAAGGATTTCCAAGAAGGTTTCAAATGATAAAACGATAGATAGTGTGTTAAAAAAGACATTTATCTGGACACTGAAATCATGCTTAAAAATATCTGCATGTCACTGCATTAGAAAATGTGTTTATGACTGATGTTTTGGTGATTTTAATATAGTGCTTTTTTTTTTTTTTTTTTTTACATAGTGCTGGGTCAAACAACCTGGTATTGAAGGTTATTAATTTTAAATAATAATCGACTCTAAAATCTGTTATATATATATATATATATATACCATATAATGTCCAAATACTTTTAGGGGTCACTGTAGATCGTAATAGGAATCTAACACTTCATAAACGAGTCTTAATTCTGCATGCAGTGCACCTGAACTCAACTGTTTTCTCTAAAAAAGGAAAATTAATTCTAAATATGACGTGTTAATTCTAAAAATGTCTCTGATTGTCAACGCGGTTCCTATATGTAACAAACAATGAAACAATGTAACAGAATATAACAGATGATGTCACAATGGGGTTCCCCTGAAAGAATCAAACACCAGCTGTTGAACAATCTGAACAAACTGAACATTATCTGATCGGATTATCGGTGCCTATAGACTTCTGATGAATTTATATGATACGATCTGACTGAGCTTTAATCCAAAAAGAGTTTGACCTGGTCGAACTTCAGTTCTGGTTTAGGGAAGGTTAAACAGGAATGACTTATAAAAATCGGCATATAGAACAATATAACATATCAATACAGCCAAATAACACAGCCTATACGTATTCAGTCGAGTTTCGTTAATCCGGTTTAAATGGATTTTGTCGATGTGAATTCTCAGATGCATATCGGTCGAAATGGATTTTGTTGCTCTGTACCTGAATCCTCGGGTCAACCTCCTCTTCCTCCAGAGACTCCGAGTCTTCATCAGATTTATTCTCTTTCTCCGTGTCGTTCATTTCGATAGTAGACGTGATTCGTTTATTATTGGCCGAACAAAGCGGGTCTCTGTCCGGGATAACGGGCTCCGATGATCCGCGCAGAGCCGCGCTTCTGCGGTCACTCCATTAGTTCATCCAGACAAACGCGATTAAAAGAAACACACACGATCCCTCATATCCGAAAGATACTGAATCTGCCGAGACACAAACACACACAAAACACCGGCAGACACGAGAATGAGGAGCCGCTCGAGCTCTGAGATCTGCTGAGATCTTGCCCGCCCCCTCCGGCACAAACACCCGCTGTCCTGAACGAGGGTCACTGCAGTTCAGCTGAGAGAGATTGATACATAGATATAGATCTTTTTGTGTAAGAGAAAGAAATGGTTATTAAAAATCTACGTTACATTGTATATATAAATATAAGCATCTCTCTAAAAATAGACAATTTAAATAATTTTAACATATGCCAAATTAAACTATAAAAATGTCAATCCTGTTACCTTTGTGAATGCATAGCTTAGTTGAAGACATGTTCAAAAAATTAACATTACTATTGTAATTACTATAAGGAATTGCAATAAATAAACTATTTTTTTTAGCACTTAAAAATCTTATTTGACTTTTTATAGGCTATTTCTGCCTGTCTCTCCTCTGCCAGTTGCTAAACAAACTTCCTACATTCCTAGTTATTTCAGTCCAGTTCGCTGTTATTTGCTGTTAAAACAAAAATACTGTGTCAAACATAAACACACACAGTACGGATACCTGATGCTCAGATTAAGTCTTGTGTTGAATTAAGTTTTCTGTGGTGGATAGGTTTAGGCTGGGTAGGCAATAAAACATACAGATTATATACATTATAAAAATCATTATGTCTATGGAAAGTCCCCATAAAACATGAACTCAGCATGTGTGTGTGTGTGTGTATTGTAGGGACCAAATGATTAGACATTTTTACACAGAACTAAAAAAAATTTTAAATAACCATATTTATTTCTAGGATGATAACTAGATGTCACTCATTGAATTAAAGATGCATTAATGAGGTCATGTGACAACAATTTCTGAAAAATTTGTCATTGCATACTGTCTCACACATTATTTTGTAATAGTAAGCAGCATATAGTGTATACTGTGCATTAAGCAGTGTGTTAATATTCCATTCTGAACAAAGCCATCTGTCCACCTCAGAGAATGAAGTATTGAGAATGACATGAAGCTGTAAAACTGATTAAGAGAATGACTCTGCTGGCCTCTGGTGGTGTAAAACAGGACTGAAATGTTACAATTCCAGCCAGATCTGATGTTTTCATGACACAGGCTGGCTTTTTTTAACTATAGCATCTCAGTTTGCATAGGAATTAAGCATTTTATAGGCCTATATTGTAGTGTCTCGCCTTAACATTTAAGTCATTATCTTTACTGAAAAAAAAGCATAAAATATTCTACTCCTGAATAAAAAAAGATTGCTACTTTAGTGCTTAGTAGGCTAATAAGCAAAATAAACTGACAAAGTCTAGAATACGCATACATTGTCATAAAAATAAACAAAACAATGAATACAAAATTGCAAGTACAGAGTTCATCTCATCTGGCATGTGTCACGTTTTAATTCCCAAGAATGACTAAGAGAAATGTAGGAGATCCAATTGCAATGTGGTTTTATTAAATAACACAAAAGCAGGTAATCCAAAACAAGAAAACACAACAAAACAGAGTGCTAGGCTCAAACAATACCGGACAATGAAATGAATGAACTGAAGGACTTAAATACACATGGAAAACAAACTCAAATATGAGTTGTGCAAGGTGTGCAAATTAATCAAAAACCACAGTAACCAAGAAAGAGCGGGAAAATGAAACAAAGGAAACGGGTAACAAAGGGAAACAAACTAAGAGTCCATGAAAACAAAAGTAAAACACACTAATCTTGACATAACACCCCCAGGAAGGCGCATCCTCTTGTCTTAACTGATCAACTGAGGGAGGGACGGAGGTGGCTCTGGAGGCTGATGAGGGGCTGATGGAGAACAGGAACCAGGTTGGAACGCCAGCAGGAGAAACCATGGAGGCGCTGACGGTGGAAGAAACCATGGAGGAGAACGTGGCCAATGAGAGCCCAGAGCGACCCAGAAGACAGCCAGGAGGAAGGTGGCCCAAGTTGGAATTGATGGAGGGAGGAACCATGGTGGAGTTTTGGGCCCAACTGACAGAGGTGACGCCAGGAGATGTGGAGGCCCAGGGGACACCGATGGACCAAGAGACCAAGGTGGAGACGAGTGGCCGAGGTGGAACCAGGAAGCCAGAGGACTGAGGCAATGAGTGAGGACAGAGGTTGAGCCTGAAGGAAGGAGGAGACTGACAGATCCGTAGGGGTGGAGGAATGAGGCGCAGCTGAAGGCCCGGAAGTCTGTGGTGAAGGTGGACGATGGTCCCAGGTGGAGCCGAGGGGGCGAGGAGCCGACTGGTCGATGGGCTGAGGTGGAGCTGAGGGCTTGGAGGGCTGAGGCGGAGCCAGGGAATCCCCAATGCCACGGTGGACCTGGTGACTGGAAGCCCCAAGGCGGAGCCAATAGAGGAGCCAAAGGGAAGCCAGCGGAGGTGGGGCTGAAGGAATAGCTGGTTTCGGTGAAGCAGGCAGGAGAGGAAGGCTGGGTGTGAACATCAACAACATTGAACAGGAGCTGGGTGAGGAAACAGGCTTGGTGTTGAACAGGACCAGTGGAGATGAAGAAAAGTCTGTGCAGGATGGGAACACCAGAGACAGAAAGGGTTTGTGGGCTGTTCCTTCACTTTCCAGTCGATAAGTCACTCCTCTTCTTCTAGCTCCACTAATAATCCTACTGGCATAGATGAAATGACTGGCTCACACACCTGGTCAGACAGGACCTCATGCTTTTCCTCTGGTGCCATGCTTTAGTGGAGGATTTCTGTCACCTGGTGGAAAACAAACACTTTTAACATGAAAACCATGAAATTACCACTGTAACCAGTAGATATGTAAAATAAAGGTAGTTAAAATTAATCAAAAGCAAAAACATAATGTCTTTAGATGCTTTTAAAATTTTGAATGCTTTGAGCTTGTCTAATTTGAACTGGTGAAAGGTTCCAGACATTTGGATTAAAGCTTTTTCTGATCTCTTATGGTTTTGAGCTTATTTTAGAATCTAGTCTCTGAAAGTGCCCATACGTGACCTTGTAATTTGACCTGGGGTCATGTTTTTTTAGCTGTTACACCTTTAACAAACATAGCAAAGGATTAGTGGAGCAGATTAATGCTTTCAGCAGTCTGGAATCAGATCATAATCACACACTGGATGGATGGAATTGATACATTCACGGAAATAAATGAACATGTAGATAAGAATTGAAAAGCCCAGGGCAGTTTCTGCAGAACAGATCTGGAACCTGTGGTCCTTCCTGTTGCTTCCTGTACAGAAGCATGTGAACAGACAAACACCAGTGAGATGTCTAAAATTATTTCTCATATTAAACAGTGATGACCCTATTTGACTTTTTGTTTTTGTAGAGTATTTAAGATCATTCTTTGAATTCAAACTCTTAAGATTTGTCTTAGGAACAATCTTAAGAAAACAGATAAGAACATTCTTTAGAAATGTTACAAAAGATTTACAGTATTTATTTATAATAAAAACTCTTCAAAACTCTTCACACAGTTTTCAACTTTGAGCTTGGCACAGCAGTTAATTTCACATTCAAAATGTACTAAAACTACCAAGTACACTTTGTCAGTCTTTTTGTAAATCAATTACCTAAAAACACATTTACAACAGATAGCATTGACTGGGAGAAACAAGTGCCAAGGAACATTATAGTTTATTCCTGCATTTCAATGAAAGGGAAAAAACCCTTTATGACGTCACTGCGTGCATTTGAAAGGCAGTATCATCGCAGGTATAAGAAGTAAAAAACTGGGATGTAACTTGCAGACTTACTTAAAGCCACTGAGGCAACAGCAAATTCAAATCAACATGTTCAGTTATATATCTGCTTAAAGATTGGTAAGAACATTTTATTTCACTAAAGATGTTTTTGTTAATTATATTTATATATTAAAGTGTGGAAAATATCACAAAAGGAAATAATCAAAAAATTTTCTATGGGATGCCTGGTTTTGTCTTTGTCAAACATAGCAGGAGTGTTAAATTAAATGAATTATAAAGTTTTGTAACACATCTTCAGTCACAAGAAAATTGCAGTTACATTATTCTGTTTACAGGTAACCTTACTTTCTTACTTAGACTTTTTGTCTTGTTTCTAGTCCAAATATCTAAAAATTCTTAAATCAATAAGCATTTTCTAGACAAGTAAATGTTTTCAGAAAAAATAAGACAAAATTAATTGAGTTTTTCCTTAAAACAAGCAAAATAATCTGCCAATGGGTATGCAAAATTTTATTTCAAACCGAAAACAAGATTATTTTGCTTGTCCATTTATTTTTTGAAATGTTGGTGTTAATATTAATGAGTCATAGGAAAATATTGTAGCTAAATGAAAATATAATAAATAAATATTAAGAGAGTCATAATAGAAAAATACTGTAGCTATAGGAATTTGATTTGAATTTTGTTATTGTTACTGTCGTTATTGTTATTATGATCTGAGCAGACATCTCTGGTCTTTCCCTCTTTAGGATTTTGTTTTTCTCTTTTCAACATATTCTAGAAATGTTATGTTAAAACTATAGCTTCAACAGGTTACTTACATTAATAAAGTTCACACATACAGTACGTTAACTCTTCAGTGACATATTGCTCACATTGCAGACTCACTGGACGCGTTCCAAGATGGAGAGAAAAGCTTTTATTATTTTGTACATTTTGATTGGTAGGTGAAACAATTTTACAACAGTTGAGATAAAAAAAAAATATCATAAAAATAATTCACTTATATGTAACTGTTAACTGTTCCAGCAACTCAGTCCACAACAACAACTCCTGCTGAATCTTCCTCCATAACAGCAGCTGTCAATTTCACGAACACAAGTCCTCTTTCTGTCACAGGTAATAATTCAGGTAGGTCTGATTACACCTGAAGAAAAGACTTGTTTTATATGTGTTCAGTCTTACATAAAAAAAGGAAAGTACAAAATAAACCTAGTATAGCTGAACTGGAAATTAATTAAACATGACACAATGACTTTTCTTTTGTCAGTGTTGATATGTGGTTCAATCTAACCTGATCATCTTTTTCTAATATCAGCAGTTACAATCTCTACTGCTGAACCAATGATTCTTCCTGAAACTAGTGCATTTACTACAACAGCATCTAAAGCAACATTGACTACTTCAGCCACTCCCTCTTCACCTGCTTTTCATGAAACTCAATCATCCACAACATCCACTACTAATGCAACATCTACCACAACAGCATCCTCAAAAGCCACATCAACTCTTGCTGGATCACCCACTGCTAGTGCATTTAATACAACAGCATCTAAATCAATATCGCCTACTTCAGCAGCCTTTCATAATACAACTCAATCATCCACAACACCAACCACAACATCCACAACTAATGCAACATCTACCACAACAGCATCACAACCAACAGCTTCTACCTTGATTTCAGCCGGTTCTGTTTCACCAACTTCTGCAAGTTCAACGCTTAGTATAAGCAAAACATCCACAACAACAGCATCCTCAAAAGCCACATCAACTCTTGCTGGATCATCCACTGCTAGTGCATTTAATACAACAGCATCTAAATCAATATCGCCTACTTCAGCAGCCTTTCATAGTACAACTCAATCATCCACAACACCAACCTCAACACCCACAAATAATGCAACATCTACCACAACAGCATCACAACCAACAGCTTCTACCTTGATTTCAGCCGGTTCTGTTTCACCAGCTTCTGCAAGTTCAACGCTTAGTATAAGCAAAACATACACAACACCTACAACAATATCCTCAACAGCCATGTCAACTCTTGCTTCATCATTCAACACAACAACACCACAAACAACAGCCACAACCATACTCTCTTCAATTGCATTAAAAAGTACAGCTGTTAGTGTAACCAATACATCCACAACCACTACAGGACCCACAACTAAAGTGCCTACAATAGTACCTGTGATAGTAACAGATCTGGAGTTTCACTCTTCTGACACATTTACGACCGCACTCAACAATTCAGAGTCTCAGGAGTTCAAGAATAGGTCTAAGCTGGTGACAGATCAGGTGAGTTAAAGTTACTGCCTCTCTGATGACAAATTTCTTGACTTTAAAGAGATAATATTTATTACCAACGCTTCTACTGTGTGTGTATATTGCGATACCCTTTTTAATGTGACGTTTGTTTGCTATTGGTTCCAGCTTGAAGATATCTACAAACCCAAATATGTTAACTTTCTCAGAGCGATTGTCCAAGGATTCAGGTAAATACAGCATATTGCAATCATGCTTATTTTGTGTGTGTGTGTGTGTGTGTGTGTGTACAGGTTTGGCTACTTATGAGGACCAAATGTCCTCACTTATATAGTGAAGTATTACGACAACCGACTAGTGAGGACATTTTACTGGTCCTCACCAGTTAAAAAGGCTTATAAAATTGGACAAATCATGTTTTTATTTAAATCTAGTGTTTTGCACATGTTTCTGTGATGGTTGTGTTTAGGGTTAGGTCATAGAAAATATCATTAACCTGATATAAAATCAATGAAAGCCAATGAAATGTCCTCAATAATATAGTGAAACAAACGTGTGTATGTTTGTGTGTGTGTGTGTATTTCAGACCAGGGTCAATCATCACGACAACACAACTAGTTTTCAGCTTCAACCAATCTGTACCTTCCAGAAAAGAGATTTCAGACACCCTTTTGAAAGCAGTGGAAACAGGAACTATCAATTCACTGAATATAATTTCTCAAACAATTTCTGTCAATGGTTCCAGTAAGCATTAACTCAATAGATATTCTTCTGTAATCTTAATGTCATAGAAATATGGACAAGAAAAAGCTCATTTTTATACTAACATTTTTCCCCATTTTGTCTTGGAGGAAGCAAAAAAGGTAAACAAGGTATATTTGATCTGTTCCAGCTAATCTGTTAATCTTTTTATTACAGCTTTTGCTACACCTCCCCCTCCTTCCACAGAAACTACAGCTTCAAGAGCATCAAAGATTGAATTACATCTGCTCCAAGTCACATGCCTCATTATTATGCCAAAAATACTGAGACTTTTCCTGTAGATTCCTTAACCATATATCAACCAAACTTGAGAGTTCAGCAAGACATGCTGTAACAAATTAAACAGCATATATATATTATCTTATACATAATATTTGCAATTATAGCACACTCTCAATTTAGGGTATTTAAAGATAAGCTTGATTTTGCACTATTCCTCAAGAATATAATTCTTAAATTGAAAATTGAAAATATTCATTTAAATGTAGGCTGTTTAAAAAAAAAAAAATGGAATGAATTTCTATTTTCATGCTATCTTCTGGGAGGGAGAAGAGGATCTTTTCTGCATGTACTTCCTAATATTTTTATTATTTCTATTATTATTTTCACATTTAAACATTGTAAAAGTTTGCTGAGCTGTTTTAAGGGTATACTGGTTATATTCTGTTTTGGTCTTTTTGTCATATTTTATTATAATCAAAAAAACACTTTTATGTGTTTATGTGGCCCAAAATATTTTGCCTTCCTGAAAAGACACACTTCACAAATGCCTTAAATGCTAAACACTGTGTCTTACTGTGCAATGTACAATATTCAAATGCAGCTAAGTTTACTTTTAGTTTTAGGTCACTAGCTTTTTTTGTGGCTTACAGAATTTCATCTGGAAAACTGTAAACCGAGAACTGGCATTTTTGTGAAATGTTGATAAGGGTTGACAATAAAAACTGATGACGGAGGTGTGTCACTCACTCAACACTGCTCCATGCTGCCAATGATCATTCTTTATGTCAAATGTCAATCAAGCTGTTTTGGTGTGAGGATGAGAAAACAGAAAAATAGACATTCTGCTACTCAAATGTTAAAATCACCCATGAATGTTCTGAATGGTTTGAGTCTGACCCTAAACTCCAGCACTGCTAACAGCACAGAGGGACTGTGTTAATGTTAACACTAAAGATAGCTATTAGAAATAACAAACATAATAAAATAGTTATTAGAATCCTCTTGGCCTAAATCCCCTGCTTATCATTGCTGCTTTTAGTCCAGAGCAGCCTAGAATTCAGCCAACATGCTGAAATAACCTATGTAGACAATATTACACCCATTTAGTAGAAGGGAGATTCTTGAATTGTTTTAACTGGGTTTAACCCTGACCTTTTCTTGCATATTGAACCCAAGAGAAAACACCCTAGAAGTGGTTTTGCTTCGGGAAGCAGATTTTGGACTTTCAAAATGCATTCTAAAATCAAACTGTAGGCCTACTTTGATCGTACAGTGTATTTCTCACATTAAAGCAATAGACATTGATTTTTATTGACACTGTCGTAGTACTAGAATGGTAATGAAGGGTTAAAAAACTTTGCAGGACTAATAAATTTATGATGCGTGTAGTAGAACATCATGGTGTTCTGTTGCTTAAAATCTTAAGAGCCTAGCAGACCGTACCTTTAGCTTGCTTCTGCGCATGTGCGTGAGTGTGCCGCGATGGAGAAGTCCGGCATCTTTTTAATTAAAGATAATTTTCATAACCTGAACCTCTGCCTTCACACTTGTTATACAATAACGATGAAGCTCCTTCAATAAAACAACATATTTCTTCTTAACTGCTGTTTTCTTAGCATTATTTTGGGGAAAAAGGTTAGGAATATTTTGTATTCACCAAAACATTTCTTAAATGTTCTTAGATTGTTCTTAAGTCAAAACTTAAGAAAAAAGTAAATTTCTGAAAAGAATATTCTTAAAAATCATCGTAAATTTATAATTTTTACTATAATATTTTCGTGAATCTGGCCCACTGCTCCAAACCAAACACTGGACTAATGGCGCCCTCTAGTGGAACACAATAGATACAACTTTACACTGCTATTTCAAACACACACACACTAATAATAATAATAATAATGTTAATAATAATAAATATTTACTACATAGCATCAAAATGGTATAATTATTTATATATTTTTGAACAGTTGAGAAAACGGGTGTCTCTTTAGAGATGGTTCCTTATGAAGAAGATGATGACGAGGGGCGCATGTGTTGTCATGCGACGTCATCCTGCTAGAGGACAGGCGTTGTTCTCCGCACAGGAGGGCTGAACCGGGTCCTGTCTTTTAGGTCCAGTTCGGGAAGACTAAAAATACAGGCCGATATGAGACAGTGAGACCACATCTGAAGCAGAATCATTTCTAATCACCATGACGACGCAGCGTTAGTGCTCAGCATCCGCAGCATCAGCATCATCCGCGGCTCAGGTGCGCCGAGTCCGTCAGGAAGGATGGAGTTTAAAGAGCTGGTGGACACCGCCGAGAAATGGTGCTCCGGGAACCCCTTCGACCTGATCTTCGCCGAGGATGTGGACGAGAGGCGGCTGGACTTCTACGCCGAGCCCGGGATCTCGTTCTACGTGCTCTGCCCGGACAATCTCACGGGAGGAACCGATAATTTTGTAAGTATGACATAATCGAGTAATATCCTCGGGGGGAGGGGGAACTGTGCGCGCGCCCGAGTGTGTGTGTGTGTGTGTGGATGCTGCTGTGTTCTAAATAGTCTCTTGTCTCAAAAGTACCATGGTTTTTGGACATGCTACTATGGTATTAGCATGGTTATTATTAGACACAGGGTAATACTATGCTATTCATTGGAGTACTACGGAAATATGAAGATGGAAATCATTCAGTAACGCGTTGTATGTTGTGTGTACTATCACTGTATTGCCGATATACTTTTATTTTTTGCGTGCGTTTTAAGGCCTTTATCTGAAAGCCAATGAAATGATGTCACTGTTTTGTTGACTGCAGTACTTTCTCTACACATGCTTGGCTGGATTTTTTGGATGCTGTAGGGTTGTAGGATGCGTCTGCCAACAATTACATTTTTATAAGTCTAATATTCAGTGATGCATATGTTCTGGTCAGACAGGCATGGGTCATTATTGCATCAGCAGCACCATTTTGGGGCCATGATGTGGTCTAAAGCTGCACAGTTCACGAGACACTGTCATTGAGGGATAAATAGTGCAGATATTCTCTGTTTTTTTGGTGTTGTGATGTAGTAAAAACCCATGCTGGATTTGCATTAATGCTCCCCTTGCGCATGTCTGTTTGAAATGAAGCACAACAGTTTACTGTAGTTCCCCTCACATCACATCACATGATCAGACCGCATCACCCTGCACCAGAGTCCCAGAGCTCACTAAAATATCAGTGCATGCAGCAGCAGGACAGGGCTCTAATTACTCAGACTGATCAATACAAAGTTCAGCAGGAGCACTGAACGAGAAAGAGAGATTTTACTTTATTAACAGCTAAAAATACAGTATAGGGCCAAAAGTCCACATTGAAAATCTAGTATTGCTGTCCATTTAAATCTAGAAATAAACAGGATTTTAAGTTGGTTTTTTTTTAATTAACCTGTGCATAATAAATTAAGTAGATTAGCGTAAGTCATTTGCCAGTTTAAAGGGGACCTATAATGCCCCTTTTACAAGATGTAATATAAATCTCTGGTGTCCCCAGAATGTGTCTGTGAAGTTTCAGCTCAAAATACCCCACAGATCATTTATTATAGCTTGACAAATTTGCCCCTATTTGGGTGTGAGCGAAAACACGCCGTTTTTGTGTGTGTCCCTTTAAATGCAAATGAGCTGCTGCTTCCTGCCCCCTTTCCAGAAGAGGGCGGAGCTTTAACAGCTCACGCTTCGGTTGCTCAACAACAACAAAGCTGGAGAATCTCACGCAGCCAAAATGAGGATTGTCAGTAACGGTGTTCAGCCTTACATTGTTCAAACCGAAATCAGACACTGATGGAAAGACTCAGGAAGAAGTTACAACTTTTAGAATGAAACTGGATGTTTCTGAATGGTTAGTGGATAAATTTATGTAGTTGCTGTGGAGTTGATTCAACTCATCGACTAGCATGTGCCGTCATGTTAATCTTTTGTGCAAATCCAGCATTGAATTGACCCTCGTTTGTGAAGCAGTCCGGCGTAAAACAACAACTCTTCCTCTCCTCTAAAGCAGCCCAACATGGCCTCACCCCCTTTGTTGTGTGTTCTTGGGGGCGGGGTTTATGTAAATTTTAGGCTTAGTGATGTTACCAACCCAGGAAGAAGTTCGTTGTAGTCCCTACCAGCCGTTTGTTGTAGTCCTTAAAAAAGCGATTTCTGTAAAAGAAAATATCTGCCTTTGCATTGAACTTTGAGCGTCGTAACTTTGCAGATGTTGTTTATGCTCAAACAGCAACATTACACACTAACTAAAGTTTAAAAAGTGAAATCAAAATCAACCACCCCTTTAACTTTTCACTCAGGTTGTTATGATGATAATGTAATATGTAACAAAATACAAGAAAAGAATGCAAAAAGAAGCATTTTTGCTAGTGGTCTCAGATGTTTGGACTCCACTATATAAAATGCTGGCAGTTGATTGATAATAGCTGTTTAGACATTGTTTTAGCAAGCTTGCATTTGGTGGTAACACTTCACAATAAGGTTTGATTTGTAGTTAATTACATTAGTTACATGAACTAACAAATAAAATACATGTAAAGCATTTATTAATATTAGTTTATGTTAATTTCAACATTTACAAATACATGATTTAAAAAATTATTTAATTGACCTGAGCTGACTTGAACTAACAAGGAACAGTTGCATTTTTATAACCAATGATAAGAAAGATTGATAAATACTGTGCAACTAATGCATTGCTCATTGTTAGTTAATGTATAACCAACGATTACTAATAGGACCTTATTGTAAAGTGTTACATTCAGTCTGGCTACATTCTGGTAACTTCTTGTACATTCTTGTACTTTTCACTGTCCATTTGTAAATATGTTGCATAATGAAAGTGAAAGGGGTTTGTGAACAGCCACTAATGTTGATTTTATAATTAAATATTTAAATGAAATTACATTTTAACAGATTCTAAGAATGATGCCTTGTCAGTACTTCAAACTACTACAACTGACCTGAATTGATTTGAATTGGTAGAGCTCCTCTGGTTTGGCCTGCGGAGGTTTTTCCTCCCTGTTCCTGTGAGCTCTGGACAGATGCATAAATAATCTCTGAAATCAGTCAAAGAAAGTTTTCTATCCATTGCTTCAGGCATTTCCTCACAACACAGCTTGAGCTGAGATCTCTGGAGAAAGACAGTGTGTAGAATTTGTTCACCACATGTTGACGTTCCCTGTTGAAACATGAGATTAGGGTGGGACATATCTATATTAATAGACTTTAACCAGTAGTTGAGCATTTTAATTATTTTAAACTTTAAAATACTTTATTTTTTTCTAGTACACATGCACGTAGATGATAGCCTCAAAGTGACATGGACTAACAGCTATAAAACTTTTGATTTGATGAGGTTTGAGATCATCATATATTTTCCTGTGAGGTCCAGAGAAACCAGAATGATTGAAATATCAGCACATGAAATATCAGCACAATGTCATGTCCTTCCAGTGCATTTTAGAGAGCATTTAGAGCAGCACACATGCACTAAAACTGTCATTATATATTTTTGCATTAAGTGTACAGCATTCAACACACAAAACTTTGATTTATGTTAGTTATAACTGCAACTTCAGCGTTTATTGTTATTGCTCTCTCAGATACTCTGAATGCCAGTAAAATATTAGTAAACAAACAATAAACAACAGAAATGTATTGTATATCACAACTTTTGCTAATTGACACCATAAGGTTCTACACACATGCACAAACTGACAGTGTAAACTTACTTAGTTTTAAAACTGTCTATTGCACTGAATTTGAATCGATTCTATTTCCTCATTAAACATTTTTCTCTAATGCCATTTGGGAGGAGAAGATTATTTGGGCCATCTACTGAAAAACGGTCCCTCTCGCTCGGATAAATATAACGGGACAAAGAGTTTTAGTGTCCCAGATTCTCTGCAGGAAGCTCAACTTTGACGACTTCAGAGAACTCCTTTTATCCATATACTGTATGTACCTATTTTATAAATCCAGAAATAAATATACCAGGGAGTTTGTGTTAATACAAATATTTTTATTTGTGCATATTTGTAGTCTGATTTTCCAAAGGAGATCGGTGCTGATATATTCATTGCATATCATTGCATGTGATTTCTAGATGTGTAAACGTTTGTCATAAACATGTAAAACACTGTTTACTGTGCTTTGCGACTCCATGGAGCAAAAATATAAAAATTAGACTCATGCAATTGGCAGACGCTTTTATACAAAGTGACTTTGCATTCAAGGTATGTGTGTGTATATATAAATCAGTTAATTCATTTTCTGGGAATCGATTTGAACCCATGACCATGGCATTGCTCGTGGCACGTCCTATCGAGCTACAGAAATATAAAAAACACCAGGTTTAGTTAAATTAGTATTTGAAAAATAAAGCAGTTTTGAAATATGGTTAAATAAATACTTATGCACACGCAATTAAATATAAAATTTAATCTTAAATAAATACCAAAATTCTAAATCACAAAGATACATCTTAATCTGTCTCAACTATAAATCTAAACGTTAAATGTAAGTGTTGCGCTGAATATTTGGATATCTGTGAAACTGCTGGTGAAATTATGTGTTCCATATAATCCTGTGTGTGTTGTTTCAGCATGTGTGGAGCGAGAGCGAGGACTGTCTACCGTTCCTGCAGCTGGCGCAGGACTACATCTCCTCCTGCGGGAAGAAAACACTGCTGGAAGTGCTGGACAAAGTCTTCAGATCCTTCAGGCCTGTAAGTCTCTCTCACTTCACATTTATCAAGAATAATAAACAGAATGAACAATTATTCAGCCATGTATATTTCATTAGTCCACGTAACATTTGCCAAACACATTATTATAAAATTTGATTGATGTGCAGACACAGGTGTGTGTATATTGCCTATTTTTTAGACATTTCAAACGTGGCTCATTCAATCTGATTTTAGAGCCAGAGCTGTTTACAGTCTTCTAATGGAATGTCTGGAATATGTTGCATCTGAACATTCTATTTTGTTTGATTCTATTCTCTCCTGTATGGAATGATTGTGAAACTGTCCTGCAGCTCCTGGGTCTTCCAGATATTGACGACGACACATTCGATCAGTATCATGCAGATGTGGAGGAGGAACCAGAGCCAGACCACCAGCAGATGGGTGTGAGCCAGCAATAATGGCCAGCAGTGAGGCTCGGCGCTGGGCCACCGTCTCTGCATCAAGCCCTGCTCTCCTAACCTTACTCACCTGGCTCTTCTCCTTACACACACACACACACACACTGCACCATTACACCCTTTAATATTTGGACAACTTTTCCTGCACCCTGATTTTAACTCAAATTATCATGTTATTTTGATCTATATTATTTGTCATGTCATGATAACTCTCATCACATTCAAGCAGAGATAAAACAAATATCTCATTCCCAGCTTCCTAAAAAATCTCCCTAACCCATCATGTGACTGGAGGTGACATCATAAGGTAGTAAATATGTTCAGAATGGAATACTGCATACAGCTGCATTTTTGTCACATGATTATGTTGCATGTTTAATTCAGCATGTGGTGTGTGGTTCTCATCTTCAAAAAATTAGGATATTTTGAATCTAATGTGGTAAAAACATCTTAGTTCTTCATAGTCTAATCAAATTTAAAAAAATTGCAATTAACATCAGTTCCTATTCATTCATCAAATTGCAAATGGAAGGTAAACGCATAGCATTATGGGATACAGTCTGTAGCGTCAATACTTCACATTTTGATAAATGTTGTATATCATCAGGATATTCCAAAATTAACATTATATACTGCAAATTAGTAAGAGTAGTATGCTATTCTGAACATAACAATTGTGAATTTGCTGAATTTGTGAAGTTGAATAATTAAAGATGACATCATAAGAAAAGTCTTTATTTTTGGGGGGAATAATGTGCACCAATGAATCCGTCACAATAAGACCAGGAACATGTAATAAGAAAAATTAAATAGCGTCAGTTTTGATTTCATGTTGGCTGTAGAGAATCTAGATGTCGATTGTGGATTTATTGTACCCTTGAATGAGACATTTAACCCTGGGTCACTTCTTTAGGATTGTACTTGTATTGAAATGTACTTTAAATCACTCCTAAATGACAAATAACCAAAGCTGATTGCAAGCGCAAATGAAGTATCTGTGGTTAAGGATCAAATTAAAGAAGAAGATCAGAAGTCTGATAATCACTGAGACAGAGGTTATTGTGTTTTTGGGTGGGTGAAATTTTTAACAGTCCCCACTTATTTTAATCCTCTCTTTGCCTTGATTGTCTTTTGATTGTATTAATCAACATTGTATGTAGTCCTCTGAGTTAAGAAAGCTCAACTGTGAGCTTAACCAGAGAAAGGTCAAACTGTGTATCTAAGTCAAGAAAACAAGTTCTGTTCCACACTCTTAAAATAAAGGTTCTTCGTTGAATCCACTTCTTATCAAGAACCTTTTTTGGACTCATAGGGTTCTTGAGTTGTGATGTACTTCTTAAAAATTGATTAGGCCAGTTATGAAGTTCTTCAAATCACCGGAACTTTCCAGAATGTTCTTTTTAAGAACTAGGGAATGAAAAGTTGTCGACATTAAACTGTAAATCCCTGGATCTAACTGGAACCTTTATTTTGAAGAGTATATATCAGCTGGTTCATGTCACTGCGGTTCATGGTCATGTGACCTGATGTTGCCATGACCTCTTTGAAGCATCATTTATCTATCTGCTGTCTCATATCTCATGATGATGATGATTGAAGGACTGCACAGGCCGTGCCACAGCAGAGGTCAGCAGAGGCAGTGCGTGTTTCTCCGGGACAGACTGTACACTACAGTATGTGAATTTGCTGATGCTAAACTTCCGCTGTTTTCTGCTTCCATAGTGTCTTCCTGCACACGTCCAGTCTAACGTCAAGCGTAGAGATGAATTATACCAACATTATATGGAAGTGTGTTGCTGAGATCAAAGCTGCTGTTTTTCTGTCTTGTTATGTAACGGTTAAATCTCTGTACCAGATTGTGATTTTTATTTTGTTTTGTTTTTCCCATAGTCTTCAGTGATAAACTTCTGCCACTTTTTGTCTAATTTTGATTACTTTTGCTTAACCATATTACTTTATGTAAAATGTATTTGTTTGTTTAATTTGTTATGAGCTAAAGCTCTGTACTGGATTTGTGATTTCTGTTTTATTCATATTATTTTAATATTATTTATATTATTTATTAATATTTATCTTTGTTTATTATAGCTTACCCTTTTATTATATTTATTTACTCCTTTGTGTGTGTAAATCCATTTGTGGATGATATTTTAGTCACCTTTATAACTAATAATTTAATTTCTAAGAAGATTGTTCACAACCTACAATGTGGTAATTGGAAATATTGTTATTGATTTAGGTGAATATTGATCAGCCTGTTGTTTAGAGTCATTTAGAATTAAACTGGAGTAAACTTGTTTGGGTCAGCATGTACTGTAACCTAAAATTCAGCAATTAAATTTTAACCTTATGAGTGTATTCTGTATTTCTTAGCCCTAATTTCATCTCCGTGTGTGTTTTCATAATTATTTGACACAAGCTGTAACCTTCTTCAGCAGATCACGTGACAAGTTCTTGGACTTTGGTTGGGTGAATATTTGACATTAAATATGCACGTAGTAAAACTTCTGACTAAACGCAACAAGGCTTTGAATGTTGTGATGTTTGGTGGGATCATGTGAATGGGGTTGCAACTTACATATAAAGTCAGTAATTGAAGTAGGTGTTAATGACTACACTGAGTAGAAATATAGTAATATGACAAATCTATTTACAGATGCTTCAAATGATCAAAAGAATGAAGTATTTAATTGATTTAGGTGGCGCTAAAAAAACAATTCAAGAGGAAGCATCAGCAGATCACGTGATCTTGGCGTCACTCTGTTTGAGTTTGCAGTGTGCTCTACAGGATTTACTCACATTATCTTTGGGAAGTGTGAAAAGTTGTTTGGGCTTGGCGCTTTTGCGCGTTTAATATATATTTTGCTTTATCGGTTTTTATTTATTGCTTTTTTGAGGCTGCAGGCTCAGTTTGTGGCTTCTAGGATTTTTAAAGACTGATATTATAAAGGATGGGTCTGAAACAGAGCAGTCCGTCTGTGGGTGTTCGGGTCAGGTCTTACTCCGGTTCCGATATGAACAGCGGGAACGCTCGAGCTGCGGTTCTGCGCTATTACGCGGGCGGTTCGACTGGACAGATCGGCGAACGAGTCCAGTATTCACCGCACAGACCCGGTTCATTCATCCAGAGCGCTATTATCCCGACCAGCGGCCGGAGAGATGAGACAGACGGACAGCGAACACTGCTGATCGGCTCTTTACCTGCACACCTGACGCCTCACCTGCTGGGCGGTAAGAGCTGGGACTATAGGCTATTATTAATATGCAATAACATGTATGCTTTTTAAAATATTATAATGAATATTAATACATATATGATATCATCATTATCACTATATATAATTTCTAATATTTATTTATAACGTAGCTAATACTCATAAGCGTGGTAATATTAATCTTTTTGACCATATATGATTAAATGCCTGAGCTTATCATAGTCACAAGCTCACATATGTATTATGAGATATTATAATGTTGCTTATTGGCCATTTATTTTGATTATGGTATGGTATAATGCCAACAATTGTATCTTAATATGGTTATTCAACTTGTTTATATATTATAATAAAAGTCTTATGCATTAAAATATATTATAATGAATCTTGTTGACATTTTATGATGAATTAATTATAATCACATGGTCATGTATGTATTATGATATATATTATAATGTAGCTTATCAACCTTATCATTAGGTCATATTTGATATGTGATTATGATATGGTCATTTAATGAAGTCCATGTATGTATTAAATTGTACCTTACTGGTCTTATACGATTACTTATTGTATCATATGACAATATTATAATCACAAATGCATTATAATATAATATAACTTATTCACCCTATTGTAGGAGCTTATCATGGTAAGGTCATTAAAATATATTTTTAAGTAATGTAGAATAGAGGGAGATTTCTAATACATCGATTTAAAGTTTTACAAGACCACCTTTGCTTGACTGAATATTTCTTTTTAATCATTGGTGTGTGTGTTTCTGTACATCATGTTTTGAACAGTGTGATCTAGAGCAGAACTGAACGCTGACTGTTGTTTTGTTGGGGATTTGTTATGGTAACTATAAACACAGAGACTTCCTCATACAAGATTTAGAGAACATGGAAATAGAGCACAGTTCTTTAACGGTGCAGATGTTTTTATGTTGACTGAATTACTCTGAAATATATATATTATGATTATAAATGAGTACTTTGCTGAAAGGTTTGCCTGTTCAGATTCAGGCCAGGTGAAATATATAAAATGTTGTGTTTTTGTGACCTTTGAGTTGCAATAAATATCAAACATTTATTGTGTTATGTGGAAGGTTACAATGGTTATTTAATATAATCTGATAATGACGGATTATATTAAATAAATCATTCATGAATTTTCTGGTCAAATGTAATGCATTGCTTTTCATTATTTGACAGTTATTGTATTTGTTAACGAGACATTTACGAGCCATAGTTCCTGTTGAAATCCAAGTCCTGTTGGAAATAACTATGAGCAAGTGTTTGCATGCCAGCTTTTTGATTTAAGGCACAGTCTGACCTACAAAGTGGCTATTTCTCTATGAAGTCATTTTAAAAGTTTTTCTGCTATTGTAATTGCAGCATCAAACCGAAATGAAAAAAAAAATGTCAAATTTAAAATAATGACTCGTTTCCCGAACACCGCTTCTGTCAGGTTAATGTGTTGAAAGTGTCACAGTGTTTATACTTTTCAGGAAATCAACCTACAAATGGTGTATTTACAGCAAAGATTGAAGGGACAATCTGCACTTACTGTGTCAAATTAGAGTGTGAAGGTCAAAGTGCAAGAGGCATGTGTGTGTGTCGTGTTTGCTCCAGATGCACTGTGTTCAGTAAGGCCCTGTTCACACCTTGTATTAAGATGCATTTTGGTCGATCGGATCACAAGTAGGCGAGGGAGACACATACCCGTTTACACCTGGAGTTTCAATCTGTCTCTTTTGTCAACCTTCGACCACTTCTGTCCTGTTTTTTTCGAGTCTGTGGGGGTGTAAATGTATGGGGCTTTTTCAGATCTTTCAATCTAATGGACAAAATAAGCATATGAACATGACCGGAGACATGTTTTTCATGAATGTTTGAATAAATCTGTCATGAAAACAAGTTTTTAAATGTTTATATTTCAAAAAACAAATTGGAGTAAACATAATTTTTGTATACAAATCAGGTGTTCATTTTAACCTTTAATATTATAGTACCAACTGACAGGCTTCCCTGTGTAGTATGTGTTGAGATTTTTTTTTTTTTTTATCCCTGTACATGTACAGTACCTAATGTATAAAAAATGAATCAATTTTGATATAAATTTAATTGAAATTGGACCTGAATCGAATTGAATCGTGAAATTTGTGTCAGTCCCCAACCCTACACTAGACAGTGTTGTTTTAACAGCAGTGATCCTTAAGCAACCTTTGCCGTCATAACTCACTCAGGCATGTGTTTCAATTTGACCTTTAACCCCACACACCACCATAAAGTTCCCCTACAGACCTTGATTCCACTAGGCTACAAACACATAACACACATGTACACAGCTGTCTTATGGATTGACTTCCTGTTGAGTGTGTTTGTGTCTGTAATCAGTCTTGAGCTGCTGCCGTGTGTCTGAAGGCGCCTTCCCATGAATACACAGCTGACCTGTTTTTTGTTTTGTCAGTGCAGGCTGAGACTGATAAACGAGCGTGTGTGTGTGTATGTGTGTGTACACTGCAAAAAATGCTTTTCTTACTTAGATTTTTTGTCTTGTTTCCAGTCCAAATATCTAAAAATTCTTAAATCAAGAAGCATTTTCTAGACAAGTAAATCTCAAAATAATCTCCTAATGGTGTAAGCAAAATAATCTTGTTTTTGGTTTTAAATAAGATTATTTTGCTTACCCCATTGGGAGATTATTTTGCTTGTTTTAAGGAAAAACTCACTTAATTTTGACTTATTTTTTTCTGAAAACAAGACTTGTCTAGAAAATGCTTCTTGATTTAAGAATTTTTAGATATTTGGACTGGAAACAAGACAAAAACTCTAAGAAAAGCATTTTTTGCAGTGTACTTGTACAGTTATCTTTGTGAGGACCAGTTCATTCAGAGTGAGGAAACTTGGCCGCTCCTCACTTTCTGTCACCCCTTTAAATGACTATTTGAGGGTTAAGACTTGGTAATATAAGTCTCTGGTGTCCCCAGAATGAGTCTGTGAAGTTTCAGCTCAAAATACCCCACAGATCATTTATTATAGCTTGTCAAATTTGCCCTTATTTGGGTGTGAGCAAAAACATGCCATTTTTGTGTGTCCCTTTAAATGCAAATGAGCTTCTGCTCCCGGCCCCCTTTCCAGAAGAGGGCGGAGCTTTAACAGCTCATGCTTCGGTTGCTCAACAACAGCAAAGCTGGAGAATCTCACGCAGCCAAAATGAGGATTGTCAGTAACGGTGTTCAGCCTTACATTGTTCAAACCGGAGTCGGACACTGATGGAGAGACTCAGGAAGAAGTTATAACTTTTAGAATGAAACTGGACGTTTCTGAATGGTTAGTGGATAAATTTATGTAGTTGCTGTGGAGTTGATTCAACTCATCGACTAGCATGTGGCGTCATGTTAATCTTTTTTCGTTGAATTGACCCTCGTTTGTGAAGCAGTCTGGTGTAAAATGACGGCATGTCAACAACACTCTACTACAACAACTCTTCCTCTTCTCTAAAGCAGCCCAACATGGCCTCACCCCCTTTGTTGCATGTTCTCAGGGGCGGGGTTTATGTAAATTTTGGGGTTAGTGATGTCACCGAGAAGCTCGTTGTAGTCCCTACCAGCCGTTTGTTGTAGTCCTTAAAAAGTGATTTCTTTAAAAGAAAATATCTCCCCTTTGCATTGAACTTTGAGCGTTGTAACTTTGCAGATGTTGTTTATGCTCAAACAGCAACATTACACACTAACTAAAGTTAAAAAAGTCGAATCATAATCAACCACCCCTTTAAGGTTAGGGTAAGGGTCTAGGGATTGCATTATATCAATGAATGTCCTCAAAAAGGTGTGTGTGTGTTGTAACCCAGCACTCAAGTGTTTAGACTCTGAGTAATAACATTTGCCCTACTTATCTAGTTAGTGATTTACAGGTCAATGCATAAATGATTTCTCACTTTTAAGCCTGAGACTTCAGTGTTTGCAAAGAGCAGAAAACTTGTTCAACACAGTTGAACTATCAAGACTGCTACATATCTCATTACAAAAAGGACTGAATTTACTACTTTTGTGTAGTGTTCAGTTTTTACTGTGCATGCATATCAGAAATGCATTATAATTAATATGCTTTATTGTATTCTGTTGAATAAGCATATCTATCTTTACACTGACGTGTATATTGGGCTTTTCATGCATAGAATTATATATAATGTTATAGTGATTCCCTTCAGCTTGTTGGAATGCATAAATATGATAATAAATTAATGATGATTCAAAGCGTTTTAGGTGGTTTATTCTTAAGTAAGTACATTAATAGAGGGAGAGACAGGATACTCAGCACTGGGAGAGTCTGTGCGCATACGGCTTGAGATTCAACGAATGCCTGCATTGAAAGCGCGAGTGTATTGCATCAGAAAAAATGAAAATTTACAGAGTTTCAGTAACAGCACTATATTAAACTACTATAATGTTGAAAATAATGTATAATAATGCAATGGGGGAATGTTTGTGGGTCCTAATAATGCCTCCTAATGTCTGATTATACCAGTAAATGAGCCTACATTATTTTAAATAACTAGTCAGTGACAGAGTGCAAGCATATGTGTCTAACATAATTTTGTGTTTTCAGCTTCAGAATAATGAATATTTTTATTCTGGTGTCAGCATTGTCCTGTGCATTGAGGATCAGGATCAAGTCCAAGCCTATTCAAGTCCCTGATGTAGCATAATACCAAATTTAGCTTCTTAATCAACAGTACATTTTTGTTAACTTTTGGAAGTACTTCTAATAAAAATAAAACTTTATTTTGGCTTATTGGGATAGTATCGAATTGTGACATGAGTGTGTCGTTACACCCCTAGAGCAGACCTCTGAATGTGTGCAGAGGTTTCATGGTAATCACAATGAACTTTACAACTTCATATGAACTTTACTGGAATTGAAATAAAACACACATGGTGGCAAACCCTACTTTACAGTCATTCAGCCATGTGCAGCTCGAGCACGTGCTGTGGATTTTATATATCAGATATATTGTTCATATTGTGTTGATAACCTTGTAATGCGCATTACAGTAAATTGACTCACAGAGGAGTTTACAACTCTTCCAAAATGGCTTTTTTATAGCCATGTAATCTTATGATTGCTGTTCACTGAGAGGAAATAAATAAATAGGTTTTGTTATCTTTCAGCTGACCTACATAATGTAAGGGAAATAAATCATACAAATATGACAATAGTTAATAATGAATTTTGTCTGTTCTGTTTGTTTCAGCTGGATTTGACTGTCCCGTCTGCTCAAAGTTTGTCTGCTCTGATGAAATGGATGTTCATTTGCTCATGTGTTTCTCCAAACACAGACTCTGTTATAATGGTGAGAACAACCTTCACTATTATTGGCCTGTTTCTGCAAACCTCTCAGATATGAAAACATATTTCACTTATTTCATGCTGGACTGGCTTGTTTTTGTCCTCCACAGTCTATTTTAATGCTCATTTGTTTTGTTGTAGAACAGCGCCCTCATGTGACATCATCTGACTCCTGCTTCTCTGATGCTGATAGTGATGATGTGATGTTTTATCTTTCTGTAGATGATGTTTTATCTCAGGACTCTGGTGAGTGTTCAATATGTCTGGATGACATGGTTCAGGGGGAAACCATCGCTCGACTGCCCTGTCTCTGTGTCTACCATAAAGGGTATGAGAACGTTCACTAACACACAGTGTGTGAATTATACATTGACTTTCAGGGGGGTCAGTTTCAGTTTACCTGGTTGGCCCAGAGCCCCCCAACTCAACACCCCCCTCCCTTTAGTCATACACACACTCATACCTGCTGTCATCTGTGTCTGTGTAAATCATCTGATCTTCTGCTCCTGCAGGTGTATTGATGAATGGTTTGAGGTCAGCAGGTCGTGTCCAGAACATCCTACAGATTAACATTAAAACAGGTCAGATGTTAGACACTTTCCACTAATAGAGTGATTTCAGATTACATACAAATCACATGTTTTTGTTGTGTATCAGATATAGATAAGCTATTTTCTAATTACTTAATTAAAATATGGCATTGTTTCATGCCCAATTGTGCCCTATTCATACCATATTCCACAAAAAACTGTGTATTTTTACTTCTGCAGATATTTTGAGTAAAGAAGAGCAGCAGAAAAGGGCTCAGCTGATATTTTCTCCAGGATCTGAGCAGCTTTGACACTAGATCATGAATCCATCACCAACTGAAACCTTTAATATGGACCTAAAACCTGCTGTGCCTAATCTGTATGAAAGCATGTGTATACTTTGCACAGTTCTGTTATCAGGCCTGACGGCTGTTTAACAGTAATCAAGCTGCCATCTTTACCCATGATGCTTTTTAGAGATCAGATACTGAACTACAGTATTACTGCTTCATGTCCAGAAACACAGTGGTTTCGTGATCCATAACAGTTTGAATGAATGTGTTTTTTCCAACAGGACTTTCTGGTACACTGTTATTTAATGGCCTTAACATTAATAATTTAACATTATTAATGTTATTTAATTTGTTTTAATCTATAGAGGAAGATAAATGAGATTATTTTTTGTACACTTTTAATTTTTGAAAATACTTTTACAAGAAATGCACCTTTTAATGGTTATTTGTGTGTTTACTGATATTATGTTTTTTGTGCTGTAATTTTTTTCAATGTGTTGCTGTGTATATAACGGGTACTTGTGATGAACAAAATCATGTATAATAATCTCTATAATATTCCCATGAGTTATCTCTTCAAGCATAAATCCATCATTATAAATTAAAAGGGCTCTGGGATGTAAAGACGTCTGTCTTGTTCTGCCTTGTGTGATCATTATTCTGTCCGTGATTTTGTGCCGTCATATTCACATAATTTCACAGCTCTCAAAGTGTGCAGAGTGGTTGGAATTCAGTATTATAAAAATTTCTAAAACCGCAAAAGAGAAGAACCGTCTCACTGTACTGTTTACGAACATAAACACATACTTTTGACTCCATCTACTAGAAAGCAGCATTTTTTTTGTTTGTTTTGTTATTAGAGTTATAAAAATTTCAAAAGTGGTATTATTGTTGATTGATTTTAACCTCTGGCCTGCAAAATCCTGGTGTTCCTACAGTGACAAATTTCTTATGTCATATTCACTTATTTGTTCAGTAGCATATGAGAAATCTATTTATTGCCCCCTCAAATAACTGAACTTAATTTTATGTGGAAAAATTGTAACCCATATGCTACTGAAATTAAACTTCTATGTTTCTAATTCAAGATCTTCACAAGCTCGTCACACTTATAATCCCCCAAACCTGTCTTTATTGACATTATTCTTTGCCAACATAGAATCATAATGTTTTTATTTTTTGATTACTTATAAAAA
This sequence comes from Mylopharyngodon piceus, assembly GCA_039654765.1. NCBI lineage: Eukaryota > Metazoa > Chordata > Actinopteri > Cypriniformes > Xenocyprididae > Mylopharyngodon > Mylopharyngodon piceus. The sequence continues at coordinate 18,881,059 of CM077448.1, read as the reverse complement.
AAAAAACTGATGAGTTATTACGCTATTAGTAGCCTATTATTAGTCTTTTTCATAACCGCTGTTTGTGTGAACTGGATTAGCTGGAATGTTCTCTCGAATCCAAACAGTTTTTCCTTACAGCTGCCAACAACGAAAGTGAAAGTAGATTGTGTTTTATATACATGGCTATTTTGTTTTGCCTGCACCATTTTACACCGGAGCTTAACGTTCTTTACATCGGAGAAAACTAAGCAAAAAGTGTCTAACATTATTTTTTTTTAGTTGTTAATGTAGGAATTTACGTGCACTGGATGGGAATTAAATCATGAGCATGTTGAGAACCTGTGTCTGGTATAGTATAATATCAAGGTGAGTCTTCAGTTATGGTGTTTTAAGAGACATCCGCATTAACCGTAAAATACCAACTTATAGCCTACATTAAGTAACGAAACATGGGCATCTATCTTAATATTATTAACCTATTTAATTGTCTTAAAGCAATAGCCTATATATATTATATATATATTCGGTACAGATTAAGGAACATTAGCTACTACTGATCCCCAACGGGGTGTACAGTTTACATGTTTGGATTACCAAAAATTCACAAGTAGGCAATAGGCCAGCCGGGGATCCCCAGCATTGTAACATTGTTATTTTCTGTAATGTTATGTAAACGTCAGTATAGTTTATATAGGCCTATCGTCTGTCAAGCATTGTAATGATTAGGTAGAACCGGACGGAGTGTGGAAGGGTTGCCAACCGTTCTGTATAATCGTCCCGTATTTAAGGCATCAATGAAGCGTTCCGTATGAAAGGCATACGGAACGCAGTTTGTCCCGTATTTTCAGGCATACGGTCTAAATTGAGAATTAATCATTACTTTGAGACAAATTTGCGAACAAGACTTTAAGACCAAGCAGACTCCTCTGCCGGCTGGTCGCTCCTGCTTCACAGCGAGCGGGTCTCGCGCTAACGGCAAATCCCTTTCACTGTTCGCGTTTTGATTTCAGCAATGGAAGTGGATGTGCGTCTTATGCGAATGAGTCCCAGGACTTAAATATGAATAAGATATTATTACTAACATGCAGACAAAAATGGTAAAAAAACAAAAACAAAACAAACAAAAAAAAAAACATTTCTATAATGACAACAACAGCACTACAGTACTAAATGCGCTCCTCCATCATTTTGACTTTGCATTGCGGATCTATTTAAAAATGTCAAAAAACAATACAAAATGAATACAAAACAACGGCTTTTCAACACAGTCTACGTTTGAATTCGACCGATTCGAAATTAAGAATGATATAGCATCATTTCAGATGCGATGAGACCGAAGATTATTCCAGTTATGAATTATTCTGGAGAGTTTTTTAATGCACGTTTTATTCCTAATAAATTTACTATAAAGTTTCTTCACGTTTTATGTTTCGATCACGTTTTATGTGCATTTTATTTCGTTGAAAAGTATCCACCCAAGCCAGTGTAGCCTACGAGTTACATTTATTCACATCTTGTGCAGTATCTTAAAATGTGCAGACGTAGTCGTTTTTTCAGAAAACCTATATGAATCATTTAAAATTTAAAATTCTGTACTACTTACATTACTGCATGCATAAGATTCAGAAACCCACTTTAAAAATGACAGAAAAGCGAATACCGGTCAAATACAATAGATCATCGCTAAGACATGGCATGGACCATTTTATGGTCCATTTATTCAGATTCTTAATGATTTTCAGTACATTTAACATAGATAGGCTATAGCAAATTATTGACAACATTATTTCTATTACACTTCATTTTTCTGAACATATGTGCACGGGTTCTGTCTCGCGCACAGACGCGCGTGCGAGCCTTTGAAAGTATTTGGCTGCAGAAAGACGCGTTCGGCGTGTGCACTGCGCACTATCTAGTGGACCTTTGTTTTCAAGCGCTCAATTCACTCTCGCATGGGCTGTTGTACAGTACACACACTGTCTGTGCCATCAGAAAAATTGGGCTGCACTCGGACGGGGAGTGCGGACGTCCACGAACCCTCCTGATGACGAAAATGACTCGATGCGGACGGTGCGCGGACGCCCGAAGTATACTTTGGGGTTAAAGCCCGTAATAGCGGGCCCCCGATCCGCCCGGGCCCATATGCACGTGCATACCTTGCATGCCCAGACCCTACGCCACTGACCCAAATACATAAACTGTTTGTCATTTACTGGCCCAGCTGTGTGTCCATGAAGAGTGACCAATCTATAGACAATCCACAAGGATTTACTGAAGGACACACATCAACTGATCTGAGGTATAGCATTTCTATAGAAATATAGATAGATTCTCTCTGAGGTTTGTCTATATGCAAAATGAACCATATAAATTCTTGTCTCTATTCTAGGGATTCCCAACCCTGTTCCTGAAGGCACACTACGCAATTTCAAACTCTTTCTAATCAATCTGTCCTAATTCAACTCATCAGCTCTTTAATAGAAACTCTAAGAGCTGACATGGTTGGATCAAATAAAGGTTCACAACCAAGATGTGTGCTATTGGAGGTGTGCCTCCAAGAACAGGAGTAACTCTGCTCTATTTTATAATCTCTAATTCTAATGTCTCTACTCAATTCCAAAGGGAGACATCAAACTCACCAGAGCCTAGATGTGTGTCCATGAAAAGTGACCAATCTATAGACAATCCACTAGGATTTACTGGAGGACGCACATCAACTGATCTGAGGTACAACATTTCTGTTTAAAATAGGCATGTTTGATTTAATGTAGTGCTGCAAAGACCGATTAGTGTCTGACATAAACCAGTGCATGTCTGTTAGAAATTTTGTCCAAATTGAGAAGGCACTGATGCCATGTCACACGGCACTATTACATATTAGTTACGTTTAATTAGTTTATTTTTTTTATTTTTAATCTGTTATCTGTCCTGTGTTAACTCTTTCAGGAAGTTCAAATTTTGTGTGTGGGTTCCTTCCTTATGTGCAATTTAAATGTTTGTATGCAACTGAGATTTCCAATGGTGATTATTATGTGTGAAAATAAATATTATAAATAAATAGCTATTTTAGTTAATATCTTGGGATCTATTATTAATTTTTACCTTTAATATTGTAGTAAAGTACAAAATAAGAGAGTTTCATGTATAGTTTACAACATTAGTTGACACTATTTTCCTTAAAAATTGACATGTACCTGAAATTTCCCCAAATAAGAATAGAATTGAATGATGCTCATTGATGCAGCGCTAATGGCTAGTGCAAATGAGCAGATAACAGCAGTGCAGATATTCAGACCAACAGCACTTGCTTGTGTAATATTGTGTAATTATTTTAATGTGTTAGTTTATTTTACTACCACTTTTACGTTTTTAATTTATATTTTATTCTGTTATTTTAATCTTTCAGTCACGATTCTCAACTGGCCCAAAGCACACTTAAGTCAAATCTGATGAAGAAGTTTCAGTGTCTGTATGAAGGAACAGCAAAGCAGGGAAACCCAACACTCCTGAATGAGATCTACACAGAGCTCTACATCACAGAGAGTGAAAGTGGAGAGATCAATAATGAGCATGAGGTGAGACAGATTGAGACACAATCCAGGAGAGCAGCAACAGAGGACACACCAATTAAATGCAGTGACATCTTTAGACCTTTACCTGGACAAGACAAACCCATCAGAACTGTGCTGACAAAGGGAGTCGCTGGCATTGGAAAAACAGTCTCTGTGCAGAAGTTCATTGTGAACTGGGCTGAAGGGAAAGAAAATCAGGACATCCAGCTCATATTTCCACTTCCTTTCAGAGAGCTCAACTTGATGAAGGACAAAAAACTCAGCAGCTGATCTCGTCCCCTCTGAGTGTGTCCATCGAGTGACAGAGGTGCGAGGCTTCGATAAGCCACAGAAGGAGGAATACTTCAGGAAGAGAATCAGTGATCAGAGTCTTGCCAATACAATCATCACCCACCTGAAGTCATCAAGGAGCCTCTACATCATGTGCCACATCCCAGTGTTCTGCTGGATCTCAGCCACTGTTCTAGAGAAGATGTTGAGTGAAGCAGAGAGTGGAGAGATTCCCAAGACTCTCACTCAAATGTATACACACTTCCTGATCATTCAGACCAACATCAAACATGAGAAGGACTATGAGAAGACAGTGAAGGATGAAGACATGATTGTTAAACTGGGGAAACTGGCTTTTAAGCAGCTTATAAAAGGCAACCTGATCTTCTATGAGGAAGACCTGAGAGAGTGTGGCATTGATGTGACAGAAGCATCAGTGTACTCAGGATTGTGCACTCAGATCTTCAGAGAGGAGTTTGGCTTGTATCAGTGGAAAGTCTTCTGCTTTGTTCATCTGAGCATCCAGGAACATCTAGCAGCTCTATACACACATCTCTCCCTTACAAACAACTGCATAAATGTGTACTGGGTGTCATTTAATCCATTATCTGGCCTGCATCAGAGAGCTGTGGATGAGGCTTTACAGAGTAAGAACGGACATCTAGATCTTTTTCTGCGTTTCCTTCTGGGTCTCTCATTGGAGTCCAATCAGACTCTTTTACAAGAACTACTGGCACAGACAGAAAGCTGCTCCTACAGCAAAGAGGAAACCGTTCAGTACATCAAGCAGAAGATCAGGGAGAATCCCTCTCCAGAGAGATCCATTAATCTGTTCCACTGTCTGAATGAACTGGGTGATGATTCACTGATGCAGGAGATCCAAGATTATCTGAGATCTGGAGAAATAGGAAAAACCAAACTCTCCTCTTCACAGTGGTCAGCTCTGGTTTATGTATTGCTGACATCAGAAAAGGGGATAGATGATTTTTATCTAAAAAAGTTTATTGGTGCACAAAATACAGCAGATGAAGTTCTTCAGAAGCTGCTGCCTGTGGTTAAAGAATCCAAATCACTTCAGTAAGTCACACTGACAACAATCACTACACTGACAAAACATGATCACATTTATGATTTTAGCATGTGCTTTCTAAATCAACAAAAGGGGTAAATTTTCACCAATTTCCATTACTGGCAACAGGGGCAGATTATCACTGGCCCTGGGGCCAATAAAGCACCTGGAAGGTCTTTTTTTAACACTTTACGATTTCAGGCCATGTGAGTTCCTGAATATGTTGAATGATGAGATACACTTAGCCACAAGTACTGCACTGAAGCAGTATTAGAGTCATTGTGGATCTAGGGCATATGGCGCAGGTGCACTTAGGGCGTGTCCGAACAGAAAAAAAGTTTAACACCAGGAAAAATGGTTGGCGCATGGTCCAAAAGGGTTGTACCTAGTCTCTTAATGAGTCATGGGTGTGTTTTGGGCGTAACATGCAATAAACCAATTAGAGTCTCATCTCCCATTCCCTTTAAAAGCCAGTTGCGCTTGCACCATGGCAGATTTGCTATTTACATGACGGAATTTGCAAGCGGAAAGACTAAATGCTTCTCCAGAGAGGAATCCTTTTATTTTTAATATTTAAAAATGTTTGTGTGCTGTAGGGTTGGAATATTCGAATAATCGAATATTCGTTCGGTGGGTTGGTATTTAATATTCAATTGTGGGATTCGAATATTCGGGGGGGTTTTTCCGCACAACTGGCACCCCCCTCGTGAAACGGTTCTTATTCGTGCCTGAATATTACACTATAAAATCTGGCGAAATACTCTTTTTTTTACAATTATCTTATATAGCCTAGCCATTTTTAATAGGATGGACAGTTGAAGGACCCCAATGTTGTTATACTTAAGTAATATGTGCTTCTTCTTAGCCTACTAATGTGTTCACTGCAACTGGAGTATTCTCTGTTTGAAGTGTACAACTGCATGAGCTTGTATTTTGGGTTAAGCTGCATTGCTTTGACATTGTGGAAAATAGAATATTAGAAACAAAATGTATTAGCCTTTTTACCCGTTATTATCAATCTAATTGAATCTACTGCGAAATATAGGAGCTTGTTAAAACTCAAATGTGAGATTTTACTGGGACGGCATGTTCTTTATCTATTACAGTTCGTTCATTTATTTTTCATTCTTCTTTTATTTAAATAGCCTACCCTTAACTGTGTCAGTAATTACTGTGCTGCTAATTTTCGATTTGGGAGTGATTTGTTTGTCAGAAAAATGTTAGGCTACCTTATTAAAAATATTGCTTTTAACAGATCTGTGTTTTGTATCACTAGTGCAGTGTCCGTTCTCGGAGCACATAAGCCCTGCCCATGTGAGGCGCGCCATTTTCAGCTAGTTTATTTCGCTGTTCTGTAGTTTATTAAATTAATTCTGAATGTGTCACGTGTCCATATTGCGCCAAATGCGACACTGCTCTCCCTTGGGTCCGCAGCAACACACCCGCCATGTGTGAAGTCGATTGGATGAATGGTTCTCGAAATAATCAAAATGCAAACAGACAGACAGACACACAGAGATTCCTGCTGTAACACGTCGTGTATGGAGCAAATAGGGATAGCTCACTTAGCTTGAGTTATTGATACCAGACAGACTTCATGGAGGCGGTTGACATTTCACAACTGGCGCTTTATTCCCCATGAAACTAGTGTAACTGTCCGTCACAAATGTTATGCCCTCCACAGCGTTACATAATAAAGAAAATAACTTTAAATGAACAACAGAAAAACAGAAATAATCCGCATACACGCGGTGCTCAAGTCGCACATACAATGCAGACAGGAGAGCGCAGCTCTTAAAGACTGCCTTTATTAGAGAGAAGAATATGTTTAGCCCCCTCCCTCCGAAGCTTCGAATATTCGGTGTTGATTACTACCAAAGCTTCGAAGCTCAAAAAATGGTATTCGGACCAGCTCTAGTGTGCTGCTGTGCATCCCTGTGTGTGTAACAAGAAGAATGACTCAGTCACTCAGACAGTGGCGCAGTCGTTTTCAGTTGCCTCAAAATAGCAACGTGCCAACAATGCACCTGAACACACCTCGTTTTCAGACCAGCACGCCCATGGGCGAACAGATGGGCGCGAGTGCATTTGCTATTTAAACAACATGGCGCTGGACGTGAAAATGATAACTGCGTCGGGCTGAAACTCACGCCCGGCGTCGCATTGTGTCGGGTGTATGATAAGGCCCCTAGTGTGCGTTATGAGCACTGAGCTTTGACATTTTTTTCAGACCTGGGACAGTCTTCCCGCACACTTCCTGTTGCATTCATGTACTCTCAAGTGGCCAAGACAAGGCAAGTGTGGATATTGGGACAGACCCTTAGTTTTGTTGAGGTAACAACATTTTTATGCTGTGGCCACATAATGTGAAGGCGAGGTCTTGAGATTCTATGTTAAAGGGTTAGTTCCCCCAAAAAATGAAAATAATATCATTTATTACTCACCTTCATGTCGTTCTACACCCGTAAGACCTTCGTTCATCTTCGGAACACACATTAAGATATTTTTGATTAAATCCGATGGCTCAGTGACGCCTCTATAGACAGCAATGTCATTGAACTTCTCAAGATCCAGAAAGGTACTCAAAACATATTTAAAACAGTTCATGTGAGTTTAGTGGTTCAATCTTAATATTATAAAGTGACGAGAAAACTTTTTGTGCGCCAAATAAACAAAATAATGACTTTTCAACGATATCTAGTGATGGCCGATTTCAAAACACTGCTTCAAATCTTTTGTTTCGAATCATATCTTACAGAGTCTTTTTCCTGTATGTTTTCATATACAGATGTGTTGAGGATTTTTGGTGTAGTCACATAAAAAATTTAAAAAAATTTGATATTTTAATTATATTGAAATGAAACTCCTTAAGCACCATGTAGGAGCGTGTCTCACCTTAGACTGGAACTGTTAATCAAGTGTTGTGCATTAAGTCTCTATTTCTGATTGTGAAGTTTCTGCTTATCCGAGCTGTACATCCTCAAATGAGAGACTGAAGAGTGTCATTGTTCTCTACAGGTTGAGTGATTGTGGTGTCACAGATGAAGGTTGTGCTCTTCTGGCTTCAGCTCTGAGCTCAAACCCCTCACACCTGAGAGAACTGGATCTGTCTGGAAATAAACTAGGCGACTCAGGAGTGAAGCTGCTCTCTGATGGACTGAAAGATCCTCACAGTAAACTGGAGAGACTGAGGTAAATCATTACTCTGAGAGTCACACACACTGGTACATGATGTAAAAGATTCTGACATTTATTGTGGTTTATATTGAAATTAACCTCCTCAAGCCAATTGTATAATCCTGCAGTAGTGGAGGCTGCAATTCTAGGTCCGCATTTCTAGCACCCTATTTTTCACCTAAACAATTCTACTCCATCAGAGGAGACCTGAAACAAACAGGTGGAAAGACTAGACCCTCAGAAATTATTCAATTTTTATTTTATTTTCAATGTAAGTGCGGGTACGGCCATTTTAAACTTGAATGTTCAGGGCTTTTGTGTCAGCTGCTTCCAGTTATTTTAGCTGTGTAAAAACAGTTAATTATTCTGCTTAATGTTGCAAACTGGTATTTGTTATCATATTCAATTTATTAATGTAATCATAAAGTTTGTAACACAAACAAATAGTTTACTTCCACATTGAAAAATAAGGTCTTTTATTGTCCTGCAAACCGTAAGCAGTGTCCCGCGTTTCAGTTGTGTCCATATAATTTTTTCTTCCCTGAAATTACAGTACCACAATAAAAGATTATAATAAAACAACTGTGATTGGTGTTTAAAAAATACATTTGAGCACCTGTCATGTTCCAGCTAGAGCGGGGAAGATAACCAACCTTTGCATTCTTAAGGCGGTTGCACACCAGATCAGCAGTGCCATGTCTAAGACAACTCAGAGGTATCACACACCAGGGGCCCATTTCAGAAAGGAGGTTAAGTGAAAACTCTGAGTTTGTTAACCCTGAAATGAGGGAAACTCTGGGTTTTCCATTTCAGAATGGGAGGTATCTCAAACCCGAGAAAGCAGGGTAAGTAAAGCCCATTTCTGAAAGAGAGGTAACTTAGTACCATAGTAACTTACTCTGTGAACCTAACCTGGTCGGGAGCAGGTTTTCTTCGGTAAACCCAGAGATTCTTTTGGTCTCCTCTCCCCATTTTTAAAGCGTAAGCGATGTCTAAATACTTCATTCAGTCATTCATGCTGCAAAAATGCTTTTCTTACTGAGTATTTTTGTCTTATTTCAAGCACAAATATCTAAAAATTCTTAAATCAAGATGCATTTTCTATATCACAAAAATGATAGTGTACTGGTGTAGAAATCGGTTTAAATGAGGCTAATCTGATACATTACGTTCACTTGATTACATCTTACTGCGACCTCTGGAAGTAACCTAATAATTAGAATTTACTTTAGGATTTCCAGTGTGGTTGGATGCTTTGATGACACGCATATTTGATTTTTTTTTTTTTTGGTCGCGCACCTGCACACCACTTATGTGCACCCCTGATTATGAAGTAAAGATAATGTGCTGTACTGTACAATTAAATACAATTGTTGCTAACCTCAGTCACTGAACATTTGGGCGTATGTTAACTGAATTATTTGAGAATCTCACCTGAAAATCTGATAACATCTTACATATTTTTTATTATTTTTTGTTTTGTTTTGTTTTGTCTTTAAAGAATCTGTGGTTCATGGCATATAATTTAGGGTATTTTCCAACTTCATTGATTTTTTTCGTTGTCCTTTTTCATTATTGTTATGCTACTACACGCTATTGAAGTCAACAGAAGTGTGTTGTGACCTGGGGGGTATTCCAGAAAACAAGGTTATCTTACCGTCAAACATACCCTGAACTCTCAGTTGATTAACCCAAACCTTGCTTACTCGAGGTATGCTGGTTCCAAAAAGTAAGTTCAGTCAACCCAGAGCATGTTCACGGTTAACACACAAGACATTCTCAACAGAGAGACGAATAGACGAATCACCAATGAAACGGACGCTAAGAAAAAGAGCGCCATACTACTTCCTCCTTCTTCTTTTGTTTATTGGTGATTTGCATAGCCTCTGTGCATATCGGCACCTTTTTGATGGTTGTGCAATCATTTTTCAATCTTTTCATTTAATATTGAATCTTTAATCACTGAGAATAAGAATTATATTGTTTGTTTGATGCTAATTATATAATAAGACATACACTATATTGTCAAAAGTATTGGGACACCCCTCCAAATCATTGAATTCAGGTGTTCCAATCACTTCCATGGCCACAGGTGTATAAAATCAAGCATCTAGACATGCAGACTGCTTCTACAAACATTTGTGAAAGAATGGGTCACTCTCAGGAGCTCAGTGAATTCAAGCGTGGTACCGTGATAGGTTGCCACCTGAGCAATAAGTCCAGTCTGAGTCTGAGTGTTGCCGGGCAACACTCAGCCGCATCCTAACCTAATTATGTCAAGCCCCACCCATTAGATCCACAGAGATGGAGCTGGACTTGGCTGGACTACTATATTTAGTAGACTAAATAGATCCCGTGGGAAAAGTTACATTGTATCACTCAAACCTGAGCAGATTAAGTGCCAGTCACACAAGGGCAAATTGGTGAAATTGGTGGGGACATCCACAGAAGCTGAGAATTCAGGAAATCAATAGTATAAAGTATTAAGGTTTTTAGTTTATACTGACCTTAACAATATGTTAATTAACGAATTCTGTAAGGTTACATGTAATTAATAAAGACGAGGAGGCAGTTTAACAGAGACTTAACTTTACTCTGTTCATAGTGCAATGCACTATCAATGTCAATGTGTCTACTGTCTTGTTCCCTACTATTTGAAGAAGCCAACACATGTCTGCGTCTATCATTAACAGAAATTAACTGTTGACATATTTGTTTCACATCAATATTGTCCAGTTTGTCCTGGTGGACATGGCACACAGCAGTCTCACTTGTGCCATTGTTGTTCTGAGCCATGTTTTCAGTCTCTTAAGAGCATTGAAACTTCTTTTAGCCTCAGCTGATGAGACTGGGATGACTAAAAGCAACCTGATGAGGATTTCAACTTTAAACAGGCCTCTCACTTCAACAAGACCAAGCCTTCAACAGACCAAGCAATGTTGTGTTTTCATGGTTTATGGGGACTTTCCATAGACAATGATTTTATACTGTACAAACTGTATATTCTATCTCCCTACACTAACCCTAACCCTACCCCTAAACCTATCCATCACACAAAACTTTCTGCATTTTTACATTTTCAAATAACATCATTCTGTATGATTTATAAGCTGTTTTCCTCATGGGGACCAAAAAAAAAAATGTCCCCACAAAGACAAGGATTTTGGATATTGCCATGTTGTCCCCATAATGTAGGGATTCAAAAACACACACACACACACACACACACTATAATGTTTAGGTTTGCCACTTATCCCACAAATGTCATATAGCCTATTGAAAAAACTGCACTGACCCTGAATCAATATGTGACGTGATTTGCCCCGTATTTTTGTGCACAGAACTCCCTCACTTACCGCGTCTAGGTTTCGAACAGAGGAGCTTTGCTGCTTTGCACAACCAAATGTAGCTACAGCCTCTCACAAATTAGAAAGAAAAAACAAAGCCAATCAGTTTAACGATGAGGGTTCAGGAGGCTTTCCATCTAATGTAAATCAATATTTGCATAGTCTAATAATAGTAAATTTGTTTCTATCCCACTGAAATTTGTCTCAAAATCCCATCTGTTGTCCTGCAACAGAACAATAATAAGATGGTCAAGTCAAGTCAAGTCACCTTTATTTATATAGCGCTTTTTACAGTGTAGATTGTGTCAAAGCAGCTTTACATTGATAACTGGTACATTATTTGGCTGCGCAGCAGCTCTTAAAGAATAGTGTCAATGCAGGCAGATCAAAGCACTGTTGAATATCAAATGTCAAGTCAAGTGTCCCCAACTAAGCAAGCCAAAGGCGACAGCGGCAAGGAACCCAAACTCCATCAGGTGACATCAGGTGGCAGACAAGTGGCAAATAGGTGTTTAAATGGAGAAAAAAACCTTGGGAGAAACCAGGCTTAGTCGGGGGGCCAGTTCTCCTCTGGCCAACAGTGCTTTGTTACGATTCAGGTTGCTATCGTAAGTCCAATAGGATCGCAACATTCAAAGTATTTATTCCAGTTCCATCCAATTGAGGATCGTATTACAACTGAGATGGTCACCCTATTCCTTAGTTCCAGACAGTTATTGGCCTTCAGAGAAGTCTAGATATGGCTGAATAGCATTTCTCTGTCCATCCAGATATCAAATATCTGTGTTTTAGTTGAAAAATTGATTTGTGGGTCACTTGCAAACTGATGTGGAAAAGTGGAGTGTGACTGTACATTATCCATTATCCTGTGGTGTCACGGATGAAGGTCATGCTGCTCTGGCTTCAGCTCTGAGATTAAACCCCTCACACCTGAAAGAACTGGATCTATCATGGAATAAACTAGGAGCATCAGGAATGAATCTGCTCTCTGATGGACTGAAGGATCCTCACTGTAAACTGGAGATACTGAGGTAAATCATCTCTCTGAGAGTCATGCACACACTTGTACTCACAAAGAAATATTCACAAACTGTTTATAGTCGTAGCAGTTCTGACATGGATGTAAGATCTGTCTGTAGAGGTTTATCCACATATCAGGAAATGTACCAAGTGCAAAAAGGAGAGACAAATCCTTGTTGCCAAACACAACACAGGTGAGTCTCGTTATTCTTTAGAGATATTGTAAAAGGTGATCATAAGCTGTTTTGCAAACACATGTGGTTTATGAGTTTGCTGTTGAACATGGTTCCTCAGTTCCAGATGGTTATTAACCTTCAGTGATTAGGATTCTAGATATGGCTGAATAGCATTTCTCTGTCTGTCATTTCAGATATTAAGTATCTCTAAGTATCTGAAAATAGTGCTGTGTATCATCTGCATAAAAGTGGACATTATCCCGCTTATTACACTGCTAATTACCAAACAAATAATAAATGGACATGAAACATTGAACTGAATGCATGTAATCTGTTGTGTTGATGATTTTGGCTTATTAAATCTTACATTTATTGTGATTAATAATAAAATGAACCTCCTCCAGCATCATGTAGAAGCTGGTCTCACCTTAGACTGGACCTGTTAATCATGTTGTGGATTAAGTCTTTCTTTCTGATTGTGAAGTTCCTGCTTATCTGAGCTGTAGATCTTGAACTGAGAGACTGAAGAGTGTCATTGTTTTCTACAGGTTGAGGCATTGTGGTGTCACAGATGAAGGTTGTGCTGCTCTGGCTTCAGCTCTGAGATCAAACCCCTCACACCTGAAAAAACTGGATCTGTCATGGAATAAACTAGGAGCATCAGGAGTGAATCTGCTCTCTAAAGGACTGAAGGATCCTCACTGTGAACTGGAGATACTGAGGTAAATCATCTCTCTGAAAGTCACACACACACTTGTACTCACAAAGAAATATTCACAAATAGTTTATAGTTGTGGCAGTTGTGACATGGATGTAGGATCATCTGTAGAGTTTTATCCACATGTCAGGAAATTTACCAAGTGCAAAAAGGAGAGACAAATCACTGTTACAAAAAAAGACTCACACACAACACAGGCAAGTCTCGTTATTCCTTTTAAATATTATGAAGGTGATAATAAGCTGTTTTACGAACACATGTGGTTTGTGAGTTTGATGTTGAACATGGTTCCTCAGTTCCAGATGATTGTTGCCCTTCAGAGACAAGGAGTCTAGATATGGCTTAATAGCATTTCTATGTCCATCCAGATATCATCTGTGGTTTATATGAAAAATAGAGTTGTGTATCACTTGCAACCTAATGTGGAAAAGTGGAGCCTGACTGTAAATTGTTACACGTCTGCTTATCAAATAAATCAGGAGTGTCACACCCAATTTCTGCCAGTTCACATATGTCCTGTGTTTACCCTTAAAAAGGCAAACTGAAAATGTAAGACCAATTTGGTTGGTCATTATTTTCAGAAGTGCTTTTACTTCAGATTACTATTGATTTTATTAATAAATTCCTGCTCTGAAAGCAATATTACAGATACACTATACATTATACAATACATACATATATTCAATACTTTTTGTGGGATGCACTTTTTCCAAACTTAATAGCAGGACAGTGAAAGGCTCATTAATATTCAAAAGAAAATTGCTAGCTGATTGGTGGGTGAGACATTTCATTCACCTGCCCTCATCCCTACGTTTGGAACATTAACTTACAGGCTACACAAAATGTGGTGGAAATATGACAGAATCAAACTCAATTTGCATTAAAATGATCTCACTGGAATATCTTATTAAATAAGAAATATGAGATAAAACTAGCACAGCTATATAGAAAATCAGTAGCCTGAGTCAATTGTCAACAAAAATGTTAATATACAATGAATTATTAACATGTACAATATTTTCTGATTCATATCTTACAAAAGTTTTTCAGTATTTTCAGTATTTTGCGGAACTCGCATAAAAATCTAAAGATTAACCTTTTTTTTAAATGATATTGAAATGAACCCCCTGAAGTGGGTCTCACCGTAAACTGGACCTGTTAATCATGCCATGGATTAAGTCTCTCTTTCTGATTGTGAAGTTTCTGCTTATCTGAGCTGTAGATCCTGAACTGAGAGACTGAAGGTCGTCATTGTTCTCTACAGGTTGAGGGATTGTGGTGTCACAGATGAAGGTTGTGCTGCTCTGGCTTCAGCTCTGAGATCAAACCCCTCACAACTGAGAGAACTGGATCTGTCATGGAATGAACTAGGACAATCAGGAATGAATCTGCTCTCTGATGGACTAAAGGATCCTCACTGTAAACTGGAGATACTGAGGTAAATCATCTCTCTGAAAGTCACACACACACTTGTACTCACAAAGAAATTCAAACAAAGAAGGATGAAGAAGTCAGGAGTCTCTCTCCCTGTCCCAGGTCTGCGGGGCGCTTATATCCCGTCTCTCCTCCAATCACTAGAAACAGAAACAGGTGTTAATTTTTTTTTTTAAGATTTATTTTTGGAATTTTTGACTGTATTATGATAGGACAGTAAGCAAAGTGGGGTGTGGGGGTGGGGGGGTGGGGGATCAGGAAAGGTCCACGAGCCAGGACTCGAACTCGGGTCACCTGAAGCGCAACGGCACTATATGTTGGCGCTGCCCACGAGGCTATTGGCGCTGACAGAATCAGGTGTTAGTTTTCATGTACTTGTACTCCTTATCCCCGCTCGTCTCCGCACACGTTCTCCCGCTGCAGACTTCGCATTACCACGCCCCCCTCACCACAGAAGTATTCACAGATAGTTTATGGTTATAGCAGTTCTGACATGGATGTAGGATCATCTGTAGAGTTTTATCTACATGTCAGGAAATTTACCAAGTGCAAAAAGGAGAGACAAATCACTGTTACAAAAACACCTCACACACAATACAAGTGAGTCTCATTATTCCTTTGAGATGTTGTGAAGGTGATAAGCTGTTTTGAAAACATGTGGTTTGCTGTTGAACATGGTTCATCAGTTCCAGACCATTCCAGATACAATGAATTATTAACATGTACAATATTTTCTGATTCATATCTTACAAAAGTTTTTCAGTATTTTTTCTCATTTAGATTTTGTGTAACTCGCATAAAAAATCTAAAGATTAACATTTTTTAAAGATATTGAAATGAACCCCCTGAAGCACCATGTAGAAGCGGTTCTCACCTTAGACTGGACCTGTCAATCATGTCATGGATTAAGTCTCTCTTTCTGATTGTGAAGTTCCTGTTTATCTGAACTGAGAGACTGAAGAGTGTCATTGTTCTCTACAGGTTGATTGATTGTGGTGTCACAGATGAAGGTTGTGCTGCTCTGGCTTCAGCTCTGAGATCAAACCCCTCACACCTGAGAGAACTGGATCTGTCATGGAATAAACTAGGAGACAGAGGAGTGAAGCTGCTCTCTGATGGACTGAAGGATCCTCACTGTAAACTGGAGATACTGTGGTAAATCATCTCTCTGAGAGTCACACACACATACACACAGATACTCAAAAAAAAAATATTCACAAATAGTTTATAGTTGTAGCAGTTCTGACATGGATGTAGGATCATCTGTAGTTTTATCCACGTCAGAAAATGTACCAAGTATAAATGGAGAGACAAATCTCTGTAACAAAAATGACTCGCACACAACACAGGTGAGTCTCTTTATTTCTTAGAGATGTCGTGAAGCTGATAAGCTATTTTGCAAACACATGTGGTTTGTGAGTTTGCTGTTGAACGTGGTTCCTCAGTTCCAGATGGTTATTGGCCTTCAGAGATGAGTAGTCTAGATATGACTGAATAGCATTTCTCTGTCCATCCAGATATCAACTAAAAACAGAGTTGAGTATCATCTGCATACTGATGAAGAGTGGAGATTACCCTGCTTATTACACAGCTACTTACCAAACAAATAATAATTGGACATGAAACATTGATTTAAATGTATGTAATCTGTTGTGTTAAGGATTTTGGCATACTCATAATTTTTTTTTTTTTTTATTAATTTTTTTATATTTTATGCTTTTGAAATGAACCCCTCAAACACCATGTAGAAGCAGGTCTCACCTTAAACTGGACCTGTTAATCATGTTGTGGATTAAGTCTCTTTCTGATTGTGAAGTCCCTGCTTATCTGAGCTATAGATCTTGAACTGAGAGACTGAAGAGTGTCATTGTTCTCTACAGGTTGAGTGATTGTTGTGTCACAGATGAAGGTTGTGCTGCTCTGGCTTCAGCTCTGAGATCAAACCCCTCACACCTGAGACATCTGAATCTGTCATGGAATAAACTAGGAGAACCAGCTCTGAATCAGCTCTCTGATCTGCAGGGTGATCCACATTATGAACTGAAGACGTTTCTGTGAGTAGGGATGATTAAAAATGGTCACATTTTAATTGGTTGCTAATTATTGATATTAAGCAGAGTTTTATGATGAAGAACATGTTTGAGTTTTAACCCAGTAGTGCATTATTGATGTGCCAAATGTTTAATTTTATTTCAAAACAAGAATATAATAATTTCCTATCCTTTTCTCCCAAAGTGATGTATTTTAGGAGAACTCTGCTTTTGTCCTTAATATAATATAAAGATAAATACGCATCACCACTTGGCACTTTAGTTATCATAAAAAACAATCTGACACAAAGAGTATTATTATGGATAAGAGTCAAAGGTCAAAACCTGAATAGTTAAAATGGCTTTTTCAGATATATCTACTGTAGTTGACAACATGTATCACAGGGTATCTCTCACTAATAGTGCATATAGTTTGTTTTAGTTGTTCTAAAGTGGATAATGCGGTAATTTCACACACATTTGACTGTCTGTGTTTTATCTACATGTTTTAGATATTAGCCTGACCTTCTCTGGATCAGCTGATGGTGAATAAAGAGCCACTACAGACACATCACAATCAACAGACACAAACTCATAGTGATCCTCACACATGGATATGTTTGTGTAACTTTCTATAATGATCCAATCCTTGATCCAAAGTCAAACAAAGAAACGTTTTGTTTCTTTTGACATTTGTACTGGTACCACATTTTACATGTAACAATCTGTGTATCTTCTGTTTAAACCACATTACAATAGAGTTCAACCTAACACAAAGGTTAAAAACGTGTATTTATTATTAATGAACTTGATATAAATGACATAATTTCCTGCAGGTCATTTCTCGACGTCTGTAATCTGATCCAATATGGAAGTGCCGCTGTAGTTGTTTGTCTCCAGAGCCAGAAGCTTCTGTATGTAGTTTTGAGGCAAGCTGTTCTGTTGAGCCCCTAAACACACAACCTAGATGAAGAATGAGACGAGATAAACAGTCAATGTGAATAAGAGACTCTTCATTGACACTTTTCATGATAGTTACAGTAGGCAACTAGACAGTCATCAATTAAAAGACAACTATATTGAGAACATCTGAAGCACTTGTTAATATTTGATCAAAGATGTGGGTTGTTCACTTTGTGCTCTTTAATTAAACTTTATGCCTTGGTTTGGTCATTCAGGCTCACGATGGGCAATAAAATGTACCTTTTTATACTGTGGTGACGGTGGACAGGGTCTGAAATTGTTCATCTTGTACGTCCGGCAGAGAAGCGGCTCCTCTTTTGTTTCCACTTTGACCTCTAATGGGCTGTACACACCTTCATGAACCTGTTCCTGTCTGAAACATGTGAAGATACGAAATACATGCCTAAATGCAGATATTTTAGTTCCTGTGTAAAACATCCAACATATATAGATGCTTTGTACAGTGTGTAATAGTGATGCACAATATATTGGTTACTATATCTGCATTTGCCTATATGTGTTCATCTGATTAAGCAGACGATGGAAGCAGATATCATGGCTTTTTTTAAACAGTGTACTACAGTAGTCAACATTTGAAGTGGATCAAAACCTTTCATCAAAGTTGTCCTAAAACCTTCTTCTTAGGACAACTTAGTTCTTAGGACAACTTTGATTAACTTTTTTTGATCCACTTCAAATGTTGACTATTGTATTTTATCATAACAAAAGTACTAAACAGTTATCTTTTCTACATGTTTATAGGACATAATGTACAGTAAACCAGCATGATGCACAGCTACTTACAAAATAAATAAATGGACATGAAATACTGATGAGTTTTTTTTTTTTCTTTTTCTTTTTTCTGTGGAAAGGGTGCAATATCCAATACAATACTGATCATAATACGAAAAGTTATGATCTTTAAAGATGAAAGAGTGGTTTTTGGGAGACATCACAATCCCAGTTGATCTCACCGGTCTAAACTGGGCAGGTTTTGGTTGTCTATCCTCCACACGACCCCCCACACCTCGTCTCCTTCACTCTCCTGTATCGTGGCGACTCCACCGTGCCAAGCACAGTCAGTGCAGTCACCCCAAAGACCGAAATTCAGCCTGTAGTCCTGAAAAACAGTACATGCCTTATCAGACAATGATATATACCACAATACTGTATGATTAACATATGTGTGTGTACCATGTTATGTGTACAATGTATTTCAAGGTACTTCAAACATCATAATGTATTATGATACTTTTTTGTTTGTGATTACAACACGTTATTTACAGTATGTTTAAAGAGCCATTTGTTTTAAAGACAAAACTACTTCAAATAAAAAATAAATATATAATAAATTAAAAATTGAAATGAAAATTAGATTAAAATAAAAACTAGATGTAAATAAATAACATATCTAACAGCACAGATATACGTTATATCTAACAGATGGATAGAAAAATGTAATTAATATAATAGAAACTAAATAATTTCCAAATATTTAGACATCTTTTTTAGAGTAAAAATTTGGTCTTTGTACAAGAAACTATATATAGATTCCTTTTTTAAAAAAAGCACACAAATTAGCCATGGTAAAGATTGTTTCAAAATGCCATTTTCTTACAAAACCTTTCTATTTAATTTTAGTTATTTTTATGACAATGGTGGCAATGCAGTTTCTCCACAAATTTTACTGCAGTTAACTCACTAGTAACCTGGTACCACGGTAAATTTAACGTCTATAAGTTTGTCGTTCTATGTGCTTATGTTCATTCATTAACTGAATATTATGGTAATTATTCATCAAATAATGTGTTTGTTTACCTGTATCCTGCCGACGGAATGAAACACAGCTGATGGGTTTTTCAGTTGCAGTCTCTCTTTCAGTAAATTACTGCCATAAGCAAAATACAGAAAACAACCTCTGGATGACATTTTCACCAGCGCCGTGTTTGAAGAAAACAAGTCAGGTTGAAACACAGAAGCGCTTTAAAAAACAAACCCTGAAGGTTTTTATAACCTTCGCTCTGGAATCGTTCCCGTGAGTCGACTCTTTAAAATGAATGACTCGGCAAATTTCACAAGGAGAAAACGGTGAGGTAGGAACGATTTAGTTCACAATATTTGAAAAGAAAAAAATACAATTAATTATAGTTAACAAATAATTAGCATTTTGAACAACACGCAAAAAGATTTTAATCGACCTACATTTCCTAACCAGAACTGACCACTGCGGCGTCACGACCACAACTTTCAAAATATAAGTCCCGCTCACTAGCTTCGCGCTGAAACTGGTGTAAAAGTGACGTTTAGGCAATGTTGGGATACTTTAACATTTCTTTGTCTTAAAATTATCGTCACTTTTGACGTAGACACCTTTTGACTTACACGGTTCCCAAAATTTTTTATTAAAATAAAGCTTCAGGACATTTCCAGTCATTTTGGGTCACTGAATAAAGATTTTATTAATAATAATAATAATAATAATAAACGACACTGCATTTTGGATAGTCAGAAGTGTCTTAGCTATAGAAATTGTATTATTAAAATTCCATTGTATTTCCAGATTTCCCATGACCAGCAAACTCAAGATATGTGATGGTGAGCGGAGAGATTTTCAGCAGCAACTTTAGTAAATACACTATATAAACCAAAGAGAAAACTCAATTAGGTATTGTTCAAACTCACTTTTTTTTTTTAATATAATAATAATAATGTCAACACTATTATATGTTAATACTGAACCTTCTTCAGCACACAACTAGACAAGTTCGATAGAGCAGTTTATTGATATGTAGAAAAATAACGAGAAACATCACTGCCTTATATTATCACAAACAGTTCAGCAGCACTTAAACAAAAGACTCAAAACAGCTTTCAAAAGAAATGAATTTAATGTACAAAATGCAAACAAGTCAGAATCAAAATATTCTCAAAATAAAGAACAAAAAAATGCTGTACAAAGCCCACTAATGTACTTAAGAGATTCATCTCCTCGGCCCGCCGCGGCCACGTCCTCTTCCTCTGCCACGACCCCGTCCTCTTCCTCGACCGCGGCCAGCAACTGCAAGAAAGGCAAGGAAAACAATTACACATTTTTCATAGACAGTCAATAAATGCCCGAGTTTCAAAGATATTTTCCGTAACTCACCAGCCTCTCTCTTCTTTGACTTGACTTTAGGCTCGATGTCGACCAGCAGCGTGTCCAGAGGAAGACTGTCGGGCAGGATGAAATAGCGGATGTTGTTGCCACGGATACTGAGAGACTCCAGCTGAGTGGGTTCTCTGTTTTTGAGGGTCATCTTCACAGCTTTGAGGTGAGTGTTCATACTGACATCCACACCTGTTCATAGGATTCAAAGACAAAGTATAAAGCCATCGTTCAACAAAGAGATAGTTCACACAAAAATGAAAATTACTCACCCTCAAGCCATCCTAGGTGTATATGACTGTCTTCTTTCAGACGAACACAATCAAAGTTATATTAAATAATATTCTCGCTCTTCCCAGCTTTGTAATGGCATTGAAGAGTGTCTGAGTTTTTGAAGCTCTAAAAAGTGCATCCATCCATCATAAAAGTAATCCATATGACTTCAGGAGTTAATAAAGGACTTCTGACACCTTATTTACACTGCACACGTCTGCGGCGCATTACGGCTCTGACAAGGTTTTGTTCTGTCCTCTACACGGCGTCAACTCACACCAGGAGCATTTCAGAAGTGAAGTGGCTGGATTTGCGAGACCATGAGATTTGCCTTTTCTAAGTAGTTTTCCTTTTTTTTTTTTTCATGTTTTTAATGGGTAAATGGTTATATTTTATCCGGTTTGTGTTTATTGCTATGCCCTACTTTATTTTGCTGTAGCCTACAGATGAAGTTAATACACTTAAAAGATTTTCAAGTTTTTAAACTTTGAATCTCTTGTCGTCAATTTCTGGCTTCCTAGTGATGTGAAATATGATTGGGAGTCTACACAGGGTGATTATTTTGACATTATTTTGTGTTTGAACTGCACAGCTGGTGTAAACAAGCATTGACTAGAGTGGCCGCGATCTACTCGGGTGGCCACGTCGGAGCCTTAACACGCCGCAGACGTGTGCAGTGTAAATCCGGCTTGAGTCGAGTTTCGGCGGAAGAGTGACCTCTGACCTGACGCATGACATAGCTCCTCTTCTCTTATATCGAAATCCTCAATTTTTCTTTAAAACTTCTCATTTTAGACTTCTAATTCTTGACCTGTGTTTTGTTTTGCTCCATCCTCTGCGTTTCCACGTTCGTCAATTCTCACCTAAGCTCACGCTATGCCTACGTCGGAGGTCTCCAAACTCGGTTCTGGAGGGCCACTTTACTGCAGAGTTTAGCTCCAACACACCTGTTTGAAAGTTTCTTTTATGCCAAGTGAGACGTTGATTAGCTGGTTCAGGTGTGCTTAATTGGGGTTGGAGCTAAACTTTGCAGGACAGCGGCCCTCCAGGGCCGAGTTTGGAGATCTCTGGCCTACGTCGGTTCGGAGTTCACTCCAGAACTTGACTCGTGTACAGCAGTTGTAGGAAGCCAGTGATTATAGTTTATAAGGTTTCAATATGCATATTTTTCTTACAACAATGCATCACTTCAGAAGGACTTTATTAACCCCATGGAGCCGTATGGATTATTTTTATGATGAATGGACTTTTTGGATTTTCAAAAACTCTGGCTCTATTCAATGCCAATACAAAGCTTGGAAAAGCCAGGATATTTTTTTAATAACTACATTTGTGTTCGGTTGAAAGAAGGTAGTCATTTACACAAAGGATGAGTAAATTATGGGATAATTTTAATTTTTGGGTGAACTATCCCTTTAAGAATTCCAGTTAAACTTGAAGCAGATACACCGGTGTAAAAATTCATATTTCTCTCACTTATTAGCATTATTTTGAATCATAATTACCTGTAATGGTGCCATGGACCTGTGTGCCATTCTTCAGCTCAATGGTGACTGTTTCATGGCTCAGTTTCATCAAAAACCTGCAGGATCAATCATAAACAATGACTAAAATACTCATCACAACAATAAACAGACCTTACAGAAGTACAGATCACATTTAAAACATTTTCAGACTTCATTTTTGTTTTTGTTGTAGTGAATTTGATTGCTAGAAATCAAAATAGAAATGTGAAATTGTACTTTAAACCTCTCCACTTTGTCTTAATTATATAATATTTGCCTAATAACATAAAATGTATTTTGCATATTGCATCTCTAGCAACAATAAAGTTAATGGCATTTAAAAGTGGTTTCTGTTGCTGCATTTGTTAGATTTAAGGCCCAGCATCTACAAACTAATCTTCCAAATGCATAATTTCATATATCTAAGGATAATCCCACGAACTATTAATTAAACATACAGCTGCGTTTAAAACACGGCAGTAATGAGACAGAAACTCAAACAAACATTCATTCATTCATTCCCGCCCGTTGAAGCTAACAGCTAACCAACAGCTACATAAAATCTGACTCCATCCATTAAATTATATTACATGTCGCTGCAGATACTTTATGCATATTGATTATATGAGACCTATAGAGGTTTATTACCTGACGAGTTTCATGCTGGCGGTGAACTTTGAGAGTAAATCCTCCACCAAAGTGAGAAAAAATTGTAGCGCAAAACGACAGAAAAGCGTCGGACGCTACTGGAGCTATGAGAGGAATCACTTCCTGTGCGAAACGGAAGCACAATCATCGACGCAAGTGTTGCCACTACACACCCAAAATCATAAGAATATTTTCACATAATAGAAGATATATATAAAATATTTAATTATATGTATCTTTGTTCTTAAATAAAAATTATGTGAATAACATTGTTAAACTGTGTTTATTATATATATTTTATTTTTAATAATACATTTATGGACTTACGAATACGTGTCAATAAATAGCTTTTAAAGGTTTGAAAGAACTTGCTTTTTTTTAATTTGGCCAAAACATTTAATATTCAAAAATTGAATTGAACAAATCTGGCAACCCTGTAACAGGAAGTGAATCCCGGAAGTGAGCGCTCATTGAAACATCACGTCAAAAGTGAATCGAGGGATAAAATAAAGAAATTAAACGCGCGCGCTTCATCATGAGGAATCACCGATGACTTTACACGGGATTTCTGAGGATGCTCGACTGAAAACCGGATCAAACATCAGAATAACACACTGAAGATGTTATAAACGATGTCGATGTGTGGATTTAGAGTGACGTGTGTTAGTGGATGTGCATCAGGACTGATTGACAGCTGATCTCATCCTGTTCTTCATCTTTATTTTCCGCATCAAGCGTCCAAACAGCATGTTGAACAGCAGCATTTGCTCTCGTCTGTCCGCTGAAGCTGTGTGCTGTCATTGATGCACTGATGATGTTTCCTAAAACCTCGTTCACGAGCCTCATCGTGGGGGTCTTCCTCCTGTATGTGCTGCACACATGTTGGGTCATGTATGGGATAGTTTACACTAAACCTTGTGAAAAACCCAAAACTGACAACTGTATCTCACCATACCTGGCCGGAAATCCTCGACTGCAGGTAAGACTGTCATGTGCTGCTGTCATATTTGAGTGTTTACAACTTATCTTTTAAAAAATTCACGTGAAACCAGGCCTAAGCAGGTCTTTATGGATGGACACATTGGCACATAAAAAGGATGATTATTAATAATTAATTTAAATATAAATAATATTAAATGTGAGGAAGGGGTTTTCAATCTTTTAGATGCCACACAGACCCCCAAATATGATCATCTTCGTTACGAGGGCCCCTTTTTAAAAATTTAATTTATATAGTTTCTTGTATAAAAACTAAATTTATACTATGAAAAACTAATATTATAAATATGTCTAAAATATTATTTGGAAAAGTTACTTATTACATTTTTTTTCTACTCATTATAGCACTGCACTGTTAGATGTTCGTTTGTTTAATTATTTATTTATTATCAATTTCAATAATCAATACATTATTTGTATATTTTAATGTAATTTGTATTAATCTATTTTTTAATTGTTTTTAATCTAATTTATTTTATTTGAATGCAATTTTTATTTGATTATCTATTTCTTTTCATCTCATTTTTATCTAATTTGTACTTATTTATCTGTTTATTTATATATTTCAATATAATTTTTATTCATCTATTTATTTTTAAATTTATTTATATATTTATGTATTTTAATGTTTTATTTTATTTTAATGCAATTTTTATTTGTTTATCTATTTATTTTAATTTAATTCTTATTTATTTTATTTTAACCCTATTTTTATTTATTTATTTTAATCAATTTTATTTTTCTTACTCAAATTTTTCTTTATTTTAATCTTTTTATTATTTATTTCTTTTTTAGATTTTGTAAACTGTTTTTCTCTAAACATGTTCCGGACCCCAGTTAGTTAGAAATCCCCTGGATTAGCAGACATGTATAATCAACATTATACAGTACAAAATATATTTCAGTGAACAATAGGAATATATAAGAACATGTGCAATAACAGTGATATTTTGGATGTGTTTTATCAGCTCAGCATCTACACTGCATTGAGACCGAATGCTGATGGAGGACACAGTCTGATCCACAGAGAGGAAGAGTTTGATGTGAACACCAGGTTTGAGAGGTAAAGGCGACGGGATCTAGTAGACATAATAACTCATCATATCACTGTTTCTCTGCATTCTTGTCCTGTAGGACTTCATTAGTGTGTGTTTTAGTCAACTACTGCATACCAAAGTTTCTTTCTCACAGTTGTACTTCTGTCTTTTTAAGGTTAATTAACGTGTCTTTGCCGAAGAAGACGCGCAAGAATGGAACGCTGTACGCTATGGTGTTTCTGCACCAGGCTGGAGTCACGCCATGGCAGGATCCGCACCAGGTGCATTTAGTCACGCAACTGACCACATACATGCTGCCGAAGCCTCCGGAGATCAGCCTGATCACAGGGCAGGACGACCCGCAGGTGAGCTGACGCCCCCTTCCTGCACCTGAACAAAGAGTTGTGTTTCCATGCGTCTGTTTACATTATATAAATGAATCCAATTGCTATACAGAAACCGGATCAGCAAAAGCAGAGCAGCGACTCCGAGCTGGACCGGCCCGTTTCTCACTGGCGTTCCCGTCTGACACTGAACGTGGTGTCCGAGAACTTCCAGTTTGACAGAGAGGCCCTGCCTGGAGACGTGCACCGCTACATGAGAGTGTGAGTCTGTCAGGGTCCTTTGTGTTATGACTTAAAGATAAAACAATCAGAGTGTCCATTTACATTTAGTGCAAAGAGCCCGTCTTGTTGGCAGAGGCTATTTACACTAACTCCGCCCACTGACGTCTGTTTGGGCCAGACAAAATTACTGAAGACGGTGGATTATCAACAGTAGCAATAGTGTAGGGGTAAGGCGCGTGACAGAATTTTTTGACACAATTTGACCTGAGTTCGAATAAGCTTTTTCTATCACAAATCAGATTGGAAAGGCATTTATTTTCAATAAAAATTCAAAATATTCGAAAAGTGGAAATAAAGTGTCTAATGTGTGTTTAATAATGAAGTGTTTATCGGGTAGGGGTAGGTGTAGGGAGGGCTTTATTGTCCCAATAAGGCAGCATCCATTTAATAATTTTAATAAATATAATCATTTACACTCTATTATTGCATACCTGCAAATAGTATCTGCCACTATTTATAAGTATAAATAGCATAACTACTATTTACACTTATTGCAAAGAAAAAATCTATTTTTACATAGTGTAAATAGAATCTATTGCTATTTTCACTTAGTGTAAATAGCCGCTGCCAAAAACAATATGCAATGAGATGAGTTGGCATGTGTTACAGTGATTTTATCACATTAAAAACATATAAAGTGATTAATGTCAAGTCAAATTTATTGGTATAGCGCTTTTTACAATACACATTGTTCCAAAACTGTCATGATGTCAACGTTTATAATATCCTAATACCTTCATGCCTTATAGTCGCATTGAGCAGATTAGAGCTGGGTTATATAGTTAAATTTTGCGACAATACAAGCAATTTTTATATGGTATATTGCACTCTATATGAA
This sequence comes from Mylopharyngodon piceus, assembly GCA_039654765.1. Classification (NCBI taxonomy): domain Eukaryota; kingdom Metazoa; phylum Chordata; class Actinopteri; order Cypriniformes; family Xenocyprididae; genus Mylopharyngodon; species Mylopharyngodon piceus. The sequence goes on along the minus strand of CM077448.1, from coordinate 18,854,230 downwards.
TAATATATTTATGTGAATAAAGTTGGACATACTATAATATATATTCAACACTATATAGAGAGCTGGGTGATATTATAACGACCAAATAAAAAAAAAACAAAAAAAAACAGGCATTTGAGATTTGCTGTATAGTATATTGTTAAATGTAAGTGCACTGTATGCATGTGGATAAAGTTTATTATATATATCGAACTTTGTATACAGAACTGTGCGATAATACAGTTTTTCAGACGATGTAAACAATCACACAGCCATCTTATACTGTGGTATAAGAATTTGGTCATCTTGTTCGCCTCTAATTCACAATTACTTTTTTGTCCTGCAGATATCAGAACGGCAAGAAGATGATTTACCTGCCGCTGCTGTTTGTAGATGAGCTCAGTAACAGAGTGAAGGATTTAATGGTACTGCACCTCTAATTCTCTACATTCCAGCTGTTTTCTTGCCGCTCCTGTAGTGAAGGTGCACACTGAGTGATGATGTGTTTACTGCAGGAAATCAACAGCAGCACCACTGAACTGCCTCTGACCATCTCGTACGACTCCATCGCTCTGGGGAAACTGCGCTTCTGGATCCATATGCAGGATGCCGTTTATTCACTGCAACAGTTTGGTAAGAATCTGCTGGCTCGTGGGTAATTAATGCAATAAGCCATGAAAAAATATTACCTGATTGATTGCATGGCCTTAAGTTTATTACTTAAAGATCTGAAACAGGAATATCGAATGTAATAAATCAAATGTATTAATAATTATTATACATTTAGATAAATTATATGTCTATCAAGTCATATAGTTTATTTATCTGACTGATAAACACTTTTCCATATTAATATTGACAGTAAAAGTCACAGGGATTTTTTTTCTTTGCACTTTAGGCTTCACTGAAAAGGATGCGGATGAAATCAAGGGAATATTTGTGGACACAAACCTGTATTTCCTCGCCCTCACCTTCTTTGTGGCCGCCTTCCATGTAAGTTCATGTGTTTTACTCTGAGATGCATCATATTGTCTGAATCATGTTCATACTGCTGAGTCTGAGCAGGTTTATGTTTCACTGCATTCAAACATTGCTGTGTTTTTGTCCAGCTTTTGTTTGACTTTCTGGCATTCAAAAATGACATCAGTTTCTGGAAACACAAGAAGAGCATGGTTGGGATGTCGAGCAAAGCAGGTCTGTGAACAATAACCCTCCTTCACACCACTGGTTTACATGCCTGTAATACATGCAAAGTATTTTTGAGGAAGTGAAAGGTTTTGTGGTATTGCAAATATGTTCAAATGAGCGACCATTTCATAAAGAAACAAAATGCAATAACATTTTACAATATATTTTAATGTACAATATATTTTACAATATATTTTAATTTATAAATAATACTGAGTACAAAATTCTTTTATTTTCCAGTTATTGTGAAATATAAATTTAAGTGGTTGAATTGTCCTGAAGTATGTATATTATACATAATAACTATAAATAAATTGTATAAATTATATATATATTATATATATATTTATATATTTACATGTGTGTAACATTATGTAATATTTCTGTTATTTTATTAATATAATAATATGTATTAAATTGTCCTCAAAGTATATACAGTTTCAGATATAGCTCAATTAATTTTTTTATATATAATTGTATATAAAAATTTAATATTTATAAAATAAAAATACATATTTATAAAAAATACAAATATTTATTAAATAATTATTATATAGTATAAAATAATGTAATATTAATATTTATTAATTTATCCTTAAAGTTTCATTTTATTCCATTTTATTTTTATGTATAAATGTGTACGATAATCAGACATGGTTTGCATCACTTATCACCTGATCACTCAGTGAATTTGTGTATATCATATAGTTGGATGTGGTTTAGTGTGAGTTTGTGTTGATGTGTGTGTTTGTGTGTCTCAGTGCTGTGGAGATGTTTCAGCACCATCGTGATCTTCCTGTATCTGCTGGATGAGCAGACGAGTCTCCTGGTTCTGATTCCCGCTGGAATCGGCTCTCTGATCGAGGTACAGTCAGAGCTCACTCATGTTTTTTGTTCTTTCTGTGCAGATTTCTTTCTGGACATAATGGACATACACATACAGCTCTTGTGTTTATATATTTTAATATTTTTGTGCTTGTTTTATTTCAGGTGTGGAAAGTCAAAAAGGCTTTTAAAATCCACGTCATATGGAGAGGCTTGACTCCCACATTCCTGGTAAACCTTTGTTTCTTTTCTTTAGTGCTCTGAATCAAAGTTAACAGTGATTATTCTCTAACTGTGAATTGTTCCCGATCTATCCTTCAGTTTGGGAAATTGGACGAATCTGAGAAACGAACAGAACATTATGACACACTGGTGAGAACAAGCTTCATCCAGAACACAGCCATATGATTATGTTTTGATATTTCTGAATATGGCAGTTGTTACTTTTCAATATTGTTTCTCCGAGCAGGCGATGAAGTATCTGTCCTATCTGCTGTATCCTCTGTGTGTCGGCGGGGCGGTTTATGCTCTCGTGTTTGTCAAGTACAAAAGGTGACGAGTCACATGAACAGATTCATGGCCTGATTTGCTGAAAATGTTATTAGAGGTGTTTAACATGCACAAATTATTAATATTTGATGTGTTTCCACAGCTGGTACTCATGGATTATAAACAGTTTAGTCAATGGTAAGTGTCATTTTGTATTTTTATCTGACTGATTTAATCATTTAGAAACATTAATGATGGAAATGTAATTGTTGTTGTCATTCAGGAGTGTACGCCTTTGGATTCCTCTTCATGCTGCCTCAACTCTTTGTAAATTACAAGGTTTGTTGAGTGTATTCAGAATCATAATATGATGCTTGATGCATGTTTGAGTTTATAATCAATGCATTTGTTTTCACAGCTGAAATCAGTCGCTCATCTGCCCTGGAAAGCCTTTATGTACAAGGTGAGAGACAATCATTCATAGTTTTATGATGCCGTTTGCATTAATAACGCATGATATATCAGAGACAATATTTGTTTTGACAGATATTAGTGCTTTTAAAGTTTTAAACCCCCCCAAAATATATATATTTTTCTTCTGTTGTTTTAATTATTTATCATTTTTAACAATGAACTCTTTTCCTATGCAACCAGTATAAAAACTGCCAGTGTGAAAACTGACAGAAAAAATATAACAGTGTAACAACTCTCTATATTTTTATATTATTGTACATTATTTTAAATATTTTAAAATATTATATTTTTTAATAAAACAACATAAAAACAGCTGAACAAAATGCAATTTTATAATTTATCATAATTTATTTAAAAAATCATTATACTGAGTTCACATTACTTTCATTGTTTTTCTGTTATCTTGTGAAATTTAAATTTAAGTGGTTAAATTGTCCTCATATACATTTATAAATTGTATAAATTATGTATATATATGTATTATGTGTGTGTATATATATATATATATATATATAATAGTTCAAATACAGTTTCAGATAAAATCTATCAATTTAATAAAACAATTTCAGTATTAATACATTAATTATTGACTAAAAATTGAAGATCATTGCTTGTCTTAAGGTTTGTGTTTTATTAATTGAGGCCTAGTTTTCTTATAATTTTGACACTGTTTTTTCTCACCAGGCTTTCAATACGTTTATCGACGACGTGTTTGCGTTCATCATCACCATGCCCACATCACATCGGCTGGCGTGTTTCAGAGATGACGTGGTGTTCCTCGTATACCTGTATCAGAGATGGTGAGGACCCTCTTCCTCAATCTGACGTTGATGTTGAACTGATTTTAAACTCGATGTTGATGTTTTTCAGGCTCTATCCAGTGGACAAAACCAGAGTGAACGAGTACGGCGTGTCTTACGATGAAAAGCCCAAAGGAAAATCCCATAAAGATTGACATCGACACGACAGAACAGCTCAGCACTATCATGAGATCAGCCATCGGATTCAGAAACAAAGACAACACTGCACTTGTCTATTTGGGCTCAGTTTTGCTCCGCTAAACAGAGGATTTTGACCTTCTACTCACTGTCGGAGCATCTGTCACAGTTCAAATGGTTGCTGTATGTTGAGTTATAGGACAAGAAAAAAAACTATGAAAAGCTTGGTGTAAATTTACAGAATGTATTTTGATGGGACCTTTAATTCAGTCTCATAGTGTTTTGAAATTAAGACCATATCACAAGGGTGCCAAAAGACCAGAGTTTCAGATTAATTATCTGTTTTGTTCTGAATATGAATTCATTTTAGTAACATGACTGTTATTTGTGTGTTGGGAGAGAATGATGTATGTTTGATTTGTGTTGCATTCCATTAAAAGTGTTTCTGTGGTTAAAACTGTTTAATTACAGAGACTTTATTAAACATTCTATGCCTTCCACTGTCTTCATACTTGATTGTCGTTTTTTTTATGCTAATTTTTGACAGTGCAGCAGTTACTGACCTATTATTACCTACTGAACCACCATTGATATGTTTATAAAATTAAGTTTATTTATAAATATAAACAGATACATGAAATCTACAAAAAAAGTACCATGATTTTACCATGTTTCTAGATGGTATACCATGTTTATTTAGAAATATATTAATACATTTAATGTAATATATATATTTTTATTTAATATATTATGTTTATTTATAAATATAATTAGGTTTATTTATAAAAATAAAGAGATACATTAAAAAAAAATCTAACGAAAAAGTATTATGTCTTTCTAATCTAGACGGTATACTTTGTACATTTTATTTACATGTAAACATTTTTATTTAATGTTTAACTTTTTATATTTTTCTTGTTATATTTATATTCTAATTTTATAACTAATAAATACAACGCTCTCATGACCACGCGGATGTCAAAAATAACCGACAGAACAGACAGGCCAATCACATTCTGCTCTCTGCGCTTGTCCCGCCCACTGAAGTGACGCATAATGCTATATAAGCCATCGCCCCGCCCCTTTTCGGCCCTTTCCGTTCACTGACATCGCTGTGTTTGAGGTGCTCGGTTCTTCTCACGAAGCTAAGGCCTTTGAATCCGGCGACTAGCACCGTCAAATTTAGGCATCCACGTCTGAAACAGTAACCTGCTGAAAGAACAATGGCATCTGTGTCCGAGCTGGCCTGTATTTACTCCGCTCTCATCCTCCATGATGATGAAGTTACAGTCACGGTGAGTGAGAGTTTGAGCCGGCGGCGCGACATGAACATCCGGGACACTGACACTATGTGTGTACATATATGACGCTCATAAATGTCAGTGATTTTAAGAGATTTACGTTTCTGTATATGCTGTTTTTTTCTGCACATGTTCAGTGTGTTATTAGAACCTAAATAGTCTGTGTTCGTGTTTGAAAACAACAGTTTGAACGCGTTGTGGGAAAGTAGTACAGAGACGCGCGCGCGTTTTCTGTTTTAATATTTACCACTTTTTAACACTGTTATTCAGTGCTTTACTCTTAAAATTTGCGATTGGTAATAATACAATAGAGTATTACCTCTTGATATCATTCCTGTACGTTACCATGCTAATCACAGTACTACTATAGTAAGTGGTATGACTGTGATGACCACTGATCAAATACTTCGTGATTACTATATTTATATCATGGTGTTTACACCTTACTCTAGGAAGAATACCATTGTATCACATCATCATACGGTATCCTGGTACTACCATGTGTTTAGCATTTTGACAGTACCATGGTATTAGCATCTGATACCATCACTGTACTCTTATACTGCATCCAAATCAAACTGACCTGATAATGTTGTCTGGTTGTGTTTTGCAGGAGGACAAGCTCAACGCTCTGATCAAAGCTGCCGGTGTGACCATTGAGCCTTTCTGGCCTGGTCTCTTCGCTAAGGTGGGTTATTTCCCAGCCATTGCATCCCTAAGATCCTTTATGATGGTGATGCGAACGGTTACATGTGGATGTTTGGGAAACATTGTTTCTACAGTTATGTAGAAGTTAAATCAAGTACAGAAGACCTTAGTGTCTTAATTCAAGTATTGCATCTTGATTCTGAGTGTTAATGTTTAAAGTACTGCCTCTGTTGGAATGTCAGTCTGATGTCATTTCCTGTGCTCAGGCTCTGGCCAGCGTTGACATCGGCAGTCTGATCTGTAACGTTGGTGCTGGTGGTGGAGCTGCTCCGGCCGCCGCCGCTGCTGCTGCTCCTGCTGCAGGTGGAGACGCTCCAGGTAACGAGACACGCTTGTTCAGATGCTTCAACACGTGCGTTTGATTTTATTCAGACTCTCACCTTGTCTTCTGTTTGCATTACAGCCAAGGAGGAAGAGAAGAAAGAGGAGAAGAAAGAAGAGTCCGAGGAGTCTGATGACGACATGGGCTTCGGTCTTTTCGACTAAAGCAGTTCTTTTAATAAAAAAAATTGAAACTGTCAATGCTGTTTGTCATTGCTGGGCTGCTGGTTTGGGGTTTACTTCTAATTAATCGAAGTATTCACTAATTTAAGTCACTTAGTTTTGCTCCTGATAGTTCTTGAAACAGTAAAAGCTGATATAAGTGGTGTTTTTAATATAAAGTTAAGGCATTTTTTGGGTAATGTTACAATAAGGCTTCATTTGCTAACTACACAAGTTAACATGAACTAATAATGGAAAATATTTCTGAAGCATTTATTAATCTTGGTGTTTATTTCAACATTTAGTAATGCATTATTAAAATGAGTGGTATCTTGATATTTAACGTTGGCTAATGGAATCTTATTGTAAAGTATTACCATTTTTTGCTGTGCTACATCTCTTGCTTTACATGGAAGAAACTCTTCGGTTCTTGTCGCCTTTTCTTTTAAAATGGAAAATATGCTTTTTTTTTTTTGTATGAAGTACTTTATAGGGTACAAATGTGCTTACATTAGCCTAAAGTTTTTACGTCCATATGATTGTGCAACGTTTTCAGTATTTTTTAAAAGTTTGATGGCTTAGATGTTATGCAAGTAATGCCACCTAAAATAACTAATACCACTTTAAATTCGTTTGGAATAAATTCTAAATCTTAAGTAATCACAATTATACATTAGTGATATAGTCAAAAATCAAGAGACTAATTATGATTATAGTGTCCAACACCTTACCGTTTTTCTTACGCAGTGCAAATGGGTGGTTGATTATTTCACTTTTTTTAACTTTAGTTCGTGTGTAATGTTGCTGTTTGAGCATAAACAACATCTGTTGTTTCTGAAAAGTTACAATGCTCAAAGTTCAATGCAAAGGGAGTTATTTTCTTTTACAGAAATCACTTTTTAAGGACTACGAGCTTCTTCCCAGGTTGGTGACATCACAAACCCTAAAATTTACATAAACCCCGCCCCTGAGAACACACAACAAAGGGGGCGAGGCCATGTTGGGCTGCTTTAGAGAAGAGGAAGAGTTGTTGTAGTAGAGTGTTGTTGACATGCCGTCATTTTACACCGGACTGCTTCACAAACGAGGGTCAATTCAACGAAAAAAGATTAACATGACGGCACATGCTAGTCGATGAGTTGAATCAACTCCACAGCAACTACATAAATTTATCCACTAACCATTCAGAAACGTCCAGTTTCATTCTAAAAGTTGTAACTCTAAGTCTCTCCATCAGTGTCGACTCCGGTTTGAACAATGTAAGGCTGAACACCGTTACTGACAATCCTCATTTTGGCTGCGTGAGATTCTCCAGCTTTGTTGTTGTTGAGCAACCGAAGCGTGAGCTGTTAAAGCTCCGCCCTCTTCTGGAAAGGGGGCCGGGAGCAGCAGCTCATTTGCATTTAAAGGGACACACACAAAAACGGCGTGTTTTTGCTCACACCCAAATAGGGGCAAATTTGACAAGCTATAATAAATGATCTGTGGGGTATTTTGAGCTGACACTTCACAGAGACATTCTGGAGACACCAGAGACTTATATTACATCTTGTGAAAAGGGGCATTATATGTCCCCTTTAAAAAATCAAAAAAAAAAAAAAATGTTTTAGTTCTTTAATAAGCCCATATTTCATAATATTTCATTTGCATCAAAAAGTTCTCTAATTTACCAGATGATTTTATCCAAAGCATGTTCAAGATTTTTGGTTTCAGACAATCATTTTCATTTCCAAACATGACAAATTTTTCTTTCATTTTCTCATTTATATAGTAAATTCAACAACTACTGTATGAACAAATAAACTGAATTTTAAAAACCCAATCATTATCAGCTCAACCTTTTATTACGAAACCAAAAAAGTGAACTCAAAAGGAATAATAAGAGTCCAGCAGAAAAAAGACCAAAACACATACAGCTAAAGATAATGATAACATTTTATTAGTTAAAAGATCTGTACAGTTGCTTCTTCCTGAGAATAATTTATATCAATGACAAAATGGATTTCACGATTGTTCTGTACACAAAAGTAACTCTAGTTCAAACTCAAAGGGGTCGTTTCAACCCTAGTGTGTGGTAAAAAACAACAACATGATTTTACAGAATAAAAGTTTCTTGAAATGAAATCAGAAGGCAGCTTTGATTATATCATTTTACCAATATGTGCTTCAAGTGACTGATATGTGACTATATTCGCTTCGGCTCTGACGTAATATTATGCTCACGTCAGTGTGACTTGATTTTCCCTCTTTGTCAAGCAGTTTCATACAATAGCTGTGATTTCTTTAAAAATCTGTTAAAAATGACTGTGGTTTGGCTTTAGAGTTGTGGCGAGTTCTGTACATGAGAGCGTTTCAGCCGTCGAACCCCTGAGTTTCTCAGAGGATGTTGTTGAAGCACAAGCCCTCGATGCACCTCGATCACTGAAGTCCGAGATCAGCATATCCACAATACAAAAATCACGTGTTGATAAGCCTTTGGATTATTGGAGAAGCTTGAGCGCGACCTCGGCTCAGAGTTCAATGGGTTCCAGTTGCAGGTTTGAGTAAGACGACAAAGACGAACTTCATTTCTGGATACAAAATAAAATGAACATGACGCTTCTAACGGTTATAAAACAAAATATGTTTGAAATATCCTCTCCTGGTGAAGAATCTCTATTAAAAAGGTTTACATAGCATCTGTTTTGTAATGTTTAAAGTTGTTTTTTGGCCTCCTGTGGCGGCGCGTCCCTCCGTAATGATCCAGCCATCCTGGAGGAACTAGTGCGGCCGGTTGTGAGCCAGCATCTTCAGCCGCGCCTGGTCGATGACGTCCAGCAGGTTCTTGGCGTCGACGGCGAGCGCGTGAGCCGCGGTCAGCATCTGCTTCTTGTAGTCCTGCTGCAGGCTGGTCAACATGTACTGCTGCGCCAGACGCATCTTACTGATGAGCTCCGCCAGGTCAGAGTTCAGCAGCTTCTGAGCCATCTCGATCTGACAGGACAGAGAGAGGTGTGTTCAGTGCAATAATAGTTTAGCGCTTCGTATCAGTGCTCTGACGAAACTGCGCTCCTAATCAAACTGTTGTCAGCAAAAGTTTTGTCAACTTTAAGGGCTCCCTATGGTTTTCTGCCAAAATAAAAGCTTTGTGGTTTAATGTTTGAAAATGAACAAATTAAATTAAATTTGTACTGTAAAATAAAACTATTATTATTACTATTATATTTTTCTAAATAACTATTATTACTACTACTAAACACTCAATTTCACTCAATTAATACTACAGTGAAATAGTAGTATTATTTAACAATAGTAATATTTCTTATTTTTCTTAATATTTGTATTTAGTAATAAGTATAAAAATGATTATTATTATTATTTATTTTATAGTCATTTTGGATGTATAATCAGACAATTTTTGAACAAATTTTGCAGACCTTCAAACAAGTGCAGCAAACCTTATTTTAGTCGCACTTTAAAAAATCAGAAATATATATTTTAACATGCTATTTAAAATATTAATAATAATAAATAAAATTTAAAACAGTTTTCAGTTTAAATCTAATTCTTATATATATATATATATTTTAAATTATTTTTTAATTATATATAATTATTATATATATATTAATATTTTAAATAGCATGTTAAAATGTATATTTTTAGTAAATTTTTTTTAGATTTTTATTTTTAAATTTTTTATTTTTTTAATTGACATTTTTATGATTTAATTAATCATAAGTAATATAATTATGTGATATATAAATGAAATGATCAGAATAAAATTATTAAAATAAATTATAATAAAATCATTATTATAATTGATAATTCACAATAAATATATACTGCAAAAATAGTATGAATAGTATGTATTGCTGCAACCAATGAATATTTTTATATCAGAATAATGACATCATTTTCAGCTGATTAATGAAAAGCAAATAATTCAATGGTTATTGCAGCAAAAATAAATTAATTATAGTTGGCCCTATTAGTATAGTAAAACACTATTCTGTAAAAAGATTTATTAGAATAAAATAATAATAGTAAAAACTGTATGATCAAAATAAAAACCAATCAAGAGAGGTTATGTAAAGCAGTGTGCTGAGAGTCCGTGATGATGCGGTCTCACCTCTCTGTGTGTGCTGGCCGGTAACACTGGGATCGTCTCGTCAACCGTCGCTAATAACGTCCTGAGGGCCAGTCCAACATCCTGTGAGGAAACACCAGAGGAACTCATCAAACACACTTCGGACAGGCTGTCATGTGATTATCCCAGCATTCCCAGGTTCCTGACCTTCACCATAGGGACGTACTCCTCCGGGGGAGCCGGCTGGATCCGACTGGACATCTCAATGACGGCCTTCACCAGCCCCGTCACGTTCTCGTACACTTTATCGTTGGAGCGGTCCAGGTTTGCTGTGGGAGGTGGACTGATCTCCTGAGGCTGGATCTGAGAATAAACACAAGACTGGATTATGACATGAAAATCAGTGTCTGTGTGCTGCAGTACTTGATTTAAACAGCAGGGGGCGGTAGCTGCTCGACATGATCTACTGAACCACAGAAGAAACAAGGGCTGTGTCCGAAATCACCCCTATACCTCTTAAATAAGGCACTATTTGAGGGGACAGCCATTTGTAGAGGTTTGTCCGAAACCATAGTGGATGTTTTCGAGTGCACTCAAAGCACCACAATAACAAGTGTACAACTGATGTGCACTCAACGGCTAGAGAAAACCCATAATGCACTGAGGGTCGTGCTTAATGAATTCCCTCTTCTCGTCAGAAAATGGCGCCCGCAGCTGAATCAACCATCCATATATTTACCAAATTTGGGTTCAGCGTAATATCATACAGGTATAAATTCCTTTTTAATTGATTATTAAATTGTTTAATTAAGGTTTACACATGCTAGTTCCCATGACAGAGTTCAAGATAAATCTTTTCATTACTTCTGGAGCTTTCAAATGATTATTAAACAGCAAGCACAAACTATGCAAAAGCGGCAGCCCTTTCGACACACTCAGTGTCTGAATTCACTCACTCGTTTTCATTCACTCCTTCAAGTGAACTGTATTAGTGGACTAATGTAGGGAATAGTGAATGAGGGTATAGGGGGTGATTTTGAACACAGCTCTGGTTTCCCACACTTTTAGACCAGTGAATTTCCTTGACTTTTTCAAGATTTTCCCCAAGATTTTATAAAGGCAGTTAATGTGATTTATAAATGATCAAAATAAAATTGGAATTTTATGAATACATTATTATAATTAATAAATATTATCATGTACATTGTGAACAATTAAAACAGATTTTTCAACAGAAATATATATATATTTACATTACTGTAAATAAAAACAACCACTGTTGACTTTAAACAGATGAGTGTGAGAACAGCGGCCACTAGTGGTCATACAGTGAATAAACACACACACGCTGCGTCTCATTTCGGAGGCTGCGTCCTCCGAGGTCGCATTTAAAGGCTGCATACGTCATCAAGGGAGTCTTATTTAAGAAAAGTAACCAGAATAAAATTAACTGTTATTCCTTGTGAGGTGTAAAATACTCTCATTTTTTTCTTACTTTGCAATCAAACGGTTAATAAATGAGACCTTGATGACATATGCAGCCTTCAAAAGTGACCTCCAGAGGACGCAGCCTTCGAAATGAGATGCAGTTACACACACAGACACACACTGACGTGACACACACACACACACACACACACACACACACACACACAGGTCTTACCCTCCAGGGCTACATGCAACAGTGCATCATAAAGCAGGTGAGCGGGTGTGGGGGGAGGAAGCGGGATGCAGGAAAACAGAACAAATCATTATTAATGTAAAACAAACAAACAAACCAAAACAAATAAAGTCATGCAGCTTCAAGTACAGAGGAGGTGTCACGACTGAGGTGTGTGATGGGAAACGGCCGTTTGACTACAGATGTTTCCAATGTTAAATTACATCCAAAAGAAACATGAACGGAGGTCTCGGGATTTGTTAGTTCAGCTTCTCTGTGGACTTTTGATACTGTTGAAATTTCAAAGCATTAGGATTCGCACAAGAATCTGCCTCAAAGAAAAAAAGCACAAAAATACTTCTTACAAAAAAAATAAAAAAAAATAAACATGGATATTCCCCCATAAAAAATCCCAGCTAGCAGGTAACGCACTTTAGCAAATGTTTTTGCAAGGTTCTCTCAAAGTTAAGCAAACGTTCTTCCAGTAACATTAACAGAACGTTCATTCAAAGTTATCTGGTCTTTGATAATGTTCTCAAAACTTTAGCACAAACATGTTATTTATACAGCGTTCACTTAACGTTTTAGTTGCATGTTCATCTAATGTTTTTGGATTGTTACTATGTGTTTCAGAAAATAACGTTCCAATAATGTTTGCAAAATGGAATGTTCCCTTAATGTTCAAATAGCCAAAACATATTTTAAAAAAGTTTAATAAACTGCACGTTTTGAACATTTAGAATGGGAACTCAATGGAAACATTAGCAAAACATTCTTAGAACACATCTCTGTTTGCTGGATTGATGGAACTTTATATGGTTGGAAGATCAACTAGGAATATTTCACATCCAACTTGCATCACATGATATTTAAACTGTTCAGTAAAGGTTTGCAGACAGGTGTGTGAAACACACTAAATGATCTTCTCTCTTGATCATCTGAAAAATAAATTCTTCAGTGTTTTCTGGAACATTTAACCCAGCTGAATATTCAAAGGCTTCTCATGAGAATCCAGTGGAAGCTTAAGAAAATAGGAAAACCAAAAAATAGAAGCAGGCAAAGCTGACCTCTTATATAAGAGCCACGAGAAAAATAAACACGTTGCCCAAAAAATTCTTGCTGCAATTGAGTGTGTGTGTGTATGTGGCGTGTTGTGACCCCTGTGTGTGTGTGTGTGTGTGTGAGATAGAGAGAGAGAGAGATAGAGAGAGAGTGTGAATAAATGTTAAAAATATATTTTCATTTAGTTAAACTTGATGAACCAAAACTTTAACTAAAATTAAACAGAAAACAGAAAATATAAAAATAAATCTAATTGAAAATATGAATAAAACTATATTAGTATATATATAATACTAAATGAAGCCAGCTGTGACGTGCAGGAGAGGGTCAGAAAACAGGATGGATGTGGATTTTCCCACAAGCGATGGTTTTATTCGCTGAACTTCTGGTGCACTACTGAGTGAGTGTTTGTGCCCTTTTCTTTGAGGTTTGGCTGTAATATCATCTATGTTTTGCAGCTCAGATCCACTCGACCGTGTTCTGCTGACGCAGATCAACTCTATGCGAACTCTGCCTGGGTGTCTGTGCGGGAAACTCAAGCGTTCGTGGAGTTTAATGTTCGTGAGAGCGACATGCAAAACAAAACAGCCAATCAGCATGCCGCACACATCTCAGCATTCACCTCTGATAGATGTTAATGCAATATCATGCCTGGTTAATTAAAGTTCACTTTGTAGGAAGTACCTTGACGCCCTCGTTGTAACTGTCCACTGGGTTCAGGTTGGTCAGGTGACTCGGAGCGCCGGGACGGGGCGGTTTCTTTGGAGGAGCCACATGATCTGTTGGACACAGAATCGATCAGCGTTATAATATTCAAATAATATTCTGGGCTACAATTTGCATATTAGTCAATTAAAAACAATTCTGATTGGATGAGACACAATCAAAGCTGATGATGAATGCACACCATTCAGTATTAATGCAGCTAAATAAAATGTTGCCTGACAACTGCAAACCTCTTAAGAACTATAATTCTATAGACTCATTAAAAATAATTATGGAAATTTAATAAAAAAAATTAAATTAAAAGTCTTAAAAGAGCCAATTGCTTTCTTTCTTTCAGGACAGTTTTAGCGTTTTTATTTCAACATTAACAGACACCGTAAACAAATACCTAAATGTAAGTACTATGATTTTAATCACTCTATTAAAGTTTGTTTGCTTTATCTTTTAAGTTTTAAATCTATCAAATTTATATAAATATTAAATTGATTATTTATCACAAACCTACCACAAAAACATTACCGTTAAGTGTAAAAAAAAAAGTGTTTTGCAAACTGTGCTACAAGATTTTCCATTATAATGTAATAAAAATATAAATATAAATAATAATAATTATTATTATTAATTAAAAAAATAAAAATGAATAATACAAAATATTTTTACATTATTATTTATATTTATAATATATTTATGCAAATGGTGGAAATGGCAAATGAGCTAATGAGTGGTCCCCTGCTGCCATATATTGGTTATAGTGGTAATTTCATGTAATTTTCATGTTAAAAGTGTTTGTTTTCCACCAGGTGACAGAAATCCTCCACTAAAGTATGGCACATTTTCCATGTTATCTCACTGAATGAAAATCATAAATGTAGATCTTCTTTAAAGTTAATTTTACTGCAAAAATGCAGTTAAAAATTATAGTGTTTAAAACATTACATGTGTTGAAAAAAAAATATTAAAAAAATACATCTTACCCACATATTGCCAATCTAGACAATTTCAGTAATATAAAATTTGTCTATATTCTTAATGAATATTAATGAATATTACCTGGTTATTTAAAATTATTAGAAATTAATTCAATATTCAGGGGTTGACTTGATAGGGAGTGTAGAACCTGCTGTGTTGTTCATGCCTACCCTAGTATACAAACAATATTAAATTATTATTATTATTATTATTTTTTAAATCATACCCTCATTGGGGGCTGAGCGCCCCTAATACTGAAATCCTACAATCAACCCTGGGACTCAGTAAATCTAAAATGGAATTTCATTGGCTGTGTTCATACCTGCTTTACCAACCGGCTGGTAAACGTGTTGCTTCCCCATCTGAAAGAAAACACAATTACAGACAAGCGTTTAAAAAACGCACATTGGTTTTCCTGCTGCCCACCGGGGCCCTGTGGAATTGTGGGTAGTTTGTGGGAAAGCCAGGCATATTTCAGGACCTTAGAGGCCAAATCCAAAAATGAGTTTCACCCAACTAATCTGAGCAAACACATCATCTCCACAGCCTCTCGTCTGCATCTGTTCAGATCTTCTGTAATTATGGCCAATAAATGAGGCTTCTTTGTGGCGCTCTTATGAGATGACGCCTGTTTTTCACTCATTAAATGTCAGAGATGATGATGGCACTGGGATTCCCGTCTGTGACCACAGAAAAGCACCCATGATACCCCTTTAATTTACCCTCCTTCTGTTATTTCTCCTCCCAGGGTTTCAGATTCCTCTGTTTCAGCTCCCCGGTAAATTAATTCCTTTCAAATGTGTTCAGGAATGAGTTCAGGAATTGCACTTTTCATCTGTTTGGAAGACTTTGGCTGAGTGTGATCGGTATTACTGGCTGCGACTCTTAACAGGAAGTGAGAAACAGATTGTGTCCTCGCTACGCCACTGTAAATCTCCCTCTGGGAAGAAACAAAAACAAGCAGGGAATTATGGGAACTCACCGGGGTCTGGAGAGCGCCATCCTCCCGGTCGATACTGCCCCTCGAGTTCCTTGACTCCGGCTTCTAGACAAACACAATCCATTATTCAAAGACATGGAAAATCATGCTTCACACTCAAGAAAAGAATTTATCAAGTATTCATGAGATAAACTTCCATCTGATTATGTCATCATCAGGTTCCCACATCACATGACTGATGAATTTCTGTGACTTTTCCAGTCATTTGTGATTATTAAATTTAAAATCATACATAAAACAACAATATTAACAACAATTAAAATACAATTGGAAAAAGTGCGATTAATCGCTTCTAACATCAAAGTTTGTAAATATATTTGTGCATACACACACACACACATATACAAACGTTTATGTTAGATGAAATTAATCATGATTAATCGATTTGACAGCACTAATTTAAATATTTACATTTGTTAAAAGTTTTAAAATTAATTGACAATTATTTACATTTTTTTTATTTTAAAAAAAGTAAAATAAATAAAAATATTAATAAGGTCACTTTATTTCTTATTATCATGCTTGTATTAAGATTATATTAATTTCCATGACTTTTCCAGGTTTAGAAATCACAATTTTAAAATTCCCTGATTTTCAAGGTTTTGAAAAACATGAAATAGATAAATATATCATAATAATAAACATTTTGATATTTATATATCTGTAATATTTTATAATTATATATCCAACATTTTTAAAAAATATTTAAATATTACATTTAAATATATAATGTTTAATTTAATTTAATTTAATTTAAAACTTTTTCTTATTTTCACTTAAGAAATTTACAAAACTTTTTAAGATTATATTAATTTGCATGACTTTTCCAGGCTTGGAAAATCACATTTTTAAATTCCCTGAAATCTCACACATAAAATACATAAATACATTCATACTACTACAGCAAGTACTAATAATAAAAAAAACATTTTAATATTTACATCTGTAGTATTTTATAAATATTTAGATCCATTTTTAAATATTTAATGTTCTTAATTTAAAAACTTATTTCTTATTTACTTTTTAAGAATATTTGCATGACGTTTCCAGGCTTGAAGATCACAATTTTAAAATTTTCCTGATTTTCCACTTTCAGTTCTGACAGATCTCAAAAGAACAACAAACTTCACAACTTGTTAAAGCACAAACTAAAGATTTCACCAAATGATGCAGTGAGTTTCTGCTCCATCTAGAAAAGCTCAACAGCTAGAAGAACACGAAGAACCTCTCAACCCAACAACATCCCTCACTATGGAAGTTTAGTTACCGGCTTTCCGAAACAGAACTTGAAGAGATGCATCCTCTGAGCGGAGCGTCCGAGGGATCGTGAGTGCGCTACAGCAAGGAAAGAGCGCTTCGTGTGCGTTTCCATGTGAGATGCCTTCAGTTTCCTGCTGAGGACTGACTGCACAAAACTCTCTGCTCTCTTTCTCTCTCTCTCTCTCTCTCTCTGGTTTTTCTCTCTCAGACACACGTCTTTTCCTCTCGCTCTGTCCTCTCTTTCACATCCCACGCTTTCCTCTCCCCCCACTGCTTTTACACAAACAGAAAAAGCTTGAGGTATGTGCTGCTGAATACTGATAAACACTCGACCGAGGGTCTGATCTCAATGACTATTTTTAAATGGAAGTAATATGCAGTATGCAAATGTGTATGGATGGAAAACCCAGATGACCTTCTACCTGCACTGAATACTGTATCCCACAATGCATTGCGCTTGGCTTGACTTTCCATTTCTGGTGCAGTGAATGAACCGTGAATGAACCATGAATACTATCACATTTTGTTTTTGCGTCTGGCTTTTTACTTTCTTTTGCTGTTATTTAATAAGGCTGCTGGGGAGGGGGATAGGACTTTTCATGCAAAATTCGATTAAAAATGCACTGTATTTTACTTATTTATTTCCTCAGATGATAATTGGACATTAACTTACTTTCCAAACAACTCAAAACAGGGATGAACTAGCATGAGGTGGATAATATCAACTACTTTGAAACGGCTTCAAATGTGACTTTAGAGTCTGAACTGTTTTAAAATATGAATGGTTTGAACTTTCACTAATTTCAGACAGATTCATTCATTTGTTATGAATCAGCTGATCTTTTGATTTGCGTCCATCAAGTTCCCAATTAAAGAGGAAATAATCAAATGAGATAAAGCACCTTTCATCTGTACAGTATTTCATGGACAACTGGAGGATTAAAGACATTTATATTCAGTAAAATGTATTGATTCAGCTGTACTTGAAATTATCAAATAAGGTCACAGAATAATTGAACAGAATTGAATTAATAATGCCACCATATAACCATATAATCACTGAAATTATAACAGAAATGACTGAATTTGTGACTGATCAATTTTACGATGCAGATGCTGTTTTTCTCTTTATTACTGTAAAGCTGTTTTGAAGCAATTTGTATTGTAAAAAGCTCTATATACATAAACTTGTACTATCAAAAATAGACATTAGCACATGATTATTTTAATATATATATTTAAATTAAATAACCAGTAAAAATAATTATATTGTATTGTAAAACGGAATTAATCATGAGATTTTAGTAACATCACACCATTTTAAATAATAGCAGGAAGTATACAGTATATACTGCGCAGTATGCAGTGAACTAGTGTTCATTCCAGACACTCTCTGATTCTTTCCTTATGAGAAAAGTTTTAATTTTTTCCTTAAAGAATGAGAAGATGCCAGCGCTCAGATGAGAGCTTTACGATTCTCAGGAAGGCACGACCCTCACGGGTTTCCACCGATTCACCACAATCCTCTGCTGCCAAATGAAACGATCACTTATGACACGCGTGACACTGCCGCCCAAGTTTCCACTGGACGGAGAGCGATATTACAGTTAAATCTCTCCTGACAACAATCTTCAAGTCTAAAGTTTCAGCCTGCGGCAAAAATCATTTGTGTGTCAAATCTGGAAACTGCCAATTAAACGCCTCTCTTGGCACACGGGATTCTGCTCTCAGCAACACTGCAACCCAAGCCCCCACAAACGACTACTGAAAATATCATCTGGGGACAAACAGCTTGAGAAAGACAGATCTGAGGGGCACATTGAGTGTTTGGCCGGGATGAAGATGTGATGAAATCGTTTCATGGCCGTCTTCCTCTGTGCTGCAGGTCTCTGGCGAAGGGAAGACAGTTTCATTCGCAGGTGCGCACAGATTTACAGCTTTGTTTTCAGGACAGGACATCTTCATTTTGTTCCATCTCTTTCTCAGAGTACTAACAACCACAACAGATGCGATGGATGCCAAACTCACTCAAACTGACCAACAAACCAAAGAAAATGCAGGACGTAAAGCAGAACAGCTGATCTGCTATGAGTCATTTCATGAAAAACAGCATTTTTCCTACTTATTTGATGTGATATACTGACTTTCCAAACACAAAACCTCCTTTCCAGTCCATCAAGACCATTTATGTAACTGAACTGCAAACGTGACATGATGATGTCATCACTACCACAAGTTCATTAACATATGACCGCTCCTTTTCAGTATTCAGCAATGATGAATGATGTAAACATCTATACGCAGAGATTAGCCAATCATAACAGAGCTCATTTACATTTAGCAGTCTTAAAGGTACAGTAGCAAAAAGATTAGAGAGAGGGTTAAAAATGATCATAAACTAAATTATGACCGCGGTGCAGTAAACATTTATTATTATTTATTAATATTAATTTATTATTATATTTATTATATACATTAAGATGTAAGTTTTCTAAAATTATAAATGGACTAGAGAGAAAAATAAATTTCAAAGTTTTCACACATAATAATAATTAATAATGATAATAATATCTGTATTATTATGTATATTATTCTATATATCTGTAATATTTTATAAATATTTAGAACTATTTTTTATATTTAATTATTATAATTAAATATTTAATGCTTTTTTTATTCTTTATTTTCATTCCAGAAATTTCCATGACTTTTTTTTAAGATTAAATTAATTGTCTGTTTCAATTTTAAATTCGACAAATATTTGAAATACGAATTTGACAGCCTTGAACAGTCAGGTGTATGAGAGAGACAGATGTCATAGGTAGACTTCAGTGAGTGTGTCAGTACCAAGAAACTCTCCTCCTGCTCCAGCCACCGCTGGTCTTCCTCCATCTGCTGCTGCTGCTTCATCAGCGTTTCCTCCATCATGTGGGCAGTGGGCATCGCCTGACTCCGCCCTAGAGCGCCCCCATCCTGACACACAGGAAACACAGCAGGGTTTATGACAGCATTGCACTGAATGAACATTCACAAGACAGGCGCCCTCTTCTGCTCACTCACCTCCATGTTCGGAGACCACACAGGAACTTCCTGTCTGTGATGGTTCCACGTCTCATGTGGGTCTAGGATGGAGGCTTGCGGCGGGAATCCAGCTCCGGGCACATGTGCACTGGGATATCCAGACCCCTGGACAGATGATAAGACATTTGATTTCACGCATATTTACATTTACATTTATTTATTAAAAAAAAAAAAAAAAAAAAGTAAAAGCTTTCAAAAATACTAAAAATAATACTGTAGCAATCAATGTTATTTTAAGCATTATTTACATACTATTGTAGTTTTTATAAATACTTTAAATTAGCTTTAATTTTTTTATTTTAATTTTAGCTTAATTTTTAATAATTTTGCTATGTGCTCGTCATTTTTATTAGTTTCAGTTTTAATTTATTTTCATTTCACTTTTAGTTTTTTTTATATTTTCAGTTAGTAACTTTAGTACTTACAACTAAAACTTATTTCAGTTATTTTTTTAATACTTATTTTATTTCGGCTTTGAAATACCTTTATTTTTACATTTTCAGTTTTCATTTTAATTTTAGCTTATTTCTTTTTATGAATTTTGCTATGTGCTTTTGTCATTTTTATTAGTTTTATATTTCTATTTAGTTTTAATTTATTTTTTATTTCAGTTAGTAATTTTAGTATTTAATTACAACTTGAAATTATTTCAGTTAGTTTTTCATCTAATATTACTTTTTATTTTACCTTTGAATTAGCTTTATTTTTATATTTTCCATTTTCATTTTAATTTTGTATTAATTTTTAAGTAATTTTGTTATGTGCTTTTGTTATTTCTATTAGAAATTTCTATTTAGTTTTAATTTATTTTTTATTTCAGTTTTACTTTTTTTTTATTTCCATTAATTACTACTGATTTTAGTTAGTTAAAACTGGTAGCATTTTTCCATATTACCATTTGATACTGTACCATGGTATTTATATCCTTGTTAAAAAATCCTTTTACGCTCATAAATGTCACATTACATAACTAAAACATGTCATGAAAGCAGTTTCAGGTTGTCTTTCAGACCCCGGAGTGTCTCAGACCCTCTCACTCCCTCTCAGAACGGCTAATAATCACTCTGATACAAAAACAACCAGCAGATTGAGCACAAAAGCCTTTTAAGGCATGAAAACAGAGCGCTGATAACAGCGTGATGTGTGTGTGTGTGTGTGTGTTTCATCTGATGGAATGTATCTGGAGTCAACAATAGCAGGCGTCTTTAAAGAGCCCACAGGAAATGCCTGCTGTCAGAGACGCTCACGGAGGAGCTGCTGTGAAATAACTTCAGCTGCAGATGATCGAGCTGAAAGCCAGCGAATCACATGGTCTTTTAAATCACTCTGAGTACACTAAACATAGATGAGGGTGTTTTGGTAGAGAAAAGTGCTGTGCTATCTGAAGTATGATTGCTGAATATTTCTGTTGGGATGTTTTTGTATTTATTGAGTGTTTGGCTACAGTAATCAGTTTGCTAGATGATTGGTTAGTATTATATGGTATATGGAGACTTTTTGGGTATTTGTGGAGTGTTAAAGAAGAAAGTATAATTGCACAACTCAGATTCTTAGCTTTATTATTTACTGAACCAACGTTTTGGCCATCGGCCTTTCTCAAGTTATAATCGACAGCAGGTTCATGAATAACAGGCTTTCCATTGTAGTGACATTATGTGAACAGCATAACATTTTGGTGTGCATTTATATATTTTTTTAATTATTATTTATTAAACGTGTCTGCATGAAGATGCAAGATGGGGGCGGAAGTAATGTTACCTGGTAATGATTGTGCTGACCAGCATGTTGTGGACTAGGGAAATATCCGTCACTGGATCGAGGACTCGGGTAACCGGGTCGACTGGGCTGTGAAAACCAAAACCACTGATTAAAACAGACCCAGTACTCAAACTAATAAATACATACACACTTACTGTAGATCTGATCAGGGTATTACAGATCTCTGATATTTGTAAGTGTCACTGTACATGAGCATGCTGGGTTGAGGAGATTCACCTTAGGAGGCGCCTCGTCTGAATTGCCAGCGTCCCAGGACACGGTGACCTGTCTCCTCATCTCCATACGGAAACGCTCCTCCTGTTGGGCCTTCTCCTCATCCAGGATAGTGCTGCAGGGAGAGACAGAGAGGAATGAGCAAAAACCAGCATTTTATTTTTGGCCATTCTTTACATTTATTTAGCTAGAGCTGTGATTAGATTGACTTTTGGCTTAGATTATCCAGGCTATTTGCTCAAATGGGATTTTTTTTTAAAATATAATATCACAAGATTTTTTTCATATATTGTTCTGTAGTAATTATTTTATATTTTATATTGAGCAAACTTTCATCTGACCAAACGCAGCCCACCAGTGAAGAACAACAAAATAAAAAGCAAATGATACACATTAGGTGTGTAACTTCATTGTTATTCTTTATCAAAGCTATACAAAATTAGTACAAACTGAATTGTACCACTAAATTCACAGAGTTGGCTTATAACAATTAATTAATTATTTGTTAATAATGAATCATTATAAATGATAAATGATTAATTTGTTGCACATTAGTGCTAAACAATACAATAAAATGTACATTATATTGGTGATCATTCTGGAGTGACTGTAACATTCTAGTTTAACAGAGACCTCTAGTGTCAGAACCCAAGAAAAGCATAAACCATCATTATCTGTGCAAACGCTGCAAAACAGCTGCTTTACTACAACCACTTCATGTGCATTAAGTCATCTAGATAAATAGCCTTATGAGTAAAGCGGTCCACACACACACTGACCTGAGCTGTGTCTTGAGTTCAGTGAACCGCGGGCGTTTGCTGGGGTCGTACGCCCAGCATTTGGTCATCAGGCTGTAGAGGGTCGGGGGGCAGTTTGGGGGCATTGCTAACCTCTCGCCGTTCTCTATCCGCCCGATGACGTCATTATTCTTCACCCCCTGGAAGGGCTTGATGCCGAACATGAGGATTTCCCACATACACACACCTGAGAGGAGAGACACGGGTCAGAAATCTTCCTCATGATCACAAAGAGACTAAAAAAAGACATTTGGTGAAATAAAAAATTCAATAAAAACAATTATGAACAATATATGAAAAATAACTGATATTATATTTAAAATATACTTTTTTTCCATCAGAGCTGATAGCCTGTCTAATCTAATTATTGTCATATCTGAATAGAGGCAAAAAAATCGATAAAATAAAAATTGAAATAGAAAATATAGTGCCTCGCACACCTCATATATGCATAGGATAAGTCCAATATAATATTCTAATATTAAACTAATTATAATTTTATATTAAAAAAAAAATATATATATATATATATATATATATATATATATATACATAAACATTCATAAATATTTTTAAAAAAATATTTATAAATGTATAAAAAATATAAAATATATATATAAATCCCATACACTACTCAAACTTGCATCATCACATAATTTTTACATCAATTAACTTTTCTCAGGTTTAAGCGGCACATTTTTTGTGATGATGCAAGTTTGAGTAGTGTGAGGGATTTATGTATTTTTTCCACAATAAAAATCTAAAATATTTTATACTTCATTATTAAGAGTAAAATTATCAAATTAATAATTAATAATAATTCAAAAATGTATATATTACTCTACTGTATTAATAACAGAAAGATGGTGTTCAAGGCATATGTTTATGGTGTTCAAGAACAGTCAAACTGTAAGCAACAGTGTAATGAAATATTCATTTTCATATTTCTCAGAATAGAACTTACCAAACATCCAGACGTCACTGGCTGAGGTAAACCGACGGAAGTTTATGGATTCTGGAGCCATCCATTTAATCGGCAGTTTCCCTTTAGAAGCTGGAAAACACACACTACTGTTTAAAGACTGTATTTAAATGTTTTGCCATATCAGCTTCACGGGCTATTGCAGATACAGACTCGACACTCAACAAACAATATACTAAATATAAACTTTTCTATTTCTATTCTCTCTCTAAATGTACTTTCTGAGTCCATCTTATAAAATGTCGCATGACATTAACAATTGGGCAGACCAAAAACATGTTTTACAGAAGTTCTTTACGGACTATAAACAAATCAAATATGCCTTCACTATCCACCAGAGGCCGCTATTTCCTTATTCTGGGCGCATTTCAGAAGGATGCCTATTACTTGCATTAATTGTAACTTTTTGAGAGGTTAAAATCATTTTTTTCAGCCTCTGAGGTACATGGGGACTCAAATATGAAGTTTAGTTGTTTAACCTGTAGCTGTTGTACCTTTGAATCCTCACCTGGTATAATGAAAACTTCTGTGACTTCTTGTAGTGTTTATTGCACATACATATGAAGTACATTATGTTGTGGTTAAATACTTGTTAAAAGGCAGTCTGAATTACCTTTGTAATAGGAACTGTCCTCCATGTACCTGGAGAGACCAAAGTCACCAAGTTTCACACAATCCGTGGAAGACACCAACACATTCCTGGCAGCAATGTCCCTGTGGAAAACACATTTATCTTAGTGCATTTCGATCAGAAAAGAGTTTTGTGCTTGTGAAGATCTTCAGACTGCAGTGATGTTGATGCTCACCGGTGCACGAAGCGTTTGCTTTCCAGGTACGCCAGCGCTGTGCTCAGCTGGTAGGCGAACAGAATCAGCGTGGACAGGTCCAGGTTGTACTTCCTTACTTGCAAGAACGACCTCAACTAAAAAATAAACACAATGGTGATTTTCAGGTGGTTTTCTGGTGAGTCTAAAAGGTGGTCAACCAAAAGAGGAGTTTAAAATGCCCCTATTATTGTCAGATATAACCTTTCATGTAGTGTGTAATAAAGCTGTTTGTCAATGTAAAAGGTCTGCTAAGTTTCATAGATCAAAATACACAATAAATGGAGTTATTGTCTCATAAAGAAGGAAGCGATCCTAACGACTGCCTGAAACAAGGTTTGTAACAAATCTGCACAATGCCAGCCGATGGTCTTCATTGGCTGCTCGTGAACAACATCTACTTTGACCCTCAAACACGGTTGCTGTAGCTGGAAGAGTTTGGTTCGTGTTGTCGAGATGCAGTTTTCTGTGCTGTGAAAACAAATCCACTTTGCTGCACTTCCAAAGAATGAGACTTGGGATCGAATTGATAAGGTAAACCCGATGCCATCGTTACTGTTCTTATCACTGTGTATCAAGTGCTGAGAAAGAGATGAAATTCAGATATGCTAATGGACGTTTGGTTTCCGACACGCACTGTAAGCAGTCGACCATTCACAACAGACTGGGCCATCTGACCAATCAGAGCAGAGCAGGCTCTCAGAAAGGCGGGGTTTAGAGAGAACGGATCGTTTATTGAACCGTTTCAGACACTTTGAGAAAAGAGCTGATGCTTCAATGTATATTACGAGAAAAACCTCTTGTAGGAGACTAAACAGAATTAGGAATCTTTAAAGTAGCATAATAGTGGCACTTTAAAAAGACAGCAAGTCTCACCTCTCCAAGCGTGCACAACTCCATGATGATCCAGACGGGATTTTCAGTTATTATTCCAATCAACTTCACAATGTGCGGATGGTCGAACTGCCGCATTGTCACTGTCAAACGTAAAAAACATTCTCATGCAAAACACTTCACAATCACACTGGTTTTGTGGGATTCTGACTTCTGTGAAAATGTACAAATGTGGTAGTAGTGACTTCCTCATATTCAACTTCAAATAAAATATTTTTAAATTACTCTACTATGCATCATGTGTTCAGATGGAATAACCATGGTGAAAATAGAAACTTCTCAAAGCAGAACTGCATCAGCTAAAATTAATTCAGAAATGTAGGTGACAAGTGTGAAGTTAATCAAAATACTCACATGCTTCCTGTAGGAACTTCTCGCGCACGCTGTCAGAGGTGCAGTTCTTACACGTCTTAATGGCCACTGATAATGATGGATTCTCCTGTCAGGTAGAGCACATAATGATGATGAACACATGCAACTCAAAAACTGTGTGAATGAATTCAAGAATATTACAAAATAAAATTATATAATATTGAAACAGTATTTAAACAAACAGTGACATTTTAGTGACAGCTTCAGAACACAGTGAAGAGCAGGTGACAAAAGAAACAGGTTATAAAATTCATTTGGGACATTATGAAAAATTGTATAATAAATATAAATACAGTTTAAAACAATAACAAACAGTCTAACAATAAACATAACAAAATTATATATATATATATATATATATAATTAATGTGCTTAAAACTAGCTACTTTTAATGCTAAATAATAGTTCATCTAACATTTCTAACAATTCTCACTCCTAACATTTTTGGCATGAATAGAGTGGTGCAGGGATGACATCAGAATGCCAGTGGTTCCTTCGAGATTTTCCTGTGGGTTTTTATAATGGGGTTTTTCAATTTATGAGTAAAATAAAGCCTGTGGTAAACATAACTTGGCGATACGTTGACGTTTTGTCCTACAATGTAAACCGCACAATGGACAAACTTAGAGACTGGGTTAGAAATGACTGTATTGCTTGCTTAAAATGAACCCAAAATAGGTTGGAAATGAACATTTATTAATAAGTTTAATTAATAATAATTAAATAATAAACATTTATTAAATTGATTATTAATAAATGTTCACCTTTTGATTATTATTGTTGCCTCTAGTAATTATGTGTCTGATTTTTAATTTCCAACCTATTTTGGGTTCATTTTAAGCCAGACATACAGTAATTTTTAAACAATAGTTGAGTTAAAACTAAAACTGCCCAGCACGGTGGTCAAACATTTAACCCAACCACTGGGTTTGTCCATATTTAACCCAACTTGGGTTGTTTTTAACCCAGCATTTTTTAGAGTGTAGCTACTTATTAGAAACATCCATTTTCAAAAATAAACATAAATGCTTCAAAATGCACATTTTCGGTATGGGTGTGTGCAGTTTATGTTGTAGGACAAAACATCAAAGTATTGTCAAGTTATGTTTATCCCTGGCCTTATTTTACTCATAAATTACTCCTACATAAAAACCCCATTATAAAAACCCATATTAAAATCTCAAAGGAAACACTAGTGAATTAGTCTTCCAGGTTCTGACAGTGTTTGTTTAGTATGGACTGTTGTTTGGACTGTGTGGATGATGAATATGCAGTTTACCGGACTGATGTAAACCCCTTGGTGGACGTCACCGAACTGTCCCTCGCCGATACACCGTCCCAGCTCGATTCTGTCCCGCTGGATCTCATAGTCCTGAGCTACGGATTAAAGACACAAGGAACCAAACGTCACAAACCTGAAGCTCAACATCAGAGGAACCAAACATCACAAACCCTGACCGTCACGTATATTCAGAGGAACGACATACTGCACATGAGCAGCTTTGACTGAGCGCAACAACTTTTAGCACAATATTTACTGAATGCAGAGCTCAGCGATTCATCAAACCATCTGAAAGTTGCCAATTGCAAGTTTAGAAACACTGAGGTCATGAACAAAAGATCTTAGTCAGGGTGGATGCCATATTTAATAGTACACAAATGAAGATGAGGCTGTGAGGGACAGAAAGACATGCATTTAATGCGCTGTATTGTTGTGTTTCCAAAAAAACAAAAAAACAAAAAAATCTAGATGAAAAAATTGCTTATGAAAATTAAAGGTAACATAACATATTAATATGAAAGATGATGAATATTCAGATGAAATATTAAGCAAACCGCACAAATTTGGTAGACATTTTCATTTGTCATATTAAATATGGAGTTCACCCTTACTAATGTACATAACCAATATTAAAATAAATATCCAAAAATGTCTTAAATGTTCTGTAAAAATCATGATAAAGCAGAATAAAAAAACATAAATGCATAAATAAATCTTTTGTAACATTATAAATGTCTTTACTGTGATTTTTGATCAATTTAATGCTGAATAACAAAGTAAAAAAAATTAAAATCATAGTCATTCTAAAAAATATTCAAACAAACAAAAAACCAAAGAAATAAAAATGAGCAAAACAAAAACAAATCTATCAATGACTTCTGCAGGTTTTCAGTTATAATTTTTCTCAAATATATAAATGGGTTATTATTAATAATCATATTATTTTGATTATTATTATTAATAATAATAATATAAAGATGCTTAATAATAATAATAATAATATAAAGCCTTAATGATGCTGTGTGACATGGTTTACTTCTTTCTATCCCAGACTGACTGTTAGATCATAAGGTCAAGGGTTCGAATCCCATAAGACACAATTTTACACATTTTATGAAAACCTGCATTTGCCAATGATACAAGAAGGAACCTGCTACTAAAACAAAAACAAGTACACCTCAGAACTGAGACAGCGAGAGAAAAAGAAAAGAAAGAGGAAACACACAGACAGAGGGATGGCGTTACCTGCGTCTAATCCATAGCATTCGGCTGGTTGTTAAAGAGAAGAGTGAGAGATTGGGCGTTTAGATCAGAATTAAAGCTCAGGATGAAAGAGAGAAACAGAGGGATGAGATGATAGACATGTCAAACACTCAGGAAAGAGCCGTTATAAATGGTCAGACTGATGTATGCGTGATTGTATTCAGCATATTATAAAAATTAACTACAAGACAACATAACAATTACTTGGAAAATGAGCAATACATTTAAAACAATTTCAGTGAAACTGAGCAGTCAAACTTCTGTTAACAGCAGGTCTCATTAGGGTTAGATGTTTTTCTTGTTTTAAGAATAAACTTGCTTAAAATTGATACATTTCTCATATTATTTTGCATTTCTATTAAATGTATCTTTATTTAAGAATGTTTAGATATATTTTTAAACAACAACTCTTTGCACTTTTTGAAGTAAAGGAGCAAAAGCACCATAAAAGTAGTTCATACAAATAATGCAGCCTTCTGAGGCCAACTATTAGCACTAAGTGATGAGGAACAAAACTTTAAAAGGCACCTATTATGCCCCTTTACAAGATGTAATATCAGTCTCTGGTGCCCCCAGAATGTGTCTGTGAAGTTTCAGCTCAAAATACCCCACAGATCATTTATTATAGCTTGTCAAATTTGACCCTATTTGGATGTGAGCAAAAACACGCCGTTTTTGTGTGTGTCCCTTTAAATGCAAATGAGCTGCTGCTCCCAGCCCCCTTTCCAGAAGAGGGCGGAGCTTTAACAGCTCACGCTTCGGTCGCTCAACAACAACAAAGCTGGAAAATCTCACGCAGCCAAAATGACGAACGGTGTTCAGCCTTACATTGTTCAAACCGGAGTCGACACTGATGGAGAGACTCAGGAAGAAGTTACAACTTTTAGAATGAAACTGGACGTTTCTGAATGGTTAGTGGATAAATTTATGTAGTTGCTGTGGAGCTGATTCAACTCATCGACTAGCATGTGCCGTCATGTTAATCTTTTGTGCAAAACCCGTATGGACGCCCACTATACATAGCGTACCTGTTTGCCAAACAGAGCCATACACACCAGGCTAACATTTATGATTGCTATCAAATGCTGTGAATTGTCTAATATTTTTTCCAAAATATCGCTTGGACTGAAACTCTCCTTTTTTCAGCAATCGAGCTCGCCAGGGTCAACTTGCAGGCCATCCAAGCTAACGAGACTCTGAATTGTGTTCAGCGCTCGACTGTGCAGCCAACAACAGAACAGTTAGCATGCTTTGCTCAAACTTTTGCCATGCATTAGAACTGGTACACCATTTACGCTTGTGAAACAAAATGGCGGCGCCGTGGGTGGAAACGTGCAGATTAAGGGGCAGTAATATTATAATAAGATCCTCTTCCTACGCCACTAGGGGAGCGAAATCTGAGCGGCTCATTTCTTCACATGCTTGCAGAGAAAGGCTTGCCAAAACAAAGTTACTTGGTTGTCCTTTTTCACGTTTTCTATGTTAGTACATGCACCGGGACCAGATTATAGCACTTAAACACGGAAAAAGTCATGGTACGTCCCCTTGAAGTGTAAAATATTTAGCATCAGAGCTCTTGGAATATAGTGCATAAGTCATATGTACTACATTTATGATGCTTCTTATGTCCTTTCTCGACAGCCCATGAAAACCTTTGACTTTCACTTTTTGCAAAAGAGCAGCATGAACATGCTAAACATCTGCTTTTGTGTTGAACAGTAGAAATCATGCAGGTTAGCGATGGCATGATGGTGCACTGTAAAAAAAAAAAAAGATTTTTCAAAGTTTTGAAGGATAAAACAGATTATTGGAGTATGTTTTACAAGAAAATCCTATTTCAGTCTTTCTACTTCAAATTTTCACATTCAATTCAATGTGTTACTTGACGTTTCTTTCTAATTATTTGTGAAACTTACCAGCAATTTCTGAGTGAAAATTGTTTCACGGCAATTTTTCATTCATTGTACTTTAAGACACTCATAACACACATTCAGTCGGCATGTGTTCTGAATCCTGTGATTGTACAGGTCGTATGTAAAGTCACACACTCGTGAATGTTAGTGTGCATGCAGTCTGCAGTCACTGACTCATCACTGACTTCTACACTCTTACAAATAAAGCTTCTTTATTGGCACTGATGGTTCCATAAAGAACCTTTAACATTCACAGAAACTTTCCATTCCACAAAATGGAATTTATAGTGGAAAAAAGGTTCTTTAGATTTTTTAAATTGTTCGTCACACTAAGAAAAATAACTATTTTAGGAACTGATCACTGAAAGGTTCTTTGGGAACCAAAAATTGTTCTTCTATGGCATTGCTGAGAAAATCCCCTTTTGGGACTTGCATAACTTTTTTTTTACAGTAGATTAATAAGAAAATAGTTTTGAGGATGTCCCCGAAGTGAATTGTGTCTGATTTAGCCCAACCCAAACACATACACTCTTAATATTCTCTTGCAGAGTTGCATCTGAATTATGCCCTGCTTTAATTTCAGACTTGATTAATCAAATCTAATAAATCTCGACACAAACCCTCGAATTAATCCTGCATGAGTTTCCAGAGAGAATTTTCTGGAATGTCAGAGCTGGATACTTTAAATTGCATTTGCCGCCACATCAACAAACCAAAGAACCAGACGGGAAAAAAAAAAAAAAAAGGTCAGGATTTGGCTCAGAAACTGTACGGATCTGGACAGAAACATCTGGATCCCAGGAGACAACAGTTATACACACTTCACAGACAGCATGAGTGAGGGTACTTACTAGAGGGCATGGTGTAGGTGTCTTCCTCATCTATGATCTCTGCGTAGTCGTCTGTTTCTGCAGGGAGACAGAAGCAGTGGTCAGTATCTCACACACACACACACACACACACACATATACTGGCCAAAATAACGCCCACTCGGTCACTACACTACCCGAAACACACGTAACCTTCCACTACAGAAACTAGAGCCGGCCGAAAACAAGCCAAGAAACTCCTCCATGAAGGCACATACACACAAACTCAAGTGCACTTCTCCCTTTTAAACCCTCTGAACTCAATCTGTGTGGCTCTGAGTGTCTGTCTGTCCAACCGGCCAATCAGAGAGCAGCTCTGTCTGTCCAACCGGCCAATCGGAGAGCAGCTCTGTGGTTGTGCTCGAGAAAACGAGGGGAAGGAAGTGACTCTTTTTTCTTCATGCAAAACAGATTTAGTCCAGCGTTTTTGTTTTTGGGAGAGGTCACTCGCTTCTCTAAATAATTACACCTTTAAAGTCTGTCTCATGAGGAATGCAGGGAGCAAAAGAGCAAGTATGTGCTTCAAGTGAAGGAGATTGCAATAAAAACTCGCATCTAAACTAAAACCTATGCAAGATTGTCTAAGTAACTTTCCAAATGCACACAGAGTTAGTTAGAGATCACAGGAAAGAAAACATTACCATCTCCACTACCATCTTCTGCAGGTCCGAGGAGAGCATGCAAAGAACGGAGAGGATCAGAGAGGAGAAAGGTTAATTCATCAGCAGGCATGAAAACACACATTCATCATGAATTTGAAGTCCTCGCTGGTTTGTGTGAGCAGCTCCTGCAGTAAATGTGTTTTGTTCATGCTGTTCTGGGAGTCATTAGTGCGGTTATATTGGGTTAGACGTGCTGCAGGAATGTGTGGGATGAGATTCAATTGGGACGTGGACACACTTCTGCCTGTATTGTTCTGACGCGGGTCTAATTCAGGGCAGTTCACGGTAAAAAAGAAAAGTTTTTACTTATTTGTATTTATATACTTTATTTATATATTAAAATAATATTAGTTGGAGGCAGGTTTACACATTTTAACATTATTGGCAAAATTGGGTGACTTTCACAAAAACTGGCATTGCTATTTCATCACTAAACAAAAATAAAAGAAAAAAAACCCCCAAGAAATTATATTTTGCTAGTGTAATGGGTTGGGTTGGGTGACGGAAGAGGAAGTTATGGGGGTAATAGTGGTCAAATTTCATTGCAACATGTTCTGTATGATTCTCAAAATAAAAAAAAACACCAAATTACAAAACAAACAAAAAAAGATATTATATTTTTTGCATAAAGAAAATGAACCCTACTTTTACAAAATTGTCTGTAAAATGTATTCTCATAACTGTATTGTACTGTTCCAGGTCTAATTTGGTGCTTTTCATATAGAAAAATATTTGTATAAATTCATATATATATATATATATATATATATATATATATAGTATAATAAATAATATTATTTGGAAGCATTTTTTTTTTTTTTTTTTTACATTTTAACATAATTAGCAAATAAGCAATAACAAGACATTTTATCTTTGAATAAAGAAAATGAACACTACTTTTAGAAAATTGTCTGTAAAATATTGTATTTGTATTATTATTATTACACACACACATTTTTACTCTCATACACACTTACATTCTCCTTTCACATACATGTGTATATTTTGCGTTGTTTTTAGCCCAAGGGCTGGGTAAACATAGGACAGAACACAGGTTGGGCTAATTTTACTCAGCAAATTGGGTTGTTTATTTACCCAGCATAAACCCATTTACCCATGATTTTATTTATTATTATTTTTTCTATGTTATAGCTTATTTAGTACTTACAGATTAAATAATCTAAACCAGTGGTTCCCAACCTTTTTAGCCTCAAGTACCCCCACAACTCCATCAATAAGGCTCAAGTACCCCTTTATCGACACTAAACCAAAGTAAATGCGGCGTTTATATTTGAATGCAGTTGTCACAATTACCTAATTTACCAATGAACCAGTTTTATTGATTACAATTTAGACTTGAAGATATTGGGAACATTTGAATAAGAAACACAATGTAATTGGACATTCCAGCACTTCAAATGTTATTTTGAATATGATGACAAAAATCATTATTTATTCATCCTTCAGAGATTGTCCCCATTTGTAAAACTGAAAGTTTTAAGATGTAGGAAATCCAACATTTGATGGAAAACAAACACTTTTATTATAAAAAAACAAAAAACAAACAAAAAAAAAACCACGAAAAATATCACTATAACCCTATAACCAGTAGATGGCGGCAGATAAGCACTTATTGGCTTATATTAGCCATTTAATTATAATATATATATATATAACTTCATTGTCATTAGTGTAAAAAAGTAACAAAATCTTCTTGTTCAAATTATATTTATTTAAATTAATTTAAATTAATAATTTAATTTTTAAAATTAATTTAATTTAATTTATATTTATTTAAATTAATATATATTCAAATTAATGCAACTTATTATTAAATTTAAAAATAAATGGTAAAAAAAATCATGTTAATTTACTTCATGGTATTTAATTTAAATAAATGTATTAAATTAATTTAAATAAATATAATTTGGACAAGAAGATTTTGTTACTTTTTTTACACTAATGACAATGAAGTTTCACAGTAAAGAGAATTTACAGGTAATGTGCTTTACTGAAGACAATAATTTCAAAAAGAAAAATAAGCAACAACAACAAAAAGGCTTAATTTTGTTAATGCAAAATATAATTGTTTGTTTTTGGGATTTTGGGGTGAAATGTGGCCTGCATGTTTCTTCATGAAATTCTTCCTTTAATCAATGTCAGACAAAAGAGACTGAAACAGATTGACGCCTCAGCATCTGATATGAACATTAAAATAAATCAACATTTTGTGCAGTTTACAGAAGATCTGCAACACATATGTGTGCTGGGGGCGGAGTCACGGAGGAGGTGTGGCCAGTAATCAATCAGGCGTGAGGCAGAATGTGATTTGATTGTTCAGGGAGGTAGAAACTAAATCCTCGTAAGAGACAAATCAATATTTAATCAATATGGAAATTGAAAAAGATCTACATTTCCCACTAGGTGACAATGATCGGTTGAATCAGGAATCAGTGGTATGAATATATGAGAAACAGATTGACATGATATTCCAGAATGTGTGTTTAGGGTAGAGAGCAGGTGAGGGTTAGTGTAAAAACACACACAGGAACAGCATGTACCCTTAGGAGGAGAATCATGGGAACAGAGGACAAACGGAAGGAGAAAGCGTCGAGCTTTAGCAGCTTTGGTGGGCGTCTGAACCACAGAGTCTTCAGTGAAGAACGACAGATGGAGAGAGAAAGAGAGTGAAGCAAAGCGAAAGAATATGGAGGGAGGAATGGAGACAGAACAAACATATTTATCTTCCAGCTCCGTGACAAAACACTCAACATTTCAGCCTGACTTTCACTATCAGGTCATTTCACACCAAAAACGATAGCATTTTATTCACTAAATGAATAATGGAAATCAGGTAACGGTGCAAACACACCCAGAAATTAGTGCTGAACATAATATGCACAGTGCAAAAACAAAAATGAAGCATGTTTTCATCAAAAAGAATGAGAATGACTTCATTCACTTCATAAATATGCAAGGTGCCTTTAGAGAGCAACTTTAGGCTCGATTATGCTGAAAATCTCCCATGTAAACAGCTTATAAACAGCAGACACATTCATGAGCTAAAGATACCAAACATCTGGAACACAAGTGATGATGATCTTTAATTGTGTGCAGATGTTTCAGAAACCAGCCTAACATCTTGAAGACATCAGATATCTGAGAAACGCTTTAAAGACTATGTGAAACAGCATTTGTGATCTGATGGACAATAAAACAGGTGAAAATCCCACAGACTTCCACTGAATGAGGGGCTCGAGCCAATAAGTAGCAAATTTTGATATGAACATATTGTATTGTTGTCTAGCAGATCTATCTGTGAACTCTTCTTTGGAGAGTCAGTACCCAGAATACTCAGCAGGACATTAATCCAATAAACCTGATGAATCAAATAAATGGGAGACCCGTCTTACCTGAAACAGAGATGGCACGAACTCCTGCCCGAATCCCCTCGAGCCGCTTCTCATTGTTGGCAAGTCTGTGGAGAAACAATTTCATTAATAAACAATATGGTGCTTATTGTTGTTTCCATGAATACTATAACAAAACACATTTATCCATCCATAATGATGACATTCAGGGGTTCACGTGAGCGTTATTTTGTACCAGGTGAAAATATGCATGCTAACTTAATCCAAATAACATTGAAATGCTTTTTAAGTAACGTACTACATGCAACATGCAGAATTAAAACTCTTTAGTATAGGTACTTTGTAAGATATAGTATTTAATATTATATATATTACATTATAAATTATATTTCTGAATTATGCCTGGGAAAATGTTAAAATATAATACAATAATATAAAACATATAAATACAATACAACATGCATGATTTATCACTTTGCTAGCATGAATCAGCATATTGCTAACATGATTTTTTAACATGTTGCTAACGTGATTCAACATGTTAGCAACATGAATTAGCATGTTGCTAACGTTTTATCACATTGCTAGCATGATTCAACATGTTAGCATGATTTAACACATTTGCTAGCATGTTGCTAACATTTAACATCGCTGCGTCTGAAACCGAATACTTCTCTACTATATAGTATGTGAAAAACAGTATGTCCGAATTCATAGTATCCGAAAAACAGTAGGAGAAAAGTACCCGGATGACTTACTACTTCCGGCGAGATTCTGAAGTGCGCATACGATGGACACTTTACTATCCCATGAGGCCACGGGAGAGGATTTGTGAATGGAGTTGAAGGGACGTAACTGACGCTGGTAGGTCATGTGACAGTAACAACATAGCGGATGTAGTATGTCTGAATTCATTCATACTACACGCATTCGTACTATATAGAACATACTTTTTCAATGGTCATGAAGTAAATTTAAATTCAAATGTAGTACCTACTCAAAAATACGTGATTTCGGACGTAGCTCATGTTTCTGGTATGAATTAGCATGTTGTTAGCATGATTTAACATGTTGCTAACATGATTTAGCACATTGTTAACATGATTTAACATAAATATACATGTAAATATATTTAAATTATTAAAATCATCATGACATTTTACCCAAATTATCACAAATATATTGTGATAATATTATATATTATATAATATATACAATTCTCAATCTTTAGTTTTGTCTTGGTTTGGTGGTGTTTAAGCTTTAATTTGGTGTCAAACTAAATGAATATCCTGCCTGACGTCAGTTTATAAAACAGCTCAGGAATGGCAGTGAAGTGAATTTATGACTTACTTTGGAATGGATGGAAGAGCTCTCTCACCCTCTGCAGGACAGAAAAACACACAACATCAGCTGATGAATCAAACAGAGAACAAGACCCACCCAAACACAAAGAACTGCTCTGGACTAATTTTCTATTTATACCTTTTTATTTGTGTCCTGCAGATCTTATTGAAATGGACAGCTGTGATTTTCCACTCAATACGTCCCATTCATAGTTTACTGCCTCTATACTACAAACATCCCACAATGCAGCAGTGTGAGGAAGACGTACCTTTTTGAGGTCTGACGATGAAGGACTGGCTGACGGCATTGAGCAGTCGACAGTAACCGTCGATGAGGTCGGCCATGTTCTCAGCAGTGGCGAAGGATGGCGTGCTGATCGTGAGAGGCTACGAGAAAGAGACTCACAATGAGCCATTATCAACAACACCAGACACATGATGACGTCAAGCTACAGCAGAGACCAGCTGCAGCAACCAAAAACACACACACGGCTGAAGACACACCCACAAATGATCTCAGACACGCCCACAACAGTGTTTGCTTTTACTGTGATTCTGCTGTTGAAATTGAACGTGATGAGATAATAATAATAATAATGATAATAACAGACAACAAATACACAACACGCCTTTATATTTTGTTGTCTTTGCTTTCTGCATGCAAAAACCAAGTGTAGTCTAGTCCGATTCCCAAACAAATGACTCTTATGAGCTGAATCTTTAATGAATTTGTTAAAAAGGCTCACAAACTCACAAGTTTAAATCATTATTATTTTGGTATTATTCATATAATATTAAAGTATTTATTAATATTTTGAATTAGAATGACATTTTTCAATGTTTTAATCATTTTGTTATGTGATTTTGTCATTTTTATTACATTTTTTTTATATTTCTATTTAGCTTTGATTTATTTTATTTTATTTCAATTTTAGCTTTAGTTATTTTAGTACTTCAACTTAAAAATTGTAAATGTTGGCAAATAACTGAATTAAAATTTTTTTTATTTTACTTAAAATTTTAGTAATTTTGTTATGTGCTTTGTCATTTTTATTTTTTATAATTCTATTTAGCCTATTTAGCTTTAGTTTTACTAAATTAAGTGTTTCTTTCTTTCCTTCTTTTGAACAAAAAATAAAAAAATAAAATAAAATATAAAAATACAATAAGTGTGTTGCAACATACCGAAGGAAAAACAATATCTATAAAGTGTTATAAACAATAATTACAATATGTCCGAAAAGGAGCGGGATGAAGCAGAAGCTTCAAAAGTTTCAACTCAAACTTTTCAGTTAGTTACCAAGGAAGGAAAAAAAAAAATTGAATCTAATATTTATATTTTGTTATATTTTAGCTATATTTTAATTGCCAAAAATGATTTTTAGTTTTAGTTAACAATAACAATTCCAGTTTAAATCAGCTTAACGAATCCACCGCAGTGTCTAAATCTGTGTAAAAATGCTGTCCAAAAGACAGAGAGCCAGAAAGAGAGAGAAACAGACGAAAAGTGCAGACAAAGAAACCAAAATAACAGTGACGGCCTGAAATGAGCAGGGTTGAGCTGGATTTACACCCTTCTGAGTCACAGATCTCAATCTAAACACTTCCAACAGTAGATCCTACAATCAAATCATCAACTTCATCTCATTTGCTTTTGAGCTGAAACTCCTTCATACTTCAAAAACACATACAGGTTTATTTGAAGGACAGTTTCTGCTTCAGTCTGCTGTCGTTTACCTCAGCGGCTCCTGCCACGTCCAGCTGTAAGACGCCCTTCCTCTCCTTCTCCTCCACGCAGGAGTAATGGATGCTCTGCACCTGGGTGAAGTTGGCCAGATGTGTCGGCTGAAAGAAAAACAGACACAGGTGATGATGATTTACAGACTTGTAACAAGAAAGATCTGCTTTGAAACAAGGAAATGCTCATGTTATGAGTTATGATGTTTCATGTACATTCACTGAACTTTCCATCAACTTTGCCTCCCTATAAAATCCTGCGCCCACAAACCACAGATGATTAATCAGCAGAATATCTGATTAACATCCCTTCATTAACTCTGTACTTTGTATGAACTAATGTTTTTTTTGCCAGTGAAAATGACAATGCTGCAGACTGTAACAATATGAGCCAATCAGAATATTTGAGGTTTAGCATATAGTAATGTGAAGCAGGATTCTGGACCAATGACATTTCACTGTGGGCGGAGCAACTGACAAAACCAACTCAGATTAACATAAAACAGATGGAACTCATTGTTTGTTGCTATGGTGATGTTGATATGTGTTACCGTGGAACCCTTGTCTGTCAGGTAACTGATTCCCTCCTCCGGACCGATAGCAAGATCCACTGATATGACCCAACTCGACTGAGACAGAGAGAGAGAGAGAGAGATATCAAAGAAAAAATTCATTAGGTGTCACTTGGCAAGCACAAATTATTGAGTAAACTAGATGTTGGGTATATTATTTTATAAGGAACTGCTATTTTCCTGTAGATATATTCCTCACATTAATCCACCAAAATGAAAACAAACTGTGATATAATATATAATCATATGACAATGTAGTATAATATACATTACTGTTCAAAAGTTTGGGGTTGGCAAGATTTGTTTTATGTTTTTGAGTCTCTTCTGCTCACCAAGGCTGCATTTATTTGATGAAACATACAGTAAAAACAGTGAAATATTATTACAATTTAAAATAGCTGTTTTCTATGTGAATATACAGTAAAATGTAATTTATTCCAGTGATCAAAGCTGAATTTTCAGCATCATTACTCCAGTCTTCAGTGTCACATGATCCTTCAGAAATCATTCTAATATGCTGATTTGCTGCTCAAGAAACATTTATGATTATTATCAATGTTGAAAACAGTTGTGCTGCTTCATATTTTTGTGGAAACCGTGATACATTTTGTTTTTCAGGATCATTTGATGAACAGAAAGTTTAAAAGAACAGCATTTATTTGAAACTTTTATAACATTATAAATGTATTTACTCACTTTTGATCAATTATATGCATCCTTGCTGAATAAAAGTTTTAATTTATTAAAAAAAGAAAGACCCAATCTTTTGAACAGTAGTGTATATAGTATGTATGTAGTATAATGGAAAATATAGTTAAATAACCAGTAATAAATATTTTTGGCCAGTAATTTTTCTCAAATAATTTACCATTGGTTTGGATTTTTTTATTAATATTTTTTTGTAGAAAAAAAAAGTTCATTTTGGACACAGTGTCAGCAAATATTACTCCTCCACTGACCACTAGGAGGCACTGAAGGCCAGTATTTCACACATGACCTGACGTACCCCCAGAGCACAGCGAAAGCACTCTTTGTCGAATCTGTAGATGGGTGCCAGGATCTCAAAAAACTTCAGCATGCTCTGCTCGTCGTTCAGGTTGGCGAACTGCTTAAATGTTTGCTGGATCTGTTTCCTCAGTGTTTTGGCCTGAAACACAGACAGAAAGATCAGCGTTACACCTCACACGCTGAATGAAAACATTAAAAAACTGATTGAAAACAGAACATTAGTCAAGTCCCATACAACCAGTACTAGCTTAGAAATCACTCCAATAACTTCATATTGAATTATATTGCTATAAAGTGCAGCAAGCAAAATCTATCTGAAATCTCTTCAAACCTGTATTTTAATTCAGAAATTATAAATCAACTATATTTTGACGTTCTGAAGAATGAGTTATGCATCAAAGTTTATTATTTAGGTTTAGGAGGCTGTGCAAATCACTAACATGAGCTATTAGCAAACACAATAAATACTGTATGCTAAAGTAAAATCATGCCTATATATAACATAACAGAACTACCCAGAATCAAGTTCATAACCATCAAATGCAGCTGTCAATCAAATAAAACACTCATAATACACAAAACCAAAAAACACACTCCATCTCATTATTGGTGACCGTACTGGTCATCTTCTCTGCTACATTCAAGTCGACACATGCTCAAATTCTGCTACATGTGCATCTGAATGGATCAGAACTGCTGTTAGAGATCATCAGAGCTCTGAAGGCATCATGGGTATCTTAACAACATTGTAGACAAAGATCATATCAGACAAACATGTGCGTAGTCACTTCAGAAGGACGGTCCACCCTTCCTGAGAGGACGTCCGGCCTGGTATCTGGTCTTACATCTGTGGAGGAATTATGGGAAAGATCTGACGAACCAAACAAGAGGGTGGAATGCAGAATTTCTTCATCTTGGGCCTCAGAAATGTGCCTCTTCTAATCTTTTATCATGACACGCCATTTCAAATATTTATTTTACGTTTGAAAGTGACAGAAATGAGTCTTCAATCCACAATCCATGAGAATACTGACAATACAAAAATCATACATGTCGTGAGATCTAGTGACATCTATGAGAATGTAGTTAATTATGAATATTATTAAAGTAATAAAGATTTCAATTCAGACAGACACTGCTTTGAAGTCAAAAGAAAAAGATAAAATAATAATCATAAATAAATGTGAATAAATAATGATTCATAATAATAGTAGTAAAATAAATAAATAAATAAATAAAACAAAATAAAAAATAACTAATACTGCACAACACTTCAAAAAAGTCTGAATGTTAATCTCTGTCATCTATTATCTATCCTGGTTTCTCCTCATTGGTCTTTAAGGAATATTTCTGCCATCATTTACTTGCTATAATGTCATTCCAAACCCATGAAACATGGAGAAATTTTTTGGAAAATCCACAATTCTCTTTTTCGAACAATGAAACCATAGTAGATGGAGGCTGAGCTCTAAGAAAATGACAAAAATAACAATAATAATCATATTTCACATTATTACTGTATTTTTTATCAAATAAATGCAGCCTTGTTGAGCAGAAGAGACTTCTATCAAATCTTACAGGCCTCAAACTTTTGATACAGTGATCATATGGACTGCTTTTATAGTGCCTCAGTGTTGCTTTTTCCTCATTCACTTTCACTGTATGGAAAACAGCAGCTCATCAAAACATTTCCTTTTATTCTCCACAGCAAAACAAAAAGTCATAGAGGTTTGGAGCGACATAAAGA
Organism: Mylopharyngodon piceus; assembly: GCA_039654765.1. NCBI lineage: Eukaryota > Metazoa > Chordata > Actinopteri > Cypriniformes > Xenocyprididae > Mylopharyngodon > Mylopharyngodon piceus. The sequence continues at coordinate 18,812,390 of CM077448.1, read as the reverse complement.
TGAGTAAATGATGACAGGATTTTCAATATCCCTTTAATAAGCCCAGTAAAAAGCAAACAATAGCATTATTAAAAAGATGACAGGGGAGCTCAACTCGACGGCTGAATTTGATTTATGCGGTCGGGGTGACAGATGGCTGTGCTGATAAATGAACCCCATTTCTAACAGGATCAAATGAGGTCTGCTCTACACGCCGACACTGGAAACACTTTTCTAGGAAGCAAACTGATTAAACGTTATAATCCGCCTAAATGAACAGCTCTCGAACAACATGAACACAGCCGATGGGAACAGTGTGAGAGGCAGTGGAGGATGGGTTAATATCTGGGGCAGTAAAATAACACCTCTGTCCTGACTACGTGCAAACACACACACACACACACACACACACACACGCGTACGCATTTAATGGTGACCCCAGGGTCAGAGGACAACCCCACTATTTTACCGAGCATCTGTCTGCAGGGGTGTGTGGGATTGTCTCAATAACAGCGGCCAGTCAACACTATTCTTATGCCAGCTGCACACACTGACACCATCCAGTTTAAAACACCCATGTGGTTTTCCATGTCATGAGTTTCCCTCATCTCACAACCAGCATTAAAGGGACAGTTCACCCAAAAAAGTAACTTCTGTCTTCAAATTCCGTTCCAAACCAATAAGACTTTCGTTCATCTTCGGAACACAAATGAAGATATTTTTAATGAAATCTGAGAGTTTTCTGTCCCTACTTTGAAAGTCTATTCAAGCGTTCATAAAGAGATTATAAAAGAAATCCTTATGAACTGAGTGGTTTAAGAGACATGATCGCTTTATATGATGAAGAGATTTAATTTAGGCTTTTATTCACATGTAAACTTTGATAAGCGAACCTACATACAGCACTCAAACGGAAGAAAAAAATGTGGAGATGGGACTTGATTTTATCTGTTGGCTGTTGACTGGATCTTAGTAAACCAAATGGAGGCCGATGCATTTTAGGGGTTTAACAGTTCTCGGTAAAAAATTGAACTGTATCGTTCTCCACCCACGGTTCGGCACGTACTTGCACTGCGGTTCATCTCATATATGATGCATACGCATCTATAATATGGTTTGTTGAAAATAAACAAAACAGACAGACAGAGTTAGGCTAATGTATGTTTCTGTCGATGGATACACATTCTGGCTTCCCAATACATTACAACAGTGATGATAAAAAAAAAAAAATTAAAAAAAAACGTGGACAAAACAGTCACTCTTTGTAAACGTAGTTCAATGCGAGTGCCGTATGCTCTAATATGAGCAGTCATTTACCCCGTCATCAGCCAGGTGTTGATAGCGCGCGAGCGCAGATGAGACCTGAACAGCACACTGTGTTTAAACTAAACTCATTTAAGCCTCGCCAACTTAAACATTCAAGAGGAAGAATACGCAAAAGAGAACTCGCAAATATTGAGTTCTCTTTCAAGTCTTGCACTTGAACGGACAAATTCACACAAAAATTGTAAACATGCCCATCTTGGTGAATATTCTAGCAAACGAACGTAAACAGTCAATAAAGACAATGCATGTGTTCATTATGTCTTAACAAACCTGCTGTCTGTGTTTTCAATGTTCATCAAACAACAAAAGGAAATCACTCACTGCTCTTGACTGAATAACTTTTGTAACTTTAATAATGATTAAACTTTATTTAATTTATACAGTGAAGATTATTTGCAATGTTGTTTTACATTTGATTAGCTACTTTATTCAAATTCTGTACCCGAAAACTACTGTTAGATACCTGAAAAACCTGAAAAGAATCATTTTATTTGTCTCTTAAGCTCTATTTATTTGTGCTGTTGCTTGTAGTTTAATTATTTGTTCTTTTTTCTTTATTTTTATTTGACAGTAGTAATTTTTTCCCCTAAACATAGCACATACCGAACCGTACCGAAACCGTGACCATAAAACCATGACCATAAAACCGTGATAAAAACTGAACCGTGAGTAATTTGAACCATTACACCTCTAATTATATATATATATATATATTAGGGAATGATTCATCTGTGCAAAAATAACATGCATCCATTTGATTCATGCCAGCTTTAACGGCAAGTACTCAACTCAAGCCAGAAACATACTGCACACTAATGCATGAAAATATAAAACTCTGTAACCAATATGTTTGTAACAGAAAGCGTCCGCTCACCTTAACCGACTCCAATAAACTTTTGGGGAAGAAGCGTCTGAGTCCAACGTCCTTTCTGTAAAACAGACCAGAAATCTCAGCACAGATGCAATGATGTCATCGCAGTCTCAAAGACGGCCAAGTGTTTTTTAATATAGACATCTACGCTCATCTGGTGAACTGATCTCACTCAAACTCTCCACCAACATGTAAAGAGCTAAAAACATCACGATGAAGCTCTTGAACGGGCTGAATGACGTGTGGAGTTCGTGAAGCAGTTTTTCCAAACATCATGAAAACATCTTTGAAAACACAAGCATCACTCTACAAAATGGGAGTCATTTGTTGCCCTCATATACATGTGTAAGAATTATTACAACAATGAAAATCTCATGTCAACGTCTAATACGTTTTTATAGACATGCTTTAAACACAAACAAATTAATTCACCTTTTTTCTCCATTTGTCATGGTAATGCATTTTTGGCCTGTACTTCCAACCTCTCATTCCTGCATTAACTAATTATGCATGTTTCGATGAAAACAAAATATATGGAAGTTAAGTAAAAGCTAGCATTTTGTCTTTAGTCTTCCTATAAATATTTTTAGATTTTATTTGACGCCATTTATATTGAAAAGTCTTGAGTTTGGGTCCCCAGGTAATGCATCAACCTGTTACATCATATTCTTTCTTTTAAAATAATGAACAATTAATCCAAACCTTCATCATCATAATACTCTCTAATTAAAATCTCCATTTTATCACTGTATCTTTTGTTTTGTTACATTTCTACCTTTTTACCACAATTTTGTAGACATCTGAAATTGAATTGTAGAAATAATAATATTTAAAAAGTGGAGATTTGGCATTATCATATCCAATATGCTAGATAGAAAGTCTATTCTTTTTTCTTTTTCTTTTTTAAATGTGCTTTTTGGACCCTATCAGACTGGAAAAGTCACCTGACCTGTATCTTTCAGCGCACAGAACCAGTGTGTTTTTCTCTCAGGCTCTGTGAGTGAGCGAGCCGGTGGATTTAAAGCCCAATAAAACCCAACAGTCCCTGATGATTGTTTCATCGTTTAATCTAAATGAAAAGTGCTCCGGTTCAGCTTTGCTCAGCTTTAACCGCATGGCGCCTTGCCAAAAACAACTCACCCATGTTTATGGGCCTCGAGAGCGACACATCAGTCGATACTTTAAACTGTTGTGCTAAACTTTTAGTCCAGAGAGGTTAACGGCACACACTCTGCCAGACAAGACACACCTACTCACTCGTTATCATGACTAACTCACACATTTTAGAGTAAAAGCGCTAAATAACACGAATGTAAGTATGGGAAGGATGTTATACTAATCCAACAACACACGCTGCGTCCCAATTCGCATACTACCTGTCCTAAATAGTATTCGAAATTAGAATTAGTGTGTCCCAAATCATAGTATGTTGAAATGAACATTCCAAAGATACCCGGATGGTCTACTTTTTCCATTGTCATGAGAAATCGAGTCCCCCCCAGGAATCGGGTCTCCTTTAGGAACCAGGCGGTAATGCCTGATCAAAAGTTGTTATCGTGATGTCTTGACTAATTATAACCTATTCACTATTGTATGATGTTTATTAAATTAAGTGCACAAACAACATGCTTGAAATATAAAATGAATGCCTATGTATTACATAATAAAACAAATTGGAAACACAACCATGCCTAAAAATGTATTTTTATAAGGATAAGGATTGTTGCAACATACTATTTTACACAATAATACATTTTACACAATAATAGCAATGTGGTAGTATATAATATTACTATTATAAATTTTTAATAAATTAATTGTCATGCTAAGTACACACAAACATCATTAATTTGAAAAATGTAATTGGGAACTATATTGGAAGCAAAAATCATACCTAATATAATATAAGCTAAGCTAGCAGGCTAACTGGGTAGATGTATGCTATGCTAGTACATAATAATCTAACTAAAAAACAATAAGAATGAGAAATGCTTGATTTTACAACCTATAGCTTCAGTTATATACTAATATATGAACCATGTAATTTAAAAGACATTAATGGTCATTATAACGATATATATAACGTGATTTTGCAGGAATTATAGTCAGACGCTAAAAATACTACCCATTAAAAGTCCATTGAGCCAGTGGGATTACTCGGGGACTCGGGGGATGGAAGGATGGATGGACGGACGGACGGATTTTGTAAGTTGCTTTGGATTACTTGGGGTCCTAAAGGAGACCCGATTCCTGGGGGGACTCGATTTCTCACCACACCGGTTAGAATCTGAAGTGCAGATCCATGGACACTCTAATATTTGCCCACAACCCATTGTGCGCTGGACGAGGATTCGATTAGAACTACAAACACGAATGAAAAGTGTTAAAAAACTACAAACACGGCGGATGTGCGAGTCCGACAGTTAAGTAGGTTCAGGTAAAGGGGTTTGAGTGATTAATAATCAGTATCTAATGTTATCCACATTATAAATCACCTGCAACAACGTTGTTAACCTTTTTAAAAATACTTTTGGTCATTAACTTTTAAATGCATCATTGCAAATACATGGGGAGAGTCTCCACATGAAAGACCCACAACAGGCAGATCAACGTGCTGCTACATTTCTCTCCGATATGGTAGGAAATTAAATTCAACTAAATGTGGGAGATTTTAACCTACTAACCTATTTGCCTGCTCTTCTGCTGCATACTCAAAAGTATGGACTTTTTCTTCACAAAAACAGTAAAATAACAGTGGTTCAGAGGTTAACCAGGTGATGACTTCCTTCCCTCCAGCTGCTGTCAGAGCAGCTGTCACTCAAATCAGACTGGCGCTGTGATTGGTGTGCACTCTCTGCCCTGTCCTGCCCCCTGAGGGGCCAGAATGCTGCTGTGTGACTGCGGGCGATCAGACGGAATGACCCGGAACTAATGCACACGTGTGTGTGTGTGTGTGTGTGTGTGTATTTGTCAGTTCTGCTGAGGTGGAAGAGTGACTTTGTGCATGTGTGGCAGTGTTATTATAGTTAACAAAAACTAAAACCCTTAAAAACATGTTCATTACTTGAAATAATATAAACATTAACTGAAATAAATGATCCATGAAATAAATGAAATATTTAAAAAAAAAAAAATCTTATTTCATCGAGTTGCGAAGTCAACTTTTCATATTTTTATTTATTTTGGCATTTTGAGATCATATTGGTCGCTAACTGTGCCATTTTGGCCATTAGACTCTATTAGATATGATATTCAGCATCATCTGCCATCATGAAACTCATATCGATTAGCCGTCAACACTTACTCTAAGAGCTCATAGTTGGATTTTTTATCCAGAGCGTTTCCTCTCATCTCTCTGTAGAATCTCCTGGAAAAGACAAAAGCACAAATGAAATCAACACGAGCTTCTCAAAGTTCTGCTGCAACTCAGAGTCTGACCGGAGGAGGAACGGACCTGATCTCAAGACATCCCAACTTCAGGGCAATTTCCTGCTCCACCTGATCCGCCATCTCCAGCATGTAGTCATTCTTCACCTGTGGACAAAAATATGTTCTGTTGAGATTTCACACAAACATTCATCCCAGAAAAATGCTGTACTCCACACAGGAAATTTGACTATAGAGTGCTCTCGCATTTTGGATGGATAGATGGATGGATGGATGGAAACAGGAAGAGGACAAAGGGAAGACGATGGATGGATGGATGGATGGATGGATGGATTTTGTAAGTTGCTTTGGATAAAAGTGTCTGTTAAATAAATACATATATATGCAAATGAAAGAAAGAATTAAACTAAAACTTATTTTCAATAAGCAGTGTTTTTAACAGATCAATATATAGTATCATAATCATTATATTTAAATATAATTTATATATAATACATTTACATAATAATTTTAGATATAATTTTATATTAAAATATTGTTATACTTGATATAAGTATAAAAATGAATACATAAATTAATATGATATAATAATATACTATGTATTTTTCTTTCATAATACTACATTTTTATTTATTGATCAGTTAAGAATAATATGATGAATTAATATTTATGATATCAATGACAGTTATATTATAATTTTTAGATGTAATTTTTATATTTTGATGTAACTTTTATATTAAACTTTTTAGTTTTATATTAAATTATGAATTTAATATAAACATGAATAAAAATAATAAATATATTATGTACTTTTTCTATAAAAATACATCATAATATGAAGTACATGATAATATGTCATAATATAATGCAATTATTTTTAATAGTTCATATAATAAAATTTTGTATAATAAATCTTTGAAAATTTATATTAAACTATTATTTGTATATTAAATTATAAAGTATTTAATATAAACATGAATAAATAATTAGGGTTGTCAAAAGTACCAAGTCGGTTCTGAAATTTTAAAAAAAATCTGACGATACCAGCGTTTCCCCCTAGCTATTTGAGCGCTGTTGAGTGGATTCTTAAACACCTCTGATTGGCCATTGAGTTCACAAGCTCAACAGATACATCTGTGATTGGCTACAATGATCAACGCTTCAAAAACATGTTGTAAATAGACATCTTTGACGCTTTTCCCCGAGCGCTTACACAGATACACACAGGAGCATTTGAAAGCAGGCGTCTATGACTTATAAATTTCAGTACAGACTTGGTACCGAAGTCGGTACTTTTGACAACCCTAAATATAATATAATAAAAATACTATGTACTTTTTTAAATAATAAATATTACATTACTATTAGTATTTTATGTCATTACTGTAGCAGAGTGCGGGAGTGTGACTCTGAGACTGTATCTGTGATTGATGATGTCTCTGAGAGCTCAAGCTGTTTTATACAGTGACGCCGCAGCAGGTGTTCTGCTCCAAACACAAACACTAAATCACTCATCACGGCCCGCAAAATAATACGACTTCATCACAGACGGCCTTTACAGAATCTGCCGTAACGTCCTTCTATTGTCCAGATGATAAACAGCCTTAATAAAACGGATCCATGATTCTTCCTGTCAGTGGGAACACTGCTGGAGGATTGTGGGATATTGCGGTCGATGCTCTGATGTTGTTAACTACCGAGGCTTCTTGAATGATGGCGAACGGAACAGACACGCGCCACAAACTCGCTGACCTACTTTGACCACACACACACACACACTCAGAGCCTGTGGCCATCACACACACACTGACTCATCTGATGAAGCCGTTCAGACACCAGCGGGACGGGCGGATGCTGAGATGCTGCGAGGGCACCTTCACCCACCTGCTGATAAAAGTAGTTCAGTGTCGGCTTGTCTTCAGCAAACTGATTCAGAAAGCCCTTGGGCAGGTAACGGATCCTCAGTTCATACCTGAGGAAGAGAGGGAAAAACACAGTAAATAGAAGAGTCATGACAGGAGTCACCATGTACCTAAAGCACACACACACACACACACACACACACACACACACTGTATGCAGCAAACACATTACCAGCACAGTTATTGAAGGATAACACAATGAAAGCCTGAAAACGGGGAACATTACACATTAAAAAGACAATGCAGACCTCCCGCCCACGGCACACATGATCCCTGCATGATCTAAACACTCAAAACAATCAATACTGGAGGATTTATCATTCGAAACATGCAGCTGATCACTGCAGCAGAATGAAACACTCAATACTGATATGAGCCATGAAAAACCCATCATGAGCACAACACATAAATCACTGTCGAGCACAGCAGTCAAATCGTTATTGTTCTTTCCAGCGTCTACTCTGATCTTTTCCACAGTCTTTTACAGCATGGCTTCATTTGAAGAGTTCCCTGCTGTACCACTCCAGAGGAAATGATCTTTCGTGGCTTTTCATGACTTCCTGGAACTTGCTCAGGAAACGATCGAATCTCAGTTCCTGAGAAGTGGAGAAAGCAGGAGCTCAATCGCAACTCACACACTAAAAATCACGACTGCTGGGAAAGGAGGTTTCTCTGGTGTTAAACCGTAAAATTTGTTCTTAGCTCTTAGGATCATAAAATTAAATAAACAAAGATTGGGAACCTATATGGCAAAAAACTATGCTTTTGTCTGACCAAAATATATGTAGAGTATATGCTAAATATGTTGAAAACGGCACAAATTAATAAAACATGTTTTTCCAATATAAAATAAAACACATTTTGCCTTAAAAATATTGTTTAAATCTCAAATTAAACCACATTATATTAGAAAATGTACTTCAAGGAGCAAGAAAACACATTTTCAATAAATACATATTAAGTGAATGCAAAATGTATTTTGGACGATATAAACAAATAACTAATAAATAAAAATAAATAAAAAAATAATATAATATAATATAATATACATTTTAATATTAAATATATTCATTTACAAAGAAAATATTTTTAGGAAACTTAACTATACACACATATTATACATTTTTATAATATGTTAATTTAAATATTATATATACAATTATTTAAGATGAAATTATATGCCAAAACTGAATTTTAACATCTATATGAGATACACACACACACACATTTTAAAATATTTGTAAAAAAAGTAATAATAATTATATTTATATATATATATATATATATATATATATATATATATATATATATATATATATTATTACTTTTTCTTACAAATATTTTAAAATGTGTGTGTGTATATTATATATTATATATTATATATATATATATATATATTTTACTGTGTGTGAAACGTGTAGCACTTTGGGAATGATGGGTATTCCAATCCTGCGAGGCTTTCCGCGGGTCATTTTGTGTGCATTTTGATTGGTTGTAGCCGAGTACGCGATTGCTCGTGTTACTCTGTTGAGGAAATCAAAGCGGTGAGAGTCGTCTGCCCAGAGCCAAAGAACTAGATCCTCTTCCAGCTCTATCCTAACATGAGCTCATCTGCCTCACAGCGCAAATGATGGCCGAGAGATCCGTCAACACCCCCGTAACATCAAAACAACACTGACAGCCGTGTAGGCGCAGGATGACATCAGCGCTGCCTGACGTTTCATCCAGAGCACCATGTGACAGCATCCTCTCCCTTATCTGATTACAGCTTCTGAGATTTACAAAAACGCACAGAAGTCAGTCTGGGAGTGACATATGAAGACCACACTCACATCAGAGGATCAAGAACAGACATAACTCTCTGTAAAATGTCAAAATGGGAGTAAATTGTTGGGAAGGAATGCAGGACGGAATCTGGCTGGGATTTCCCACCCATTCATACAGGCTCTGAAAAGAGAAAATAAAGATACTGAGGGAAGAAATTAGTATAAAATAGTAGGAAGTAGAAAATGTGATTATTCAGGATTGAAGATTTTTTAATTGTTTTTGAAAGAAGTCTCTTATGCTAATCCAGCCCAAGGCTGCATTTATTTGATCAAAAATACAATAAAATCAGCAATATTGTGAAATATTAGAGAAATCTCAGAAATTCTCACATACTTTACGCAAATTGTTGTTGTACAAAAGTTTGCAGAAACTACTGGTTTCATATGTACCTGGCCCTAAACCTTTCATTTGTCACATTGAGTCAATCTTGACCAGAACAAGCTGCAAAGTAAACCAGATTTCATTCTGGCTATATGAGACTACCCTTACGAAAAAGAAGTATACTTCAAGTTCATTTTATTAAGTATACTTAAGTAATGTTCAAGTATATTTTTAAGTATACTTTATGTAGTAAGTATACTAATATCAATGTACTAATAGTAAACTTTTAAGTGTACTATTTCAATACTGCTTGGGACTAAATTAGCCCACTTTTTAGTATATAAAAGTATATTTTTAAGTGTACTATAAGTGTAACAGTAGTGAACTTAAACATTTCTCATTTGTACAGCATCTGTACTACAAGTGAACTTATAAGTATACTAGTAGTTTATTATTTTAATACTAGTAGTACATTTTTTAGTTTATGAAAGTACACTTTGAAGTATACTCTCAGTAAACTACTAGTTTAGTAGTTTTATACTGCAAGTATACTTGTAATTTTTCTTTAAGTGAACATAACATCATATCTATGAATGTCGCATAAAACTATGTGACAAAAGTATATTTAATAGGCAACTCAATCAAAAGACTAATCACTACAACTACAAGCCAAGTATACTTAGAATACTTATTTATACTTTTAAGTATATCTCGATCAAAAGATTGAGTACAAGTATAGTCCAAATAAACAGACTTTTCTGTCAAAAGGTCAAGTATACTTAAGTGCAATTTTAAGTATATTTCTGAGAAGTACATAAAAAGTAGACTGAAAGTATACTTTCTTATTTTTAGTTTAAAAGAAGTATACTAATAGCACACTTGAATAAGCTTCTTTTTAGTAAGGGTAGTCTATATCTGTCAAGACCTGGACTGAATTCATTGAGCAGGTTTTACAGTGGTCTAGATCACCATCAAAAGCACAAATAATCTCTTCCATGAGCTGCTCAGATCCCTCAAAACCTACAACAGTTTGACATAATCAAGCGTTTCAAACGTAAAAATGACAATAACAGCCTCCACGAACAGCAGCTTGCATACGGGGCAGGAGAAAGGCGGGATTTTAAATCACCGACACTCTTTTCTCTGCTGAGTGACAGAACAAAAGCAGGTCGGAGTGAATTAGAGGCTGGTGAATGGACGGCGCAGCTGCTTCATGGGGCACAAGTGCCTGACGGGTCCACTGCTGCATTGTGGGTAGAGACGAGGTGACATAAAAATACCATCTGTGAGGGAATAACTCACATCTCAAAGACTCAAGCCCCTTATAAAATAAAACAGAAACACGCGGACACTAACAAAGAAAGGCGCAGCAGCAGGCACACAAATTTAGAGGTCGATGAATTCAAACACTCCTCCTGCCGCAATAACAATCACATGAGCATCACCATGGCAAAGACTGGCCCTCCAACCACACACACACACGCCTCAAAAAACCCTTTAACAGCCTGATAAACACTCTAAAAAACAATGGTACATGTAAACAATCTGGTTCCTTAGCTGGTTTCCCAACCTGATCAGCTGAAAAGTCCCCAAAACCCCATTAAAATTAGCCAACAGATCAACTTGACCAGGCTTGATGACCAGCAAACCAGCTTAGATCCGTCTATAATGTTTTTTCAGCAGGGATCAAAGCTGAAATCGATGTAATACTAATAAATATCTCTTAACGTTTACCTCCATTCATCCTGTGGGCGGTTCTGTTCGTACTTCTCCCTCACGTGGGACACGCCCATATCGGGGTGGAGCCAATGGATGTCGCCCGATGGGACGTGAGTGAGCCGCAGCCCGAAACAAGCCACGTGTTTGACTTTATGGATGTCCACGATCTTCTGTATGATTCCCTGCAGACACAAAACACACGGTTCATGGTCATAAAAATCCCATAATACACGGCATACTGCGATACATAAACTGATTTATAGAAGCGTAAAAATCCTGCGGCTGTTATTAGATGATTAGAGAGCATAATGGAGCCGACCCCGATCCTGATGTGTAAATCCACCTCAACCTTCATGAGACTAAATATTCCCGTCACACACTATAGCTGCAGCGTGGCTTTTACTGCATATGATTTTTAATGATGTAACTTCCTCTTTATTGACAAGCGTTATTTTAATTGACAAGCGTTATTCCATATACTAATATTTAAATCAGAACTGCTCATGTTTTTTACTTTGTACCCCACAAATATATCAAAACAAAAAAGAGATTTTCAATTTTCATCATAGAGGAAATGCATATTTAATGTATTTTTGAATAAATTAAAATCAAGCATCATTGACCCACACATGACATGGGCCCAGATGACATCACTGCTGCTGGGGTAATGCGGTCATAATCTAATAAACAGGATGTGAAAGTGATACGGTTGTCACGGAAGCTGGGTGGTTGCCATGGCACCGCTGTGGTCCTCAGTGATTGGATTACGGAGCTGCCAAGGGCTCTGAGGACACACACACTGACACAGGCTCACGACAGTGTTTCTGTGACTCATTCAGGTTACACACTCAATGGATTACATAATCACATGAGAGCAGAATAATGTACTGATTCTGTGAGGTGTTTTACTGCTGATGCTAAATTAGTGATAAAATCAGATGCAATGCAGTTAAATAAATAAGATCTAATAGCAGCGTAATGTACATCACAATAACTTATAACTTACTCCAACTATAACAACTCTCATATTAGTTATGAGTAATTTTCACTAAAAATTTCATGATAATATTTTTAAGATAATTTTTTTTATATGGTAATGGTATAGTTTTTTTTAATTTACTCTAAATGTGTATAAAAATAAATATATAAATACAATAAATAAGATATAAATAAATAAAAGTAACTCAAAATTAAATTGAATTTTATTGAAAATGTAAAATTTTCAATAATCAAATGACTGAAATCAGTGTCGTTATTGTTCACTAAAACTAAAACTATTAAAAATTGTTTTTAGTAACTGAAATAAAGCTGAAGGAAATCATGTAGTACAAATATAAATTTTACATGAAAAATGTTGCTTTGGCAACTAACTGAAAAAAAGTTAAAAGTTGAATTGCTGAAATTACTAAAACTAAAACATAAAGAAAAATACATTTTAGCTTTATAGAAATTTAAAAAACAAAAACTAATAAAATTGACAAAAGCACATAAAAAAATTACTAAAACTTAAACTAAAATTAAAATAACCTGAAAATATAAAAAAGAAAAGCTATTTCAAAATATTAATAATTAATACTAAAATAACAAATACTTTACAAATCAAGTCACCTTTATTTATATAGCGCTTTTTACAATGTAGATTGTGTCAAAGCAGCTTTACATTGATAACTGGTACATTATTTGGCTGCACAGCAGCTCTTAAAGAATAGTGTCAATGCAGGCAGATCAAAATTTGATCACAATATTTTTTATCTCAAATTCATTTTTTCATTTCATTTTTCAATTTAATTTTTTTATATATAAATTATCATTTAGAACTTGGAGGCAAACAAAAATATTTATATATAAAATATTAATATTATTAAATAATAATTATTTTATTAGTAACCAATGAAATGTGGGATCAGTGCAAAAAAAATAATATGTTACAGCGCCATTAAAAACGAAAAATAAGTAAAACTAGAATGATAAAACGCATAGCTTTGACCAATAAACGCAGACTTGTGACAGATAAATTCTACATAAATGCCCAATCTTGTGTCATATGTAAGCAGTGAGGTACTCGAGGCTGTGCTGTATCATGAATAAGTCACGGCTGAAGGGCGTTGTTAGGCACGACGCGAAGCGGAGTACCTTATTGCTTTTATAAAACTGTTACCACACAATACAAATATTAAAGCCAAAAATAATGCAACTTTCATGAACTTTCACTAAAAGCCTTCCGCCGGAAAAAATAGTCCCTGACCGTGAACAGCAACAGAAGTTACATTATTACGCCATTAGATGGCGGCAAAGACTGTCTTTATGAGTGTATGAGTTTATGAGTAGCGAAGACTGAATTGTTGTGAACACAGAACAAGACACAACTGACAAATGCTTTGACTAACGTTAGCGCTGTCAGTCACGGGAAAACCCCTTAACTGTTAAAAGGACAAGATAATACATCGGAGATTTCGGACCTGAAGGAAAATGCTAACTCTGAATGCAGGTAATAAACTCGCTCACTCGATCTCTTTCTCACAATACTCTTCTACATAATACAGTAAGCTTCAATGAACAATATCAATTGAGAACAAACAGTTTACGTTGCTAAGGGTGTTGTGTAGTGATACACAGAACCGTTGGGTGAAGCGGTATAGCCGTGTTTTATCGTGAATAAAACACAGCTATTGACCAATCAGAATCAAGGACAGGAACTAACCGTTTTATAAATATATTTAAATTTACCTTCAACTTCTGGTGTCTCTGTACAGACTAAATAACCTTAAAAAAAAAGAGCCAGACGAAACAGTAAAGCACCCAGACGGCGTCTCACATCTCTCTCAGCATCAGACGGTGATCTGACAGACATACAGTAAAGACACTACAGAGCTCCTCATGCGTTTCATCAGGCCTAAAAACTCATGCTGACACTCCAGCCAAAATACTGCATATTTATGATGGCACACTCAGGTGACCCAGATTCAGGCCTGATAGGAAGGAGAGATTGCTGGGTTTGACCAGCATATAAACAGCGCACAGGCCAGCTGGAACGGCCGTCTACACGTGGCCTTCACATTACGACTGTGAGTTTGGCAGACCTGTGCTGTGTGTGCGGGAATAACAGAGCTGGATTTCCCACTGCATACTGGTGCTGGGAGCGCTTTTCCGGCTTTAACATGCGCTTTCTGTAAGATCTTGGCCTTTAAAATAAACCATGTACCAAGAAAACAGACTCATCAACCATAAAAATCAACTCAAGCACTCAGATTTAATTGCTATTGGTAAAAAAAATACCAAAATACTATTTGAAAATGTAGCATCAAACTATTTATTAATGCATATTGCATATCTCAAAAACAATGCACGTGAATTTTAAACAAACATCCATTTTGTAACTGACTAGTCGACCCCTCGAATATATAGAAGACGTGAGTAAAATGGAGGACAAGCTTGTTGATATGGGCTGGTTAATCCAAGAGTGAAACAACAGCAAATCTATCATTAGAATAATTAAAGTGCTTCATTTAGCAGAGTTTAATGAGATAATCACTGCATCTCAAATTAACCTGTAAAAGTTCAACTATAAGATATGCAAACATGCTTGACAGCTAAAAACTGACTTAAACATTAATTATAAAATGGATAAATCCATCTGAAATCAGCATTACAGCTGAAATAAAAGATTTTAAAACACCGCATTGTATTTCTTAGCATAATTAAAACATGAATGAATTCACATGCATTAATCATAAACACTGCAAAAAACATCTGTGACTGTACATGCGAATTTCTCTAAAATGATGTTCTATTCATTTATAAAACAAATTTCTGCATTTAATTTCGGAGTTATCAGCAATGGTTTAAAATGTCATTTGTTGCTCAGCATCATTAGCATCACAAATAATTTGCATGCAAATTGTCAATTAGAAGTTGCCATTCAGATCCTGCTTTGTTATTTTATATTTAGGTGTGAATGCTAATGCATTCAATTTATATTTACATATTCATTTATTCATTAAGCAGATGCCCAAAGCGACTGACAAATAATGAATGCTAATACAAAACATACAAAAAGTTTTTCCTTCTCATTTTCAGCAGAAATGACGTTTGCACAATTTAGTTACATTTTTATTAAATAGATTCTCCATTCGTTCTTTCACTGTCATATGAATCGACTGCTTTCCTCATGCCACAAAATATTCCTCATGTTAATCTTCTCCTGTCTGTATGAAGCTCAGGAGAAATAAAATCCCTGCTGCTGGAAATCTGAACATCTGTGATAAAGCTTGAAAAGATAAGAGACACAACTGACCCGAAGCCTGTAAGAGCCCTGCATTAGAAATGCCTGATTAAACCACAGAAAGAGTTTCTGAGCTTCAGGCTTGTTTAATCTGGACCTCGGCCAGACCTCCACATGTTCTCAGTGATCAGAAGACAAACACTTTGTTCTTTGGATTAAGGCAAGACACCACAGATGAACAGTAAAAAAACTTGCCCAGATGATTAATTACAGTACATCAAGACAAATGTTTTGTATTACAAGTTTTGTCTGTAGTATCTTGCCTTAACATGCACTGATGTTAATGTCTTCTTGTTGACTTTAAATGATCACACATTCAGTTTGTGTCCAGACAGAGCGGGTCAGTGAGAAACGTGAGAGGTCACCAGAGACCATCCCATCAAGAGGACCAGCATGTTTAATCTTCCTGTGGATTTGAACACAAATATCCGCTTAACACAGACACTGATCAATACAACTGCTGCGTCTCTAACAGAGCCGTCCGTCTCGACTGTTTCCCCTCTGAGTCTGTAATGAATTCAATTTCAGGAGGGGAAATTAAGCCTTTCGGTGAAAGCTGAGCTTCAGAAGGGCTTGTATATTTCCTGAGGAGACGCATGGTGATGGAAGCCTGACATTTGTAAACTTTGAAGCTTCCTTTGTTTGTCACCAAACCCATCCTGCACTTATAAATAAAAAAATCACGTGGTATAAATCACATGGTAGCAAGATTGTTGCTGGTTCGAGGTGGTCTACTTGCTCTAAAAACCTTGACCAAGCTGGTCTAACTGATTAAAACCAAACAAAAGTTCAATCAAACAATCATCAAAACCTGCTCAGACCAGCTAATGACTAAAATGACCAACTCAAACCATCTGGAAACCACAGGAACCAGTTTTATCTGGATTTGTTAGTATGAAAAACAGATTCTAACAGCTATAAAGGTTTTTACAGCTACAAAAATTATAATAATATTATATAATATAAAATAGAATTGAGAGTTATAAAGTCAAAATTTTGAGTTAAAAAGTCAGACTTGCATCATATAAAGTCAGAATTGCGAGTTAGTCAGAATTGCAAATTATAAAGTCAGAATTGCAAGTTATAAAGTCAGAATTGCATGATATAAAGTCAGAATTGAGTGATATAAAGTCAGAATTGCATGATATAAAGTCAGAATTGAGTGATATAAAGTCAGAATTGCATGATATAAAGTCAGAATTGAGTGATATAAAGTCAGAATTGTGAGATATAAAAGAAGAATTGCGAGTTAGTCAGAATTGCTAATTATAAAGTCAGAATTGCAAGTTATAAAGTCAGAATTGCATGATATAAAGTCAGAATTGAGGGATATAACGTAAGAATTGCGAGTTATAAAGTCAGAATTGCGAGTTATAGTCAGAATTGCGAATTATAAAGTCAGAATTGCATGATACAAAGTCAGAATTGCGAGTTATAAAGTCAGAATTGTGAGTTATAAAGTCAGAATTGCGAATTATAAAGTCAGAATTGCATGATACAAAGTCAGAATTGCGAGTTATAGTCAGATTTGCGAATTATAAAGTCAGAATTGCATGATACAAAGTCAGAATTGCGAGATACAAAGTCAGAATTGTGAGTTATAAAGTCAGAATTGTGAGTTATAAAGTCAGAATTGCGAGTTATAGTCAGAATTGCGAATTATAAAGTCAGAATTGCATGATACAAAGTCAGAATTGTGAGTTATAAAGTCAGAATTGTGAGTTATAAAGTCAGAACTGCATGATATAAAGTCAGAATTGAGTGATATAAAGTCAGAATTGCGAGTTATAAAGTCAGAATTGCGAGTTATAAAGTCAGAATTGCGAGTTATAAAGTCAGAATTGCGAATTATAAAGTCAGAATTGCATGATACAAAGTCAGAATTGTGAGTTATAAAGTCAGAATTGTGAGTTATAAAGTCAGAACTGCATGATATAAAGTCAGAATTGCGAGTTATAAAGTCAGAATTGCGAGATATAAACAATTCTGAGAAAAAAAAAGTCAGAATTGTGAGTTTATATCTCGCAATTCTGACTTTATAATTCACAATTCTGACTTTATAACTCACAATTGCGAATATAAATCTCGCAATTCTGAGAAATAAGTGATTCTTATTCCATAGTTACAGTAATGAGAAAGTAACTAAAATCATAAATGAGAATCAGCCAAACAACTATCTAGACCTGCTCAGACCAGATGGCCAGCCTGGACCACCTTGAAACCATGTAAAACCCTCAGAAACTGGTTCTAAAACAGGTTCTAAAATCTATAGATACTGATACACAAAAGCAAGACACTAAACAGAACTTGTGTGACCTTGTGACCTTTTTCTTACCCTGACGTCAGTTGCATCTCCATGTCGGATGTTGCTGGACCAGGTGCTGTGTTCACTGTTGTTCTCAAAGTGATGGAAGACCTTCAAGACCCTGTCAGGGGCCCCAGGGGCCCGCTCCGTCCCCGCACTCAGACGGGCCTTGGCCCCGCCGCCCAGGGTGTAGTTCGGGTTGGGCTCCAGGTATGCCGTCGCCATGCCTTTGTTGTGCGCTAAGTGTCTGTCATATTCTGTACAGAAACAAGAGGGAGGAGGAACCGGTTAGGGTCATTTTGTCATTAAAATCAACTCAAAAATGCAACTTGGCTTAGTGCGATTATCAAATCACTATATATATATATATATATATATATATATATATATATACACTATAATAGTATCTTACTGATATCTTAACACTGTTACAAACAAGCACCACAAACCTGAAAAAAATGCATTTTAAATCGCAATTCTATTTTGTCCTTCTACTAATTACACAGACAATGAAAACGGACATAGTTTTCTTAATAAAACACACTAAAGTAGAACTTTCTAACAGCATCTCATCGTTCCTCACACCCCTGATTTAATCCGAGGACATTTCTCATCCTATCTCTGTGTGTGAAGCGGTTTGAGAGCCAGACAGCAAAATACGGCGAAGCGCGAACTACATGATAAATTTACTCATGAAATGAAGAGGCGTAATACAGGAGCAGATGAATCGCCAGACACCTCGCAGATGGAGAGCAAATCACTTTCCATTTATCTACTCATAGTTACATCAGGGTTAACAGACGAGGCTCATTCATGCTTTCACACATCGGGCTAATAAAAATAAATGTCTTTCTAGCTGATTAAAACTGCTAAAAATCCATCCATACATTAAACTCCATGACACAGGCAAGACAGAAGGATGCTGGGAAGGACTGATATGATATTTAAGCAGATCACAGCACATTCCCAAGAGCAGCATTCCAACAATCCCAGACGTCCACTTATCTGCCGCTTATCACCATCGCAAATATGAAACACACACCCACGACAAAGATAAACAAACGTGCAAGAACAAATACACACACACATCAGGACAGTTACGCAAGACAGTGTGTTTCCATTAGTTGAACATGAAAAGTAATAAATGATAAACTACGAGTCCTGCAGGTAAACCTTCTAATTATATATGCACCGATATGATTTTTTGGGGCCGATACCGATTTTAACAAAAAATTATTGGCCGATACCGATACCGACACCGATATTTGTCACTTCCTCTCTTATGTGAAATTTTGTCATCAAAATAGATAGTATTTTGATCATGTTTTAAATAAGCATAGTACAAAAACACCTGCATTAAAATATACTAGCAGGTTTATTACTGCATCATCAAATAATTTTTAATGAACATGGATTGGATCCATTGAACATTCAGCAGGCCTACATAAAGACAACAGAACAAAGATACATATGAAATAAACAGTGCTTTTTAGGTAGGTTTAATAGTTTAGAGGTAAAGAAATAAAGTAAACAAATGTAAAATAGCACTGCATATTCTTCACTGTATAAATTACATATAAATCCTTCTTTATTGTAACAGACTTTATTGTGATTAATCTTCTAATTTGTTTTTGTATACATTTTAATATTTTTTGTAAGTTTAAATATGTATGAGATCTCCTTTACTAAGGCGGGACTCTTATTTTGACGGGTTTTCTCGTCTACGGAGCTATAAGGGTAATGGAGAGCACGCAGTTCTTCAGAGATATTTTGCAGATTTAAAGTTTGTCAGTTTATTAAGCATCCGCAGAAAAGGCATAAGATCTGTATGTGTTTATTTACTGTTAGTTGTAATAAGTGTTTTGAGTAATTCGCTGTATGTTAATGATAATGCAATGGAGAGAGAGTTTAATGCGCACTTCTTGTGCTCTGTATTGTTTAGCTTTTGTGGTGATTTTTTTTGGAGTGAAAACTAACTCGATAAACTTTATAAAACATGAGTAAAGTTTTAGTCATCATTCGGATGGGGTCTGCTACACTTATGAAAGTTACAGAAGTTATTTAGTCAAGAATAGTGCGTGATCTTTTGTTATTTGATTAACATTAAAGCGCAGACAGCAGCGCTAGGATTAGCAACAGTCATTATACAGCTCAGCGCCTTCACGCAGTTAATTAATAAACCATCGGTTTGTTATATCGGCCTTTTTCCTCCTACAGCCGATATGCCGATGGTTGTAAATTGAGCAAAAATCGGCTGATAAATATCGGTGGCCGATACATCGGTGCATCCCTACATCTAATACTGGTAATTGCTGTCATTTACCATATGAAATAATTCATATTCATCCTTCAGTTCTTCAAATTGATTGGAAAACACATTTACAATGGAAGTGCAGCAGGAGAGCAGACAAGATTTAAAGGGATAGTTCACCCAAAAATGAACAGCACAAGTGTTGCCAAAGCCTTGAATTATTGAGTAAAACATGCTTTTAAAGGGTCTAAACGGTCTATTTACTGTTTTAGATAGATGAACTTATTCCTGTTCCATGTAAACAGAGTGTTACGGATATCATTTGGAAATGCATTTATATTTTTATGCTGATTTTTACAAAAAATTCCTTATGTCTGGACAGGATGATGATTATTTCAGTGTTACAGTAGTCAATTCAGTGATTTATTTAGTGATAAACTAATGACAATCATCAGTGAGAAACTAACGAGAATCACAAACCATCTGGACACATTACAGTAATGAGAACTGTCATGAAAATAATGTCACAATGCTATAAAATCATAACGGCTGTCATGAGATTCACCCTGCTGGTGAAAGGAGGCTCTTATTATTGGCTTCATTTCCTTATTAATACAAAATACCATGGCTTTCTTTTAGTTTTGGGGTGAAATATGAGCCAGACATGTTCTTGAAAGGCACACACAAACACAGTCACACACACACACACACATCAAAGTGTCAGTGAATGAGCAGTTACACCCTCAGAGTCACGTATGGCACAAAGATCTGAAACACACACACACACACAGCTGCAGACAGACACATTCAAAAACACCACAGTCTGTCTGCTTCATACATCATCAACAAACACCAAAACATCACACACATTCATAAGATGCTTTTAGATGTCAAAGTAACTTACTAAACTCTTACTACACGTTGAAAGAGATAGATCAATGAATAGATCAAAAAATGACTGCCTTACAGTAAACCTAATTTAATATAAAAACATATATACACTATAAACATTTGTAGTGTATATATATGTTTCAAAACTAAGATTTTGAATGTTTTTGAAGGAAGTGAAAGCAGACATCTCTCTAAAGCCAAATTACAAAGTGGGCGTAGACATGACAATCCTACCTGTGAGTAGAAACGGCCAGCAAACACACGGTACAGCAAAGTCGTGCGACAGACATCCATCTCTGTCGGGGAACATGAGGGGAGTCTTGCGGCGTACAGAAATCCCCGGCACACGTCTGTGCCTGTAACGGCTGTGGAATATCTGACACGACACGCTCTACCGCCACACATACACGGGGCTAGCCTCTTTCCCCTTACATACAGCGTCATCGCTCCAGTCAAGGACGTGTGTGACTCATGTTTACCTGTTCACCACTGATGTCTCATTTCCCTCACACTCACCTGGATCCAGGTGTGCGGGGGTGTGGCTTAAGACGGGACACACACCTACATCCATTTAAACCATGAACACTAATACTGAATGGCTCATTCAGGACAAAGAGACATGCTGTACAAGCTCTGCTTCAAAACCTAATGTGCTGGCTTGTTGTATACTGTCTACATAGGCAGCTCCCTTCTTAGCCTCCTGGAATGGAACATTCTGAGTGATTCGGAACGCTCTACATAGGCAGCAACAGACCACTGACAAGACCATGGCGGAGGATTCGTTGCACAACAGAGCCTAAGTGTCTGACAGATGTCTCATCTTGTAGAATTCGTGCTCAGCACTGCCACCCCCAATTTACAAGAGTATGTGCGATCGCAAAATCGAAAGCGAAAGTAAAACGCGAACGCGAACCCTAACTGTCTTGTCACACCCCTAGTATTGGACAAAATGCTAAATAAACAAAATAAAAATAATAAAAAATACTAGATCTGCTACGCTGCTGCAGCTGCAGAGCGAGTATGGACTTGGACTCATTTCCCATAATAAAGATAATAAAATAAAAGGCAGCACAGAAATGGCCATGTCATTGTGAATAAAATGGGCAACGCTGAAGGAAATTTCTTCACATTGCGAGCAAATCTGACTGCAGTGACCGCAGCCGAATCTGAATATAGCATCTCTAATGACTTCACAATCTTAAATGTCACGGTTCGGCTCTGCAGCCAAAGACCACATCGACGCTGTCTGCCTTGTGAAAATGAGTCATTTCAGGCGATTGCATGAAGATTTCACTGAATTTCCGTCATCTAGGAGTAATGAGTCATTCCTGACAGCATGAGACTAGTCTGAGCGGAAGAAAATGCTGAGTTTGCAGTAGGACAACATGAGGAACTGTCCGTTAACAAGCTGAAACCATCCGGCGGAACAAAGATGATAGGGTCACGTCATGCTGTCACTCATAAAGACCCACAGATATCCCAGCATGCACCTGCAGTGAACACCAATGGAGCTACAGTTGACATCATGTTCAGGGACACGGTGACCCAAAAATGAGGAGAGGAGAGACTAGATGAGAGCAAAAGAAGAGAGTACAGGAGGTGAGATAAAAGCAAAGGAGATGAGATGAGACGAGAAGAGGAGACCAGACTGTAAGAGAGCAAAGAAGAGACGAGGGCAATGAAGAAGAAAAGAGATAAGATGAGAAGAGAAGCGAGCAGGACAAAAGACTCCAGACTAGAAGAGTTGAGAGCAAAAAGAGTAAAAGAGAAAAGAAGAAAGAAGAGACGAGACGAGACAAGAAGTGAGAAAAGAGAAGAGACGAGACAAAAAGAAATGAGACAAGAGGAGACAAGAATAGATGAGAAAAGAAGAGACAAGATCAGAAGAGACAAGCAGAGACAAGAATAAGACGAGATGAGACGAGACCAGAAGAGAAGTTAGAAGAGACGAGACAAGAAGAGATGAGAAAAGACTAGATAAGACAGAAGAGACCAGAAGAGAAGAGACGAAATGAGATGAGAAGAGACAAGACAAGAAGAGATGAGACTAGTCAAGAAGAGACGAGAAGAGACAAGTAGAGACAAGACAAGAAGAGAAGAGATTGGTGAGAAAAGAAGAGACGAGACAAGAAAAGAACAGACGAGAAAAGAAGAGAAGAGACAAGAAGACAAAAGACTAGAAGAGATGAGACTAGAAGAGATGAGACTAGAGAAGAAGAGACTAGACAATAAGAGACGAGAAGAGATGAGACGAGACAGAAAGAGATGAGACAGGAAGAGACAAGACAGGAAGAGACAAGACAAGAAGTGACGAGATGAGACGAGACAAGAAGAGATGAGAAGAAAAGAGACGAGAAGAGATGAGATGAGAAGATATGAGACGAGAAGATAAGAGACGAAGAGATAAGAAGAGAAGAGACAAGAGACGAGAAGAAACGAGATGAGACTAGAGAAGAGATGAGAAGAAACTAGACGAGACAAGAAGAGACGAGAAGAGATGAGATGAGAAGTGACAAGAATAGAAGAGACGAGAAGAAACGAAACGAGACTAGACAGGAAGAGACGAAAAGAAAAGAGATGAGAAAAGATGAGACGAGAAGAGACGATACAAGAAGAGACAAGAAGAGAAGAGGCTAGAAGAGATGAAACTAGAAGAGACGAGAAGAAACGAGACAATAAGAGACGAGAAGAAAAGAGATGAGACAGGAAGAGACGAGATGAGAAGATACAAGACAAGAAGAGACG
The DNA here is from genome assembly GCA_039654765.1 of Mylopharyngodon piceus. Lineage (NCBI taxonomy): Eukaryota > Metazoa > Chordata > Actinopteri > Cypriniformes > Xenocyprididae > Mylopharyngodon > Mylopharyngodon piceus. The sequence goes on along the minus strand of CM077448.1, from coordinate 18,788,564 downwards.
AGATGAGACGAGAAGAGATAAGAGACAAGACGAGAAGAGGGGAGTGTCCACATGACCTCGTGTGACCTCTGAACACAGCTGCTCTCAGCACGCTGAATGCATCACCCGCATATTAACATGCATCGCACATGCAAATGTATTTAAATTGAGTGGATCAGAACAACACCAGCTCAAAACATCTCATGTTACAGGACTGAAGATACAGCAGGAACACAAATCAGTCTGAAAACACAACATCCATCCAGAGAAACACAACATGAGCTGAACACATTAAACCACACTATATCTGCTGACCCTCAGTGACTCCAGCATTAGATCTGCCATTAGTGTGTCTGAAGCACGTAACCTGCTCTTCAAGGGTCACAGATTATCTGTATGTTTGAGCTACAATATGTGTTTTTGTGCATTCTGGGTTTCATGCTAGTCCATCTATGGATATAATCCATATTTCCTAGAAACTGCTGGTTTAATCTTACTAAAGCATGGCTGACTGACAGTCTGATGCGTACTGCACACAAAAACTGTAAGATCTCTCTCAAAACAGCATGCTGATCTGATTTCGGTGTTACTGGGAAACATTGTTTACAACATCCTAAACTCCTACAACGACACTTCTGAGGAAGAACTCGTCACTGGAGTTGACAAGGACGTTTTTGTGTGATTTTGAGGCACTTAGTATCAACTCAACAATATTTCCCCTGTATATTTCCCCTTGGCCTCTGATGCAATGATACTAAGCTTTCTCTTTTAAGTTATCTCTGAAACAGTGAACTAAAGTATGAAAGAACTCAAAATGAATGAATAGTTTGAACATAATGAGCATATTTGCTAGAGGATCATTTGATCTGTTCACTGCAATGAGGCGCAGCAGAAGAATCAACACTGAGTGATGAAATGTTGGCTTACAATTAATTTAACCAGGAACTGAAGCAGGTAAATTCAATCAACCAATTAAAATTAATTGGCATATTTTTCATTTTCAAATCAAATTTTCTCTCTTTATGATTCCTTGGATGAACACACACTAAAACACTGAAGACAAACACACACACACAGTCATTGAGATGGTTTATCCTGTCAGTCACACAAGAGTCAATAAGATTAAGACTGAATGAGTTTGACTGATGGACAGCATCAAGAGCAGGTGCTGAACACACACACACACACACACACACACACAGAGAGAGAGAGAGAGAGAGCAAGGGAAAATAAAATATCCTTGACGGAAAAAAAAAAATAATAAAAAAAAAATCATAATGAATTGTTTTATGATGAATTATTAATGTTGTATGATTCCTTTTTTGTAAAACGAGGAAAGCATTGGCTAAACATATTAATGTAAAATTAATGTTTTATGTTTTTAAGAATGCGTTTTTAGTGTGTATTTACATCACAGTGTCATGTATGGTATGTGAAGTAAAATAAAATAAAATAAAACAAGATATAAAATAAAATAAAATAAAATAAAATAAAATAAAATAAAATAAAATAAAATAAAATAAAATAAAATAAAATAAAATAATGGTTGTGTCTAAAAGCTTTCAAGTACCAAAACATGACTGATTACATGGCACTACAATCTCATCCGTACAATCAACCAAACAAACACCAACGTAGATGCACAAACACTATCAAGCTTTAGACATCAGTAAACAGACGGACAAGTACCTGCGGCCCAGCATAAGGGGAAAGGACTACAGCGTCTTTTCTCCATGTAAGCGGCTGACTGTCTGTCTGAGCCCGTGGTGAGGGTCAGCCAGCACCCGCCGCTCTCAAACACCCTCATGGGAACCTGCGCAACGTCCTGCCACACACCCAGACACCGGCCTCCTTCAAGACACACGACACGACCGCATGCACTGGATAGTCCACGTCCTGACACACAGATCCGTTCGGATCTATCCACTCCACACAGAGGCCAGAAGACACCCTCGATGGGAATACAAATCCCGTCCTGATGCTTGCGGTTCACAGGAAAAGGCTGAAGTTATCTGGGAGGAGACAGATGGTGCCTGTGTCGCTCTGCCTCACCGAGGCGACTGAGCCGATTGAGTCCGGAAAGGCCAGTGCAGAGGCTAGAGGGGGAGGAGCCACTGCAACCTAATTAATATGCAAATCCAAGACTCATTTCCTTCAACAGTGGCTGTTTACCAAGTCAACCACGACTGCAAATCATTGCTGACCTGCATCGCCTCTGCTAGTGCCTTTTTACTGCCTCTGTCCCCAATACACCCATTTTTGTTTCCCAGCATGCACACTCATTGTTTTCGTTACACTATAGCTCTGTGCCAAAACCTAGTGAGCTGCCATGCTGTTTACTGCCTACATAGGCAGCTGCCTTCTAAGGGGCCGTTCACACAGTTCTTGTTTTCTACCGCACTATATTTTTATTATTAGTCTCCTTACACAGAGAGTTGTTTTATTGTAAGAATAAATAAATAATACTTATAATAATAATAAAATTAATTTGCATTTATAATATTATAAGTATTATTTATTCATTTATTATTATAATAAAAATACCTTTGGGAATTATAATAATAAAATGCTAAATTAATTTTAAAATTAATATACAAATATACATTATTATTATTATTTATATAGCACCTTTTCAAAACTCCAGGACCATTTACCATCAATCTGATTAATAGATTAATACAAAAAGGACAATTAATATGCACAAAATAATTTTTTTAGAAAAGATACATTTAAAATGATAGCGTTAGGATGCAGCTAAACTAATATTTATATTAAAATATGAATGCTTATTTAAATTAGTATTGATATTAATGCTATTAATAATATTAATATTAATAATATTACCATTGATATTAATCATATTGATATTACTACCATCAACACTATTTGCTATTGAATAAAATACAATTATAAGCAACATTTCTATGCGATGCATTCTGGGATTGATTTTATAAGCTGGATGCTGTCTTAGTATTTGGTCCAAATCAAATATCTTGCCTTTTGGAGCAGCCTTCATGAACGCACTTATACATGTCTAAAGATGTCGTCTATGTGTAGGCAGCTCACTAGGTTTTGGAGCAGAGCTGATGTGTCGTGGTCTCTGTAGAGAAGCGATGCCCTGCAGCTACTGCAGCTCCTCAGAGGCACAATGAAGGAACAGAGGCAGTTAAACACTTCTGTTACCTCAGCCTGAGGCATTCAGGCAAAATCAATCAATTACCAGCAGCACAGAGGTGTGTGTGTGTGTGTGTGTGTGTGTGTGTGTGTGTGTGTGTGTGTGTGTGTGTGTGTGTGTGTGTGTGTATAAGAGTTTTAAGCCAATCATTGGCTTTATCAGCAGGAGATCTCTCAAGCTCTCGTTCATTCAGGACCCTCACAGATGGACCCGAACAGCTTTTTCAACGCAAATCCCTGAAAGTCAGAGATTGTCTTGGGCATGAACAGAAGATCTCTGAGGATCTGACAGGAACGGTCCGCAATGAGAGGAAATACCAGGATGATTGCATTCACAGTCCAAAACCCACTTAGAACAACTGCTATTAAAACAAACACGCATGGAGTGTCTAGAAACGGGACATCTGACACGGTTTACATTTGAAAATAAGTTCCCTTTTCCTTGGTTACTACCATACTATTGCACTATTTCTGTAGTATGTACACTATGAATAGTATGCAGTAAATGAATAGTAAATAGTATTTAAATACTAATAATAATCGATAAAATTTAATATAAAAAATAAACATGAATAAGTAAAATTATAATATATTTCTGATTATATTAAAATGTATATAAAATATAATTCATATATACAGTAATATAATAATATATTATTTAATAATATAATATAATACATAAATATATTAATACATACATAAATATATTACATAAAATATAATACAATTAAATTAAACAAACAAATACAATTTAAATATTTTATACTAATATATAATTTATAAATATATATATATATATATATATATATTTAAATATTTTATACTAATACATGATTTATAAAAGTATATATAAAAATAAAAATGTTATATAAAAACAGTCATAATATATTGTATATTAATATATTGTATACTATATATTATACTGTATACTATTGTATATAAAATTTACATAAAATAAAAACTAAAAGATAAAAAATAAAATTACAATATATTTATATTAATATATAATTTATATAAAATAAGTAAAATTATAATATATTTGTGATTACATTAAAATTTATATAAAATATACTTCATATAATATAAAAAATAAAATAAAAAAATAGATACAATATAATATATTTTATATTAATCAATCAATCATCTGTAGTTTGTACACTATGAATAGTATACATATAACTATAAAGCTCGGTAAAGTTAAAATGTGCAGTATATACAAAGCACACTTCATACTGTATCCCACAATGCATTGCTAGGACTTTGCCTATTTCCATTGTGTGAATGAACCAATCATATATCCCGGCCACAATCTTATTTCAATCATTATTTAATCGGGCTGCCATTTTTAATCCAGTTTTCTTAAAAACATCTGAACATTTTCAGACATTTTTAAACAAAATTAGATTAAAAGGCAAAAGAAGTGTTGTCATTCAAAGATGATAACTGGATGTCACTTCAAAAAAGACGCACGGGTGGTTCAATGACCCAGCACTAACCGTGACAACACACAATCTGATCCAGTGACGGTCGTTCATGCAGGCACTAACATGTGCTGTGGATCTACACCCCCTACTTAAAAAACCCAAATAAAGAGAGAGTTAGACAAAGGGGCTCCTGGGAAGGGAGGGGGTGCGGTGCTCTTCCTATACAAACCCTTCACATCCGGCCCGCTGCTCCTGACAAAAGCCTTTACAAACCGGCTCTGACTCCCCCAGCAGGACGCAGCGCTGCACTGAGACACGCTCCACGCTTGGACGCACGCTTCACTCGCACATGACCACAGCGCAGAAATATGTGTGTGATGCACGGTATGGGACTGAGGAGGGGTCGGGACAAAAGGACACTGAGTGTTTCCTTTGTGACTGAAAATCCCAAAGAGATCAAGCTTCAGAAGACAATATATTATCAAGAGACCGTACAAAACATATACCACTCAGAAAAAAGTACCATGGTATTCCCATCTGTTATGATAAAAATAAAAACTAATTTATACTACTATATACTAACTATATATTCTTTTAATAATTTATATTAAATAAATAAATATATAAAACATAAGAACAAAATAAATTTTGTATATATATAGTACATTATGTGTTATATGTATATTATAATATATTTTATATTAATACATACATAAATATATTATGTACATAAAATTTAATACAATTAAATAAAAAATAAACAAATAATACAATTTAAATATTTATACTAATATATTTTATAAATTTTATATATAAAAATTAAAAATGTTATATAAAAATAGTCTTAATATATTGTATATTATATATATATATATATAAAATTTACATAAAATGTGTGTGTATATATATATATATATATATATATATAAAGACAATATATTTATATTAATATATAATTTATATAATACATAATATATAAAATCTAAAAATAATAAAATTATAATATATTTATATTAATATTTAATTTTATATTAATATTTATTTTATATAAAATATAATATATATAGAAAATAAAAATACATAAATATATTAATTACATAAAAATAATACAATTAAATTAAAAAAATAAACAAAAATTACAATTTAAATATTTTATACTAATATATATTTATATAAATTATATATAACAATAAAAATGTTATATAAAAAATAAAGTCTTAATATATTGTATATTATATATATAATTTACATAAAATTTAAAAAAATATATATAAAAATTAAATGACAATATATTTATATTAATATATAATTTATATAAAATATAATATATAAAATCTAAAATAAATAATATATTTATATTAATAATTATTTAATTTTATATTAATATTTAATTTATATAAAATATAATATATAGAGAGAGAAAAAATAAAAAAAATTACATAAATATATTAATTACATAAAATATAATACAATTAAATTTTAAAAATAAAAAATAAACAAATAATACAATTTAAATATTTTATACTAATATATAATTTATAAAAAATATATATAAAAATATATAAAAATGTATTAAAGTCATAATATATTGTATATTATATATATTATTTACATAAATAAAAAAAATCTAAAAATAAAATGAAAATATTTATAATATATAATTAATATAAAATATATAAAATCTAAAAATAAAAATTATATATTTATATTAATAACAAATATTTATATTCATATGTAATATATATATATATATATATATATATATATATATATAAGCATGTGTGTGTGTGTGTGTGTGTGTGTGTGAAATAAAAATAAATAAATATAAATTTAAATAAAATGTGTGCAGTTATGCAGTAAACAGTACACTAGTACTGCATTCCCAGCACAGACACTGTGCAGACTACAGATGCATTAAAGCACATCTGTGGAGTAATTAAACACAGCATGTTCATGAACGGGGAACGGCCTGTAACAATTGCATCTTTAATGTGACACCTGCTGGTAAATCAGGTGCTGTACGTCATCAATACTGCAGCAGCACAAAGCTTCTTCTGCATTTCTGCCAAGCTGATCAAACTTCATCCTGCTAACAGAGACTCTCGCTTCAACAAAAATCAATCGTTTATTCTATACCATTTAATCTTGCAGCTCTGTACTGGATTGATCCTTTCTGGCCAACTCTCAAACTCTGTCTGTATTACAGCACGTCTAACACTATTGATCGCTTATGATTTATCGCTTGTGCTGTAGTATTCATAACGTCTGCTAAATGAATAAATGCTCATCTCTGACATGAGAAAATTGCAATCTGCAGAATGTATTTTAACATGTAAAATGTAGTAAAGTAAAGTAAAGCAAAGTGTGAGTAAAAAGCAATAAAAGTATAATTAAATTACCCATGATTTGACTTTCCAAGAGAACAGATTTCATATGAGCCTGAACATTCCTCACATAATATCTCAGGCCAGACCTCTTAACTCAATTACGTCCCTCATATTAAACACATTCTGGTTCATGCGTTAATTATATTCCATATCCAGTAGATTCCTGCAGTGAAACACTGACAAAAACAACAGAGACTGTTCATTTGAGGACGCAGCATGAACTGGCCTCCGTCAGTGACGTGAATGTGAATCTGCCGTTTCTATGGCAGCGGAGACCGAGAGCCCCAGACGGCCGGGTCTGTCCCGCACGGCGCCCGCAGGACAGTGAAGAACGCAGTGATGAATATTAATGTCGGCCGGCTGCTGAGACACTGACAGAGGAAGCGTTAATGACTCATTGGTTCATTTCCTCTTGTTACCACATCAAACGAACCTCAGCGAGACCCCAAACTAATGAATCCAACCCTCAACGCCCCACCAAATATGAAACACACAGACAAGTACATGCCAATGGACACATTCACACACACACACACACACGCATTAAAAAAGCACATAAATAAATAAATACAATAAATAAAATAAATATATATTATAGAAAACAAATAAAAAATTAATGCTTAATTCCCAGTAAAGTAAAAAAATAAAAATGTTTAACAAAAAAGTTTAATAAAAAAAATAAAAATACAAAAAAAATAATAATTAAAAAAAGTTGTTAATTTAAATTACATTAAATTTTGCTTGTCAAGAGAAACCATTATGTTTTAAGGATGTTTAGATATTTATAATTTGTATAAATTGCCAAAAAAATACTGATAAAGAAAATGAGTATCTTGTTAACATTAGTTAACTATGAATTAACAATGAGCAATACATTTTGCAGCATTTATTAATCTAGGTTACTGGTAGTTAATAAAAATGTGGTTGTTTATGTTTGTTTACAGTGCATTAACTAGTTAATACACATCTTTTGATTTAAAAATGTATTATATGTTGAATTTAACATTAAGATTAATAAATGCTGTATTGTTCATTGTATTCATGTTACCTAAAGATAACAAATGAAAGCTCATTGTAAAGTGTTACCAGAACAGTATTATTTGCAGTGAACACAAATTTAATTAAAAAAAAAAAAAAAAAAAAAATGCCAGTAAGAGATATTCATAGCCATTAATTTCATTATTTTTTTTTAACTCTTCTGACTCACTGAACCACAATGAGCTCAGCAGAACAGACAAAACGCCCTCGTCTCCTCCTCTGAAAACACATGATGTAGACTTCACGCATCTCAGAGGATTCAGTCTGTGTTACTTGGCTTGAAATAAAACATGTAGAGATAGTTTATGATAATTCACTCACCTGTGTAAAATGAAATTCTGGAAATGTCTGTGGAAAGAAAGAGAGAGAGAGAGAAGGAAGATCAGATCAGGTCACTTTATTTTGTCATCTCAGCACATTGAGAAGAGCATGTGGTTTTATAGGTCAGCTGTAATCTCTGGGGACGGACAGAGGATCCACAGCGCCACCTGTCTGCGGTGCAGAGCGCTGCATATCTGGGACAAAACTGCAGCCAAGACCCCCAGCAAAATGAGACACATGAGAAACCAGCACATATTCATAACACACTGAGAATATGTTGAGAAAACAAAATCTAAATGTGCTGTTGCTTTATGTATCAACTTTTTCTCAGATGTTTCTGTTAAAAATCCTCAGGAGAGATAAAAATAAGACTCAAATGAGTCAATAGCATCATACACTAAGAGTATAGAGATGTGGAGCTGCTCAGATCATTTGATCAGTTCATACTGAGATCTTTGACTTTGACAAAACATTAAAGGGCACCTATAATGCCCCTTTTACAAGATGTAATAGAAGTCTCTGGTGTCTCCAGAATGTGTCTGTGAAGTTTCAGCTCAAAATACCCCACAGATCATTTATTATAGCTTGTCAAATTTGCCCCTATTTGGGTGTGAGCAAAAACACGCCGTTTTTGTGTGCGTCCCTTTAAATGCAAATGAGCTGCTGCTCCCGGCCCCCTTTCCAGAAGAGGGCGGAGCTTTAACAGCTCGCGCTTCGGTTGCTCAACAACAACAAAGCTGGAGAATCTCACGCAGCCAAAATGAGGATTGTCAGTAACGGTGTTCAGCCTTACATTGTTCAAACCGGAGTCGACACTGATGGAGAGACTCAGGAAGAAGTTACAACTTTTAGAATGAAACTGGATGTTTCTGAATGGTTAGTGGATAAATTTATGTAGTTTCTGTGGAGTTGATTCAACTCATCCACTAGCATGTGCCGTCATGTTAATCTTTTTTCGTTGAATTGACCCTCGTTTGTGAAGCAGTCCGGCGTAAAATGACGGCATGTCAACAACACTCTACTACAACAACTCTTCCTCTTCTCTAAAGCAGCCCAACATGGCCTCACCCCCTTTGTTGCGTGTTCTCGGGGGCGGGGTTTATGTAAATTTTGGGGTTTGTGATGTCACTAACCCTGGAAGAAGCTCTTGTAGTCCCTACCAGCCGTTTGTTGTAGTCCTTAAACAGAGAATTCTTTAAAAGAAAATATCTCCCTTTGCATTGAACTTTGAGCGTCGTAACTTTGCAGATGTTGTTTATGCTCAAACAGCAACATTACACACTAACTAAAGTTTAAAAAGTGAAATCAATCAACCACCCCTTTAAGATCTCTTCTGAAAATCTAGAGTCGTCACATGCGAGATAACTGTTATTTTTTCTCAGGAGAAACATTTGAGAAGCAGAAGACTTGATCTAACTCTCTCTTTATTTGGGACTTGATCACACTGCTGTCTAGGAGAAAACAACTGAGATCAGTTTCTGGGGGGCAATAAAAACTGACTGCATACAAGACAAACAAGTCTAAAAGAGGACGCGTTTGATGAATGGCGAGGACATGAGGACAGACAGGACATCTGAAACTGGACTCAGCGCTGCTGAGATTGAAGCGAGACACACGAGCAGGAAGGAAATTACCCATTTACTGGAGATCAGTTACAAGGAAAAGCTTTATCAACTGTCAGCCGCATGAACAGATCAATAAGCAGAGAGATGATTCACCACCTCCTGATTTGTGTGTGTGTGTGTGTGTGTGGTAGGCGGTTTAAAGATATTGCATCCAGATGACTAGTTTCTCATAAACACTGAGTGATCAACTCAACATGTTTTTTGTAATTCTGATCTTGCGTTAAAGGTTCTGCTTTAATGCTGCACCGATTCACATCGTCACCAAAATGTCACATTTCAACCTTTGCATGGCAAAGAATGCAATACAATACATACTACAAGATATAAATCTATTTTAAACTGATGTAAGGAGGATCAAAAGTATTAATGCAATATTTTGAGAAAAATAATAGCAATACACCAATATGATTGAATCGGCACAGTGTTATTTTTCAGCATTTATTTCCCCTAAAAGAATTACGAAACAAATAATGATAGAATGAGTGAGCAGGAAATGCACAAATTTAAAAAATATAAAAAAAGTACTGTAAATGACTCAGAATCAAAGATGCGTAGCGGGTTCATCAAAACTGGGTCATTTTTTTCCAGAGCGTTACACAAGACAAGGCTGTTTGTTTGTCCACATTAGTTGATAACCATTTACATCTGTCGGAGACGCACACAAACACAACCACACACATACAAAACTAACACATGTGAACTGCCTTGTGTGACTGGACAGACCCGACACACACACACACACAGAGAGAGAGAGAGAGAGAGAGAGAGAGAGAGAGAGAGAGAGAGAGAGAGAGAGAGAGAGAGAGAGAGAGAGAGAGAGAGAGAGAGAGAGAGAGAGATCACAGAGCGGAAAGAAACCGCAACATCAAACACAGAGCAAACAAAAATACAGCTACACAGACTTAGATGCACATTTACATCTGTTTAAACTCAATTCATCACCGATTAGTACATGTTCATTTACAAACAAACATCTTGTATGATTGGAGATGAGCGAAATATAGCATATTTATGATATATTCTATATATATACATACATACACACACATATAAACAATATTATTATTATTATATATAATGTAATTTAAATCATTTTACTTATGCATTTCACATATAAACGGCCTTATATATGTACATATTATATATATATATATATATATATATATATATATATATATATATACACACACACACACACACATACATATATGTATATATATATATATATATATATATATATATATATATACACACACACACATATATATGTGTGTGTGTGTGTGTGTGTATATAATTTAATCCCATTAATGAGCCCAATCAGACTTCCTCATTATGACGGCTTAATTAGACACTATCAGATCCTTTTTTCCACTATACGAGTCAGAGAATCCCGTACACTGCTGTCTTCCCTCACTTACACTCATTTGTACTCTGAGATGTCACACACTGTCAGTGTAAAGTTGTCGTCACGATGCTGCTGATAAAGAGTGTGAATGAGGTGAACAGATGGAGGGAAATGAGAGACAGAGAGACGGGCATCAGCTGTACGTTGGCCCAGAATGAGATCCGGGTCACGGCACCGGATTCACAGATGGGCTCCTTGAACATCTCCGATAAACCCTGGCAGTAATAACTCCACCGTTATGGGGTTTCTTTGATGTGGATGAACTATAACAACCAAGAACAGGCTGCCGCGCTCCTTTATGAGCTCTGACATCGGACCCTAATGGATGACAGACTCATCTACGGAAACGCCAAACCTCATGGATTCCCTCGCGTCCTTTCGCTACAGCTCTCAGCGGACAGCAATTATACACACACTCCAAATAATCAATATTGTTAGTGGATAATCAAATCTACATGTGAATGGCATTGCGTAGCTGCTCTATTGACCGTGTGTCCAGAGATTAAAGGATCAGCGTGATTTTAACACACTTCTGTCACACTTCATATATGTTGGTGAGACAGCCAGCAATTTTTAATAGACAGTTCAAACATTCATATGCACCAGTCTTGATGCTGTCGGCTCCATATGTCACACATTACAAACCAGGACGCAATGCAAAGGTCAACTTAATGCAGACGTGCAAGACTACGCAAACTCAAACACCTGCTTATCAAGCTGTTAGCCTTTGAGCTCGGCTGGTTGTGTGAGAATGGAATGAAACTTGAACACAAATGGCTCTGTGTTTCAGCTCAGTTGCGCTGACAACGCATAAACCGATCCAACCGCAGCGTTATCACAGTCAGATTCAGAGCAGAACTTCATTAAACGATGCTTGTTCGCTGGCAAAATGCTCCAATGACCGCAAAAGTCCTGGCCAAAAACGGCATCAAAAGGAGTCTGTTCTGATTAGCATCTGATTTGAACATAAACTATCATTCAAAAGGTTGGGGTCAGTATTCAGAAATGAATACTTTTATTCAGCAAGGATGCATTAAATTGATGAAAAGTAGCATTGAAGACATTTATAATGATACAAAAGATTTCTATTTCAAATAAATGCTGTTCTTTTGAACTTTTTATTCATCAAAGAATTAGAAATGTTTCTTGAGCAGTAAATCAGCATATTAGAATAATTTCTGAAGGATCATGTGACACTGAAGACTGGAGTACAGCTTTGACCACAGGAATAAATAATAAATTACATTTTATAATATATATATATATATATATTCAAATAGAAAAGTTATTTTAAATTGTAATAATATTTCACATTTTACTATTTTTGATGAGCATAAGAGACTTTCAAAAACATTCAAGGGGACCTATTATGCCCCTTTTACAAGATGTCTCTGGTGTCCTCAGAATGTGTCTGTGAAGTTTCAGCTCAAAATACCCCACAGATCATCTATTATAGCTTGTAAAATTTGCCTCTATTTGGGTGTGAACAAAAACACACTGTTTTTGTGTGTGTCCCTTTAAATGCAAATGAGATGCTGCTCCCAGCCCCCTTTCCAGAAGAGGGCGGAGCTTTAACAGCTCACGCTTCGGTTGCTCAACAACAACAAAGCTGGAGAATCTCACGCAGCCAAAATGAGGATTGTCAGTAACGGTGTTCAGCCTTACATTGTTCAAACCGGAGTCGACACTGATGGAGAGACTTAGAGTTACAACTTTTAGAATGAAACTGGACGTTTCTGAATGGTTAGTGGATAAATTTATGTAGTTGCTGTGGAGTTGATTCAATTCATCGACTAGCATGTGCCGTCATGTTAATCTTTTTTCGTTGAATTGACCCTTGTTTGTGAAGCAGTCCGGCGTAAAATGACGGCATGGTAACAACACTCTACTACAACAACTCTTCCTCTTCTCTAAAGCAGCCCAACATGGCCTCACCCCCTTTGTTGCGTGTTCTCGGAGGCAGCGTTTATGTAAATTTTAGGGTTAGTGATGTCTCTAACCTGGGAAGAAGTCATTGTAGTCCCTACCAGCCGTTTGTTGTAGTCCTTAAAAAGTGATTTCTGTAAAAGCAAAATTTGAACTTTGAGCGTCGTAACTTTGCAAATGTTGTTTATGCTCAAACAGCAACATTACACACTAACTAAAGTTAAAAAAGTCAAATCATAATCAAGGACCCCTTTAAAAAATCTTGCCGACTGCAAACTTTTGAACGGCAGTGTACAAATTGCTGATTTCCACAGAATAAAACACCTTTTCTAGGTCAAAACCATTTAAAGAGATTTATCAAAAGTACAATTCACTTATTATAAGCGCAAAACTTAAAAACTAGAAAAAGCACCTGGCTAATAAACATGAGATCCTGCATTCAAATCTCAGTAGAACCTTATTAAACTGCACTTACCCTTGAGGATCTATAAATAATACCGAACCATCTGTATCCTAACGTAGTGAAAACGCCCCAGCTGTGATTTATTTACCTTCAAACCCGACCGCAGCGAGAGGTTCTGCTACAGAGGACAGACGACGGCTTTGTCTCACAGCCGTAATTACTGAGTGACAGAATGACGGAGTGAAGATGGAAGGATGAAGGATGTCATCCACGGCAACGTGAAAATAAACCTGTGCGTCTCTCTGTACTGTATCGAAGCGGTCAGAGCACGTATGCTGACCAAGGACAAAATGTTGGGTGACATATCAGTTTACATGCACAACAATCCACTGATAACTATCAAAAATCTGCTCATTTAATGTTGTTGCAACAAGCTTAACAGTCAGTGAATGCTGTGGATGGACTCTGAATCCATAATAATCCCGAAGACGCCCGACTGTCTGAAAGCTTTAGGTTCATTTCACTCACAATCACCTGATTTACTCTTTCCTGTATTACAGATCGGCTCGAAGTCTTTCAGCATTAGATGGACATGCGTTCAGCTTTGAATATGATCCTTCAAATGAAGCACCATATCTAAGATGATATCTGTGAAGGGCTCTGAGGGTCAGACATCAAACCAGCTCTGCTCTTACTACCCATAATGCACTGTGGCACCAGTGGGGGTTGCTTTCCCATACTCCTCAGCGTGACAGAGAGCTGCCAGGAGCTGATGCAGCAGGAATCATACAAGGTCAAAAAGAGAGAAAGAGAGAGAGAAGAAACCTTTGAAAATTGCCTGATTTTTTCAGGAGTTTAATGTTGGATTTTTTAAAACAGTACTAGGAGGGTATAATTAATATTATTCATTAATATTAAGAACTCTATTGTTAACAATATATAACAATAATCAACATTTGATGCAATCTATATAACCACAAATTGAGGTGGTGAGTTTTGCATAGCCAAGCCACATAAAATTTCTTCATAAAATGTAAAAATAAATAAATAAATAAATATATAAATGTAAAAGTAAATAAAAATAAATAATGACAAATAATAAAGTTATATAAAAATACAATAAAAAAGTATAAAATAAATAAATTGGTGAAATAATGGTGAAATTGCACAGGCAATTTCTTCAGAAAATGTACAAAAATTAATAAAATAAAATAAAACTAATGAAATTAAAATGTACAAAAATGTAAAATAAATAATTAAATAAAATTAATTAATAATAACAAATAAATGTAAACAAAACAATAAATAACGAAATAATAATACATTAAAAAAAAAATAATAATAATACAATTTACATACAGTGGCAAGAAAAAGTATGTGAACCACTTGCAGAATCTGTGAAAATGTTAATAATTTTAACAAAATAAGGGAGATAATACAAAATGCATGTTATTTTTTAATTAGTACTTTCCTGAGTAAGATATTTTACATAAAAGATGTTTACATATAATCCACAACACAAAAAAATAGCTGAATTTATTAAAATAACCCCATTCATAAGTATGTGAACCATTGATTCTTAATACTGTGTGTGGTTACCTGGATGATCTACGGCAGTTTTTTTGTTGTGTGATGGTTGTTCATGAGTCCCTTGTTTATTCTGAGCAGTTAAACTGAGCTCTGTTCTTCAGAAAAAATCTCCAGGTCCTGCAGATTCTTCAGTTTTCCAGCATTTTTTGCATATTTGAACCCTTTCCAGCAGTGACTGAATGATTTTGAGATCCGTCTTTTCACACTGAGGACAACTGAGGGACTCAAACACAACTTTTAAAAAAGGTTCAAACATTCACTGATGCTCCAGAAAAAAAACATGATGCATTAATAGATGGGGGGTGAAAACATTTGGAATTTGAAGATCAAGGTAAATTGTATTTAATTTGTCTTCCGGGAAACATGCAAGTATTTTCTGTTGCTTCCGAAGGGCAGTACTAAATGAAAAAAAAAATGATATTCAAGCGAAATAAGAAAAATTTGGACCTCTTCATCCTGTTCAAAAGTTTTCACCCCCCGACTCTTAATGCATCGTGTTTCCTTCTGGAGCTTCAGTGAATGTTTGAACCTTTTTTTAATAGTTGTGTTTGAGTCCCTCAGTTGTCCTCAGTGTGAAAAGATGGATCTCAAAATCATTCAGTCACTGCTGGAAAAGGTTCAAATATTCAAAAGATGGTGGAAAACTGAAGAATTTTTGGGACCTGGAGATTTTTTCTGAAGAACAGAGCTCAGTTTAACTGCTCAGAACAAACAAGAGACTCATGAACAACCATCACACAACAAACAAACAGTCGTAGATCATCCAGGTAACCACACACAGTATTAAGAATCAATGGTTCACATACTTATGAATGGGGTTATTTTAATAAATTCAGCTATTTTTTTGTCTTGTGGATTATATGTAAACATCTTTTATGTAAAATATCTTACTCAGGACAGTACTAAATAAAAAATAACATGCATTTTGTATGATCTCTCTTATTTTGTTAAAATTTTGCACATTTTCACAGATTCTGCAAGTGGTTCACATACTTTTTCTTGCCACTGTACATGCATACATTTAAAAAAAAAAATAATGGATTAAAAATAATTTAAAATAATAATTTTCTTTTACTCAAGGCAACCAATTTTCCAGAATCAAGTCTGTCAAAAGGATTGCATCATCTCATTCATCCTAAAATGGATCACACTGCATGAATAGTGCTAAAAACATGAGACGCACATAATCAAAAAATAATAATATATTAAAAAATACAAACTAGCACAGGGAAATATTTGGAAAATAGTTTTTTGTTTTTCTTTTTTAATTTAATTTGAAATTCATACTTTTCAATGTTTTAAATGAAATCTTTTTTTATGAATCAGCATTTCTCTCATCTTGAAATAATTTCTCTGGAATTTGTCACTGTTCAATGCATTCAGGCATTGCTTAATAAAAATGAGCTAAATGAGGTTATGAAACCTTTTGGAACGAGAGTGAATGTATGATGGCTCATAATGCTGTCTAGTTAGGCAGCTCGGTTTTGGAAAAGAGCTTAAATGATGTAAAATGATAGTAAATTCAGATTTATGACTTTCATAGTTGCAGACAAACACAAAAGGACAGATAATAGTGGCGTCTCACTGTTGCACATGAGTGAACTGAACTCAACTGAGTCTGCAAATGATGGACACACACACACACACACACACACACACACACACACAGCTCTTTCCTCCCTGTAACTCACTGTGATTGTGTGGTCACTGTGAGGGGTGAGAGGAACACGCCTCATTTAAGGGCCCAGGGCAAAACAAGCACACACACACACACACACACACACACACACACACACCCTACAGGCTCTAACACCTGCCAAACACACTCAGGCCAGCATTCATGACCTCACACACACACACACACACACACACACACACACACACACACACGGCACACTTCCAAGCACAGGAAAGCACTCAGTCAAAAGTAATCCAAATATCAGGTCATGGAGTTCAGTGCATGTACAAACACACATGAATAGAAGCAATAACCACACAAATATCAATCTGCATTTGACCTTAATATCACTATGCCAACAACAACAACAACAACAACAACTCCAGACAGTTACAAAAGATACTTATCATTAATTATCATACATATGCATATCCGACCTATATTTTGCTGTTACAGTTCCCAAACATGTACGTTCATGCAGTCTTCCTGATGTAAAATCACACCGCAACAGATCATTTTACAGAAGAATTAATACTTCAGAAGGCTGCAAATACCTAAACCAGTTAAATGTCAACTAGCATTGATAATCGAGCTGTTTATGTAATCTAATATTATTCTTCTATGACAAACAGACAAAGAAACTCTTAGCGGTTCTGCATCACATACGGTTAAATTTACGCTTATGATCAAAGTCAGACACAAACAATAATCATTAGTGATGCATAATATATCAGTGATCGCATCGGTATCATCCTACACAAAATCAGTTTAATATCAGAAGCAAATAATATTTTCTATGCCAGATTACAAAATTATTATCCATCTTTAAATTATATTGTTTCAATGTCAACTTTATCATTTTAAAATAGATTTAGGTGAGAATAATTAAACACTAAGTAAATAATTAAGTAAATAAATACATACAAATATGCAAGAGTGTATAGATTTATAATATTGGCAATCACATCAGTTATCAGCCGTAAAAAAATAAATAAATAAAAACTAGTTATTGGTATTGGGCAATAATCTGCACCAGGAAACATTTCTATATCAGCATATCCCAAAATAAGCAAAAACAATTAGAGATCCACAATATACATCATGTGACCATATTAGTATCGGCTGAAATATGAATTTTACACGTTCAGTTTAATTAGGCCATTTTGAGTATAACATTTTATTGCAAATGAAGTATATTGGCTATTCATATAAGATGGCATTTCTGTTTAATATCTATAAATCTTACATATGCACTTCACATCATGTTTCCATCAAGAGCTTCATAAAGATCTCACTATTTAGTACATCACGATGAGCTCAAATGATCAACTCTGTGTATTTTAGTAAAAGTATTTTAACACTGCAGTCTAAATATTCTGCTGCAAATATTCAAACACAAATCTTTGTAAATTCAATTTTCCCATTGAGGCACGAGCAGAACTCATTATAGTGTGTGGAAACGGAAGCCTCTCTCTCCGTCACTCCTGCATACACACACACACACACACACACACACACACACACACACACACACACACGTTCAGATGTGGCCGCGCTGAGCAGCAGGAAAAGCTCTTACCG
This sequence comes from Mylopharyngodon piceus, assembly GCA_039654765.1. Lineage (NCBI taxonomy): Eukaryota > Metazoa > Chordata > Actinopteri > Cypriniformes > Xenocyprididae > Mylopharyngodon > Mylopharyngodon piceus. The sequence goes on along the minus strand of CM077448.1, from coordinate 18,770,033 downwards.
TGGTACAATCCTTCCATTAAAGATGAGGAATCCTAATCCACCACCAGCGTTTTGTAGTATCCGTAAAATACACTTCCACACACACACATATACGCGCTAGGTAAAAAATGCAATGGTCCGGCACACAGTCATAGTAGCACTGCAAGAAAAACTCAATGGTGCATGCAGAGGAGCATTGCCGGTCTGAGCGTGTGCAGTACGGACGGCCTCCGAGGGGGCGGGGGGGTCTTTGTCTCTCACTCTGAGCTCAAGAGAAAAGATGAGAGGAGAGAGCTGGAGGGGGAGGGAAAGAGAGAGAGAGGAACGTAGATCTGGTAACCGACAGTAACGGTGAGATCAGCACATCTCCACCCCCCTCCATCCCCTCTGAGACAACGAAAAAAAAAAAAACAGAGTAAAGCAAAGCAGACTGCAGCTACAGATGAAACGCTGTGGTGAATTTTCTCCGCTTTCACACACACAAACGCAGGGGGCTTCATGAACTTTCTGAAGCTCGTTCATTAAAGGGGCAGCTCACTCAAAAATTCTGTCATGATTTTCCGCATATTGTATTTCTTTCTTGAAACCCAAAATGAAATCCACTAAAAGCAGGTGGTGATTTAAATAGTCAAGCTTCAAAAAGGACAAAAAATACAAACAAACAAAAACAACAGACCTCACAGACACATTTTGCACTTGGGTTTAGTTCAAAAACAGCATCTTTACATGCACCAGGTTAAATGTCACTGACGTCAGTAAAAAAATTAATAATTTAGTAATTTTATATATATAAAATTCATACATTTTTACTGGAATTCATAAAAAATTCCACTAAAATAAAATAAAAAATCCAGTAAAAAATCCATAATTTCATAATTATATATATAATTATGAAATTATAATTTTTTACTGGATTTTTTAATTTTAATTTTACTGGAATTTATGATTTTTTTTATTTTAAATTATCCAAAAAAATATGAAATGAAACTATTTTTTGCATGTCTATATATATATATATATATATATATATATATATATATATATATATAAATAAATAAAATATATAAATAGACTATTATATATATTTATGAATTTTTTAAGTTTTAAATTTTTATCCAAAAAATTATGAAATAAAACTATTTTAAATATGTAAAATATTTAATTCACTGGATAATGAAAAATAATAATTTTTGCATATCTATTTAAAATATATATAATAAAAAATATAAGTACTTTTTTGCAGTACATTTACAGTGAAAAATAAATTACAATAAAAAGAAAAATAAGTGTATCTTTAATGTCATTTGTTCATACAGTGTCTTCAGTTAAAGTGTGATAAAACACATTTTGCTTTATGATATTTTAGAAAATCTCTTTAGCTGCCCCTGGGCTGACTGTTATTAACTATTTGGACATATTACAGTATATCTGTCAGATGATATTTTATCTTGTTATCGTGGATGAGTAATGCTGGATAATGCTGATATGTTGTACTTGTACATCAATCATTCTGCGGTGGATTGAATGATTCTGATCAAATTGTGTTGGCGAGGATAGCGGATGATTAAATTGTTTCACAACGAAAGCGCAGGCAGGATGCTCAGAGCCGTGAATGTAGTAGTTTCCTGTGGAGCTGATAAACCCGTAGCAGCTGTGAAACAGTTTCTGCTCCTGATGACTTTCATACGACATGGTTTTGATGAGTCTTCAGTGAGTGGATCTAATATGAGTAAAGGCTCATCTTGATAACAGATGTCAGAATATCAAAAGACACACAGACGGAGAGAAAGAGGGGAAAATGGGAGCGTGCTGATGTTTTACATTTGTTTTCAGTCTGTTTAAAGGTGTGTGCTGCTACAACCTGCAGGAGAGGGAACCAAACACATGGATCTGATTCCATAGGTTGTATTTGCGGTGCTCTTGAAACTGATTCAGAATATTAGTCATTTGTATTTGTAGAATCAGACAGACTTGGTGAAAAGAAACAGAAGATGGACAACCACATTTCTCTCCTGTTTTATCATCAGTATAATGTCTTGTTCATTAACATTAGCCTGTGTGACTATAATGAGCCGTATTTCCCTCGATTCTCTCATAGACTCCAGACAGGCACAGACATTCATTTGTCTGATTTGGCCTTGGTTGGTCTTGTGAGACAGACGAGACTGATTCACGTACTCAAGGTCGTACAAGCATCTCCTCTTTGTAACGTCAAAACAGCTCAGAATTTCTTTCACAAAACCTGCAATGAGCTGAGAATTCCTGACCCAAAGCCGCTTAACTCACACACACACACACACACACACACACACACACACACACACAGCTTCTTTCATTCTTAACCTTCCTGACAAACACTTTCAACCTCCTATCAGCTCCTTCTCTTCAAGACAGACGACTCCAGATGCATGAAAAAGACTGAGAGAGACAGAAGAAGCTCATCTGTTTAGGGAAAGCAGCCTAACTGTCCTTGTGAGCAACACATCTCTGATAGCGTCAGTCCTGTCACGTGACCTTCAGTGCCCACTAGTGGTGGAGGTAATAGTGTTTATGAGGGTCAGACGGTTCCTTCTGTGTCTGATCAGACACACTAGAGTAAGAAGAGCAGCCAAATACTTCACTCTGGTGATTCTGGCCAGTAATATTTAAACAAAATATTAAAATTATACACTGTTGTCGGCGCCAATAGCCTAGTGGGCAGCGCGCCAACATTTAGCGCAGTTGCGCTTCGGACGTCCCGAGTTCGAGTCCCAGCTCGTGGACCTTTCCCGATCCAGTTCCCCCCTCTCCCTCTCTCTCTCTCTCTCTCTCTCTCTCTCTCCCCAACTTCACTTCCTGTCAACTTACTGTCCTGCCATAAAAAAAAATCAAAACACAAAACTACACTGTCTAAAAACAATAAAATTTAAAAATCTATTCTTTTAAATGGTTAAATAAATAAATACATATTAATAATTTATTTAATTAAAAGATAAAATAAAAAATGAATAAAAAATATAAAATACTAAAAATTTTAAATCAACTCTTCTATATGGTTTAAAAAAAGTAATATATTTATTTATATATATATATATATTTAATATAAAATAATATTTTATATATATATATATATTTAATATAAAATAATATTTTATATATATATATATATTAATGTTTTAGCAAGGAAATGAACATAAAACTGAACATAAAAATAATGGAAAACATAAAATATGAATGGTAAAAATAATCTAAATTTAAAAATAATAAATTTCAATACAGACTGATACAGAGAAAAAAAATCTTTAAAAAAAATTGATATGTTAATCTCTATATTTTGCATCCCTGTACTATATAGACATACTCTAACTAACTAACTTGACTTAGCAAATGAAACATACCTGAATGATAACATATTACAACACAGATGTTTGAGGAAAAAACAAAAAAACAAAAACTAGTGCCCCTTTGAGTACTAAACGAAGCAAAAACTAGTATACACAAAAAACTTTGACAAACATGCCAAAAATACTAAAAATAAGATGCAGCCCTAGACGAACACAGAATGAGGCATATGACGCTTCAGTCGAGCACAACTAGCCATGTTTCTGTACATATGTGATGTGAAACACTCTTGCCAACTGGAACGAGTCCCTGCGAGCTGCTAAAGAGGCTATAATTACTGTATCTGTGCTGTATTTACAGACGGACGTTTGCAGCCTGTGACTCAAATGTGTGTCATTCTGACAATAAACGACTCCAGCGTTCAAGACTCGACACCAAACCTTCCTCCCAGCCATTACAGAGCAGTAAAGCAGCGTCACATTTCTGCACACAATGTCTGACGTTGTTCACCACAGTCCGTCTTGCAGTGTGTTTTATCCACTTCTCTTTCTTTCTCTCTGACTCACACTTCACACTATTGTAACCAAATTACAGGCCATTACATGCCCTTGCCGTTCAGCCCCGGGGCAGAAGATGAGCAGAGAGTGTGTGGGCAGGAGGTCAAGGTTCACAAGACTGACCCTGGAAGTCATTTCAGCTCAGAGAGACGCGAGAAAGTGTTACTATAGATATACAGGATAGTAACTAGCTGAAATGGTGGAAATAAATGAAATGAGGCCAGATTGGTAAGGAACTCTTCAGCAGAATAAACACTAAAACATTCACATGTGTAGGTCACAGTTTTGAGGTCTGGACTGATGTAAAATTACATTTTTCAATGTCAAAATCTCAAAAGTATGGCATCAATCATTTCAGACATGTCTGTCTCTTTCTGTCAGAGGTGCATTTTGAGGACACAATCTACCCGAGGACATGGGTGGATGGGGAGTGATGTCACTTCTGTGTGTGTGTGTGTGTGTGTGTGTGTGTGTCCCAACACCCCAGTCGAAGCCCTGAGGACACAGTGATAAACTATGAGGTCATTTCCCTCCATTGTGAGGAGATGCAACCACCGGCTAGAAGGAGCACGGCTAATACTTCAGCTAGTTTATAACTACAACAGGTTAAACAAACAAACACAACCACAAACTCACTGTTAGACACACGCAAATACTCAGAGAAACTGATCTGATTGGATAAGAGCTTCAAAAGCCAACAGCTCCAAGCAGGAGAATCCAAACAGGACCCAAATCCTGCTGGGGAAAATCAAAGCAGTCCAAATATGTCATCAAGAGACCACAGCATGTATTTTACCTGACTTTCAAACTGCTTTGATGTTGAAAATGAATTATATATAATAAATAAATTCAGAAAATAACCAATGAATTATTATATATATATATATATATATATATATATATACACACACACACATATACATTAGGGGTGTAACGGTACATGTAATCATCCCAAACCGTACGGTACTGCCGTCACGGTTCGGTGCATACAGTCAGGCGACGAATACAGTCAGTCACAGGTGATCCACACTCCAATCCAGAAGGGGGCGCGAGCGGTAATTCAGCACTGTTTGCAAACCGCCACAACAGGAAAAAGCACTGAAGAAGAAGAAGAGACGATCTAGATATGCGTGTAATCTCTCAACCAGTGTTTCAACCACGGAAAAACATCAATAAAACAGCTTGAGAATAAAATCTCACGTAGCGTTACATTTACCTCAGGCAAGTCATTCAGTGTCCACAGCATGTTAGTTCACTAGAGAAATGAACTCTAGAGTGGAGCATTTCACTAAATATATGCACTACATTAGCTTATATATTAATTAAATTTACTTTGCTCTACTTTGTCTTTGCTTCAATTATTTAACATACGTTTAAATAAATTTGTCATGAAAACAAGTTATAACAGTAACTGTGTAAATGAGTATATTTCAAAAGTGAATTGGAGTAATAATTTTATAATTAGATTTAGAAGTTAAAGACATACGTATGTACCAAACCGTCATGTTTGTGTACCGTTACACCCCTAATATATATATATATATATATATATATATATATATATATATATCTCAGGGGTGTAGTGGTTACTTTATTACTCTTTATTACTATATTACTCAATATACTGAAAGAAACCCAACAGCTTGAAGACCAAGAGTCAGAAGATCTTCACTTTATACATGAAAGTGCAGGACAGCAAATAAATGAGTGAATAAAGAGGAATCATAAATGAAGGACAGTCGTCCAGACAGAGGAACACTCCTTATCTCCCAAAACACCTGCTGTAATTTCACAGACGGTCGGACGAGACGCCGGAGCAAAGGTTTCCCCACCAATGGCTTGGAAAAGAGACTTTTACAATCAAGACACGAGACAGGCGAAATAAAACCCTGTCATTCACACCATAGAAGAGGAAGGCAAACAGGGATGGAAATATTTTTAAACAATTTCAGACGAAAAGGATAATGACTCACTGTGGCATTGAGAGGTTCAGATACAGATGTGGTGATTTGCATTTTATTCTATTAGTATAACAGTGTTGAGCAAGCAGATCAAATGAAATTGTGTTCATTTAAAATAGGTTTTGTGGCTTTTAGTCCTTATCTGATAGCTTTGAGGTCATCTACATATATGCTAGTGTACTCTTAAAGGGCACCTATAATGCCCCTTTTCACAAGATGTAATATAAGTCTCTGGTGTCTCCAGAATGTGTCTGTGAAGTTTCAGCTCAAAATACCCCACAGATCATTTATTATAGCTTGTCAAATTTGCCCCTATTTGGGTGTGAGCAAAAACACGCCGTTTTTGTGTGTGTCCCTTTAAATGCAAATGAGCTGCTGCTCCCGACCCCCTTTCCAGAAGAGGGTGGAGCTTTAACAGCTCGAGCTTCGGTTGCTCAACAACTTTTTTCGTTGAATTGACCCTCGTTTGTGAAGCAGTCCGGCGTAAAATGACGGCATGTCAACAACACTCTACTACAACAACTCTTCCTCTTCTCTAAAGCAGCCCAACATGGCCTCACCCCCTTTGTTGTGTGTTCTCAGGGGCGGGGTTTATGTAAATTTTAGGGTTAGTGATGTCACTAACCCAGGAAGAAGCTCGTTGTAGTCCCTACCAGCCGTTTGTTGTAGTCCTTAAACAGAGAATTCTTTAAAAGAAAATATCTCCCTTTGCATTGAACTTTGAGCATCGTAACTTTGCAGATGTTGTTTATGATCAAACAGCAACATTACACACTAACTAAAGTTAAAAAAGTGAAATCATAATCAAGGACCCCTTTAAAAACTGATCAAATTAACTTTTAGCAGATATACACATTTAAATATAGTCTTTTTCTTTTTGAATAGACCAAAAATATTGGTAAAGTTTAAATATATATATATAGCATTTTCATAAATATAATAATTAACAGGCACAAGTAAATGTGTATTAAAAAAAAAGCATCTTTTTTTATGTTGACTTCAAAGCAGACGGCCTACATAAACCAACCACTACTTCTAAAATTCCTGCCAGCGCATCAAAAACGTGCATATGATGTTTTGCACTGTAAGAATGGTGGCTTTTGGGTAAATTCAAGGCAGTCCCCTCTGACATCAGCATTTATTGAACGCCGTCAGGATGCGAGTGCCATCCTTGCCTCTCAAAGCCCTTCACTGCTGACAGTGTCAGTTTAAGCCTCTTAAGAGCTGCTGGGAAACTCAAAAGCAGAGCTGGAGAAACATCAGGGACGTGTCACCGCGAGACAACACCGCTTTCAGACGCGAGCGTATCAGGCAGATACACGCAAAGAGCGCTCTGAGAAAACAAGAACCGGCTTTAGTTTCACACAGGCTGAAAGTCTCGCTGGAACAACATGACAGCTTGAGAAGAGCACGCTTTTAGAGGAGACGAGAGAAAGTGCTATTCAGAACCTGAAAAGATACTGGAACTCTGGAAAAGTGTTTCTTCATGTGCTTAAAAGCAGAGTTTACATTTTTTTTCAAATGAAAATTGTGTTATCATTTATGCACACAAAAATGTATGAATTGGGAACAAAAAAGAATATATTGTCACTTTTGATCAATTGAATGTGTCCTTGCTGAATAAAAGTACTAATTTCTTCCAAAAACTGTCCCTAAACTTAATTAGATTATACAAAATTAATTATAAATGCAAAACAAATGCATTTATTTTGAGATCATAACTACACACAATTAAGATCAGCATCATGTGACAGCAATGTAGCACACTACTGTACTGAAATGTTTCACATACTACTTTTTTTTTTTTTTAAATATATACTGTGCAGTATGCATTAAGCAGTTGCTATATGTAACCTGTGTTGTCTGAGGCTTCCTGTATGCACAACATCACTTCCTGCCAGCATCATACTGAAGACGAGCCAAAGGAGGCAGATTCCCACAGGACGGAGAGACCGAACAGTAGCCATTGTGTTCATGCAGCTTTTTAAAACATAAACATACTTCCCACACGGAAAAAGCCCACCTTCCACCGGCAGGGATCTGGCTTGGAGAGTGGAAAGAACTGAACTAAACCGAACAGAACTAATCTCTTACAGAGAATGATTTTTTTGTATGTCAATTCCTTTCTCGCCCCTCTCTTAGGCTGATTTCCATGATGCAGAAAATGCGGATAGAATCACGGAATTCAGTCATAAAAATGGAATTTACTGTATAACACGGAATGTCACGGAATTTGGCAAATTTTGGATAAATAAGCCCAAAGGTAGGGCTGTACACTTAATCAAATCACAATAAGGACTAGTGTCTTTGTATTATTAAGCTCAAAAAGACTGCTAATGAAATATGAAGTCATATTCTGCGTGAAAAAAAAATAAAACATTTCATAGGGCCCTATTATTGTAAAAATAAATAAATAAATAAATAATTATTGAATTGTTAAAAGTTTTATAAATGCAATTCATTAGACATACTTTTTGATTATTAAAAAGTAATTAAACCATTAAAACAGAATCCAGAAAAACAGAGAACACAGAATTTGGGGTTAAATAAAATGGATATCATAGGGCCCTATTATTGTAAAAATAAAAATAAAAATAAACAATTAAACAAATAAAACGGAATCCAGAAAAACGGAAAACACAGAATTTGGGGGAAAATAAACGGAATTTGAGAAAAATAAAACGTATTTTTATAGAGCCGTAAAAATTTAATTTTTGTTAAGCTTTTAATCAATTGTTGTTAAACTAAACATGATTTCGATTAATTACACATGAAATTTGAATTTAACCAGTATAACAGATTACAGATAAATTTATATGGAAAAAATGGAATTTGGGAAAAACTACAAGGGATTTCATAGTGCCCTATGAGTCTCTGAGCCACTAATGATGGTCTCTCAGGAGAGGCAGGTAAAACCGCAGGCCACAGTGTATGAGATAAAGCCTGAGGGCTCAGGAACTGGAAGCAGCTCGGACCCATTTCCTGCGGTGTGGTCTTTATGGTCGACCAGGCCAACTTAAAACACTCCTCTCCAACCGTTTAACGGGAAACTTGAGTCCCTGCACAAAGAACCCAGTTATACAAGCATTTCAAGAGCAGGCTGAAGTACAGGTGGTTTATTTGGACCGGTCCAGACCGGATTAACATCCAGCGTGGACCCACACAGAAATGCTATTCTGCTGAACGCCAGAAAACAAACACGCTGAGAAGCAGAACACCAAACACTCCAGAAAACACAGTCCAGATGAGTTTTATAAAGCAACATTTGTGTGCGATGTGAGTGGCGTTACCTCCGCGGGTCAGTCGAACACTGCTGAATGGGCCTTTGAGACGCTGGAAACTGTAAGTACAGTGGTGCCATCGCTCGCTCTCAATGGAGGCTCTGTTCACACGCTCTCAGCAAGAAACACTGACACAAACATGCCAGATACACATATACAGGTTCAGATTTGAAACAATCAACTAACCGGTTTAGTCGTCGACTGATATGGGATTTTTGATAACCAATACCTAGATATCTAGAGAGCAATATATATATGGATAATAGGCTTGCTGCAATAGTCTGTGTCACTTGCCCACTGCGGCACTGACCCCCACGGTCTTTTGATTTTTTTTTTATAGTAATAAAAATCATTTAGTTCAGTTAGAGAACAGACACTTCAGTTGAAAACTGAACGCGTCTGCTTAATGCAGCGTGAGCCGAACGAGAGTCACAGCACAGATCAGCAGCAGGAGTCAGATTTCATTTATCACTAGAGTGAGGAGCTGACTGACAAGACGATGGCGGAAGATTTGGCTTCAAAGCAAAATGTAAAAGCCCTATTTGGTAATTCCCTATTTGGGAATATTTTGGATTTAAACCCAATGCTAACCTGCAAAGGATTAGTTGTGTTTTTCTAGTTGTTGTGTTTTTCATTAAGAATAATAATGAACCCACCATTCAAGCAATTGCCGCCCCCGAATTGGCGCTAATTCGAAACGGTGCGTGTCCACTGGCGCAGAGCGAGTGGAGAAGAGTGAGTGTTTTCTGTTCATTCCTATAGGACTTCACTGAAAACGCTCGCTCTGCTCCTCACCATTATGAACGCCTGTGCGGCCGTGCGCATTTTACTTTCGCTTTCAAATTAGCGATTAGCGAGGTGCAAAAGAGGGAAAAACTCCCAACGTCCCACCCTCCGGTGATACCGTAAAAAATATTAATCTCCAATGCATGTTCACAAGAGCAGCACGACGCATGCGTGTTGTGTTGACACGAACAGACGTTGTTGCGTGAACACGCATCACAGATTAATATTTTGCAAATAAATTGGTAAATTATGTTTTTTTGCGCAAACAAAGTGCTTGCGTCGCTTCATAAAATTGAGGTTAAACCACTGGAGTCACATGGATTACTTTAATGATGTCTTTACTACCTTTATGGGGCTTGAAAGTGGTAGTTGCTGTCAATGAAGGGACAATTCTCTTAGATTTCACCAAAAAGATCTTAATTTGTGTTCTGAAGATGAACAAAAGACTTACAGGTTTGGAACGACATGAGGGTGAATAATGACAGAATTTTCATTTTTGGGTGAACTATCCCTTTAAAAAACAAGCCCTGATACCTGCTACCTTCAAATTCAGAGAGCCGCTGGTGGAGAATTTATCACTACTTCAATATAACTGAATAAAGTTATATTTAATTGATGGAAATATAAAGGTCAGATAAACTATATTCTATTAACTTATCATATACAAAAAAAAAAAAAAAAAACCCTGACGGAACGTGCGAGTATTAATTTTTCTAAACCTGATAATAATGTATATACAGTATGTGTCTCATGTGATCTGCTGAGCTAAAACAACTAAAAGTTGCAATGATCGACATCGATACCAATATCTGGAGAAAAGCAGTGAATGACATAATACTGATATATACATACAATTTCAAAACAGAAAATGAGATGCACACAAAAATACTGTAATGCAACATGCTCATTTTAGTCAAAATTAACTTAAAAAACACAACTGGTCAAGTCAAGTGTGCACCGCTATTGATTCGGATAGTCTAAATGGCCAAATATCATCCTGGCTGATATCTATCCATCACTAGTTAAGACAATGTTGCCCTTAACACTACAGACGACTGTTCCTGCCCAGAGGAAAAAGGCATTTTCCTCCTAAACCCTGAGGGACGTTACAAGGTAGCTACATCCTGCTAAACCAATCTCAGTTAAACGCCATGCCATCACACACAAACACACATACGCTTGAGCTTCCTGTCATAGCCAGTGAAATCACAGGCTCTCTTCCTGTGCAGCTAAAACAACAGGATTACATGCTGTCAGAAAGATGCATTCAGCCTTTATGAAGAGAAGTCTGGTGGCTTTACATTACAGAATGATTCATAATCATAATCACATAGTTCAAGTTAAGCCAAGCTATCAGGTTCACTGCAATCTGACTATTTTTCATTGCATGTGCTTGATCTGTGCCAGATTATATATGAGGTACTGTACGCAATGCAATCCCTCCAGAGGAAACTAGAGCTGAATTCACACGGGGTGAACCTCTCGTGATGACAATGCAGTGGTCACAAACGAAAGATAATGACGAGTCGCGTCAGCCGTAATTCACTCAAACGCTGTGATCTCAGAGTCTGGCATTACTTGACTGGAGGCAGGCGGCTGTCGCCCCAGCACCGGCTCTAAAAATACCCCAGCCCATTTCCACCGCCTCAGGACACATAAAATACAGTATCGCTCTTGCACAGCGCTGCCAGAACACATCAGCAAATAACTGAGATTCCCCAGAACAATCAAGAGCTCTGTTTGTCCTGCCATCAAATTCAAGAATGAGGATGTAGACTGATTGATCAAATTGGTCTAATCACTATAGTCCATGGTACGGTTATGCTTTCAGATAGCAATATTATACAAATATATTATGATGATGGTATCAGATAGCAATATATATAAAATCACATACACACAAATGTTGAAAGAAGGCAATCAATACCTAAAATATGATATACATCCACATATATTTTAGGATAGACACGATTCTTTTTGTTTTTATGTTGCATCAATGTGTTTTTTATTTATTTAAATGTGCATTCATATAATTTTCAATTGGGCCAAATCAGTCTGAATCATAACCAACTTGTGACATAGATGTACTTCACAATTTATTGTCCAATTTATGTGATTAAGTGGTACCCAAAAGTATGGAAATACAAGGTCAATTGACTGAAAGGTTGCAAATAAAATATCATGATGATGCAAGTTTGAGTAATGTGCAGGATTTATACATTATGATTAATGTAAACATACATAAAAAATATTTTTCTATCAATAATCTGGGTGCAAAAAATATGATATATGTACTAAAAACCATGGCACATCACACTCTGTAGAAAAAAAAACACTATTACTATGGTACATGCCCATAAAACATGGTAAATATTTTGTTAATTTGATAAAACATGCTGAATAATGTTTCTACTACACTCTCAAAAAGGATGTGTTAATTAATAACACATTTTTTGTGTTATTTTTTTTGTGACACGTTTTGTCATTTTGTCTACATAATTGACACAAATTGTGTAAATATAACACAGTGTGTAGAAAATGAGCAGGAATAACACATGGTTGAGTTAAAAGTAACACAAAATGTGTTGTCCTTAACTAGACACACAGATGTGTTAAGATATAACACAGGTTGTGTTGTTTTTAACACATCTGTTTTAAGAGTGTATCTTACTCACACCGAGTATATCGAATGTATTATTCCTTGTTATTTATATGCCTATAGTTTGCATAACACTTTATTCTTTAATACCATTTTTATTATTTATTCATATATACTAAATGTGTATTATTATACAACACTTTGTTTTGTATAACTTTTGTTAATTAAAATAGCTGCGCTTGCGGAATAACTGTCATCAAATCCTGCTGTTGTACATTTGACAAACACAACCTTTGTGTACAACCCAAAACAATGGGTTTGTATTGAAGTATTATGGCATAAACTTTTGAAACTGCCGTTAACATAAACACCCAATGTTTGGTTTGATCCAATGAATCTGAAGCGTGAACGCGCGTCACAATCAACGCGCAATCCCGCACAAATATCGGATCCAAATCCATCAGATTTGGAGCAGTATTCCCCATGAACGCATGGCAGGGTTGATCCAGTACAGGAATCCTCATATTTACTGTTTTGAGTGACAGTTTTTCCTGTCTAACAAATTTCTCAAAGCGTTAATGAGCGCTACTCACTCGTTTATTGTGTGATCCGTCGCTCGCGCGTTATGATCGTCTGTGGTGATATTCCAGAACCCGCTTTTCCTGTCTTCTCCAGTCGATCCTCTCTCATTCCAGCTTTTCATTCCCTCTCATTCCAACATGGCTGACGGGCAGAACCCAGCCCACTCCAGCCCCATCCAGCTCCACACACACACACACACACACACACACACACACACACACACACACACACACACACACACACACACACACACACACACACACACACACACTCCTCCCAGTCCCGAGTGAATGAAAGCCGCTGGAGTCGCGCGCCTGACTTTGGCAACTGGCGCCGGGGTAGTCCGATTCGTACAGCGAATCGATTCGTTCGAACGGTTAAATAAACCGTTACACCGATTCTGTTGAGTTCAAAGGTGTTTACTATGAAGTCCATTTCCGCCACATAAGAAAAAAAATCCTACTTCTGTAAATCATAATTATGACATACAAAGTCGAAATTATGACATTCAAAGTCATACTTAAGAAATAAAAAATCGAAAATATGACAAAGTCAATCTTTTTATCTCATAATTTCGACTTCTTAAGCTCATAATTATGACTTAGTATGTCATAATTATTTTGACTTTTTATCTCATAATTATGACTAGTATGTGTCATAATTTCGACTTTTTACGTCATAATTACGATTTACCAGAGCGAACAGAAATCGCCTTTGCTTTGGAGGTAACCATAGCAACAACTCAATCGCTGTACAGTACATCAACATTAATGTTAATTTATTACTAATGTTAATTAGGCCTATTATTCCAATATTGTTATTTATATTTTTCCCGCCCATTTCCCTTGCTTCTATAAACAACATCTATCAGTAGGCTAGTTACAAGACCGTTTTCCGAAACAGTTCGATCGAATCATTCAAATGAATCGACAATAATTAGGCTAATTAAATTATTAACATATTAGCATTAATTTTTCCCAATGTTGTTGACAATATTGTTCCAATCTCCACTTACATGATGTGAGTGACTGACAAACGTTTTCCGAAATGGTTCGATCGAATCGTTCTAAGGAATCGGTTCAAAAGAATGATTCGCTCACTTCGCAAACACGCTCGGATAATGGAGTAACTATGAATGAGTTCAACAGTGGACATTTGTGTTTGTGGTCTCTATAGTTTCTCAGTGTCCATCTGATGGAGCACATTGCTCAAGAAGTGACTGTTTACTGTGTTTAAACAGAGCGGCTGTTTTATTCTATTCATTTTGAGAATATTATAAACTATGAAAATTTAATGATACCAAATCACTAAATCACTTTGGCAATACACTACCAAATCAACACACCAGTGGTTTATTTTAATTAATAATGCATGGTTGGGTTGCTTTGGGTTTTAATAAGCTCTTTATTCAGCGATTTCACTTGAAACCCTGAGGAGGTGTCTCATTCTTGTGTGGTTACTGTACTGATATCAGCAGGTTTTCATAATCATGTGAGTGTTGCTCCTTTGAGCTGATCTGGAAACAGCTCCTCATGCTTAAACCATAAACATAATCATCATAAGTGAAACCACACATTTGATCTCAGATCAGCAAATTTCATAATCATGTACATGAAATAAAATAAGTAGACCCACCTAAATGAGTCACGTCTAGGCAGGAGCAAATTCTCTGAAAATCCCCTTAATGATGAGCTGAAGGAGAGTTTCTTGTAGTGAATGTGATTTCTCACTTTTACTGCTCATGTCACCAGCACCTGTTCCAGAAATCTGACTCCTGTCCTCAATTCTGTTCAACCTGGAAAAGAAGCTCTAACAAAAAGGCCCATTCTTCACACAACACAAATATTACATCTAATTTCACTCATAAAGTGTTAATCAAACACCAGGTTGCAAAAATGTGATGGAACAAAAAAAAAAAGTGTCTTATGTCTTATATATACACATATATTATAAATGATTCCCAATATTGTTAATATAGTTGTCCCCAACCCACATTTGGAATTTCCTTGCAGTTAAATTACAAATTGAATCATTAAAAAGAATAAATGAAGAATTTGTTCCCAAATCAGACATTACGAAATGGTACTATGGGATTTTAATTCTCAATTTTGGCAATCTTAGACACTATGAGCTGTCATCTACAAAAGACCTGCATGAAGATTTGTCAAAAAATTGTGTGTTTTATGGAACAAATACAGCATATGTGATTGAGGGTGAGTAAATGATGACAGAATTAAAATTTTTAATGCAATTCATATCTTTTAATATCTGTTATGCATCTCTGTTTTTAAAACACAAATTCTGCATATGATCAGTACACTGCTGCTCTTTAGGTCAGTGTTTGGTCTGGACTCTGTGCTCCTGTTTATTCATCAGATGAATGAACACAGCTGCCCATAATTCACTTTGAGCGGCTACAGACGGGATTAGAAGACATGACTCCTGATCTCTGGAGATTATGATTAGAAACCGTAATCTCCACTCTACAGATGGACTTTACAGCCTTCAACGGCACTCAATGAAGCAAAATGTGTCGTTTGTCTCCTGGGACGACAACATGGAAAATAACACTATGAAAAGAGTCAAGATGCCAAACTGAATCAAGACTTTGCTTGTTTTCACATATTTCTGTGCAACTAAAAACACCTGGATATAATATAAAATGCTATTAAACATTATAACATGATATATAAAGACTATTTTCAGCATAGCAAACTATCATAATGCTCTTACTAGTATGTATACTGTTCATAGTATGCTATTTTTCTGGATGACCAGCTTCATTTTCTGAAAAAATAAAGATTCTTAGAATTTTTTTTTTGCCTCATTATTTGATCACACTGTCAAAAGTGCACAGAACTAAATTAAAAATGCACAATAATCATATTTTTCTCATTTCTGATAAATATATTAACAGC
This sequence comes from Mylopharyngodon piceus, assembly GCA_039654765.1. Lineage (NCBI taxonomy): Eukaryota > Metazoa > Chordata > Actinopteri > Cypriniformes > Xenocyprididae > Mylopharyngodon > Mylopharyngodon piceus. The sequence goes on along the minus strand of CM077448.1, from coordinate 18,754,049 downwards.
AATTCTCCACTTTCTTAAGTAAACATGCATTGTGTTTAGGTCATGTGACAACTGTGGCATACTATTGTTTGAAAGTTTGTCATTGCATACTGTTTCACATATATTGTTTTTAAATAGTAGGCAGAATTAGCAGGGGTTTTTTTGTAATAGTAGGCAACAGCAATTCATGTACTAGTATTCGATCCTGAACAGAATGAGAGAATGAAGCATCATGAACGACAAGAAACTGTAAAGAGATTGACTCTGCTGCCCTCTAGTGCTTTACAATGGGGAAGTTTCTGACTCTCAATGGATCAAAGAAAAAGTAAAGTTCAAGTTTAATTAATTTTATAATGACTATGTACAATAAATACAAAAATCTAATCTAAAATGATGAACTAAACCCCATCTTAAAAATTACATTTATGAACAAATGCAGAAGTAAAATGCTTCAATATAAAACCATTATGGCCATTAAAATGGATTTTGTATAGTTAAATACAGATACAATATACCACAAACTGTATTTACAAAAGTCCTTCATATGAAATATATGCATAATAACACAGTAACTTCATTATGTTCTATGGATTTGAATATTTAGACTTTTCAAGAGGCTTATTCTTCTTTTACTGAAACGTTTAAAATGAACAAAGGACAAATCCTAAACAATTATTGTTAAATAAGATAACTAGAGTTGGTAAAGTGCATTTTCACATGTCTAAAATGCAACCAGTTGTTCATTATTAAAAAATAAAATAAAATTATCCCTTTACAAATTCACTGTATGTATAAAATACATGTCTTTCATAGAGCGCTAATGTTTTACTGACCGAAGCAAATGGCCTATAATACAGTTAAAACATCTTAAAACAAGCCTCTCTTTCTCTGCCCGTGTGTATGTGCACTAATAAACATTTACACTGGCACATTTTATCTCCCTTAGTTTGCTGTTTTTGGACTTCCAGAGCAGAGGAAATCCTCCATCATAAATCACATTCAGACATGAATGAGGTACATAAATATTGATATAACACTGAGGAATTCATTATAAAAGTAGTGTCTTCCCTTCACTTTTGAGACTTTATATTCATGCAAATTAACACTCAATATGACTTTGAGTATTAATCGCAATGTTTTAGCCAAAAATATCCACTGTTTAGTAATACGGCACATTTCTCATCAGGCAGTGTTTTGCTCTTCATTTAACACGGTGCATTTATGCATGCAACTACTCCAAAATGCATTTTTCCTCTTATTTTTGGAGACTGTGCATTCTGCTCCACTTGTCAATAAATGTTCATATCTTAAGGAGGATCTATGGATCATACATTCCTGCTGGATTCTACTCAACTTTCCAGATGCCGATTTTGCCGTCGTCCTGCGCGGCTCCGCTGAGCACGTAGCGATCTTCAGCCGAGCACAGAGTTTGAACGCTGTCGGCGTGTGCGACCAGCTCCTTTTCCACCGTGTAGCGGTCCGTGTTTACCACGTAGATCTTCCCACGGGCTTTTCCTGCGGCGCTGCGGCCATGACAACCCACCCAGATCTGACACAGAGAGATTTTAATGCCATTATTAAGCTTTTACTTGATAAGAAAACTTGATAAGACGGACAAATGTGTGTCTCACCTGATTCTTGACTTTGATCATGCAGACGACACCGGCACAGTCTTTGAGCTGGATTCTGATGAAGGGTTTGTTCAGTTCTCTGCAGTGCCACACACACAGCTCACCTGCGTCTGCGAAACCAGCCCACAGCTGCTCCGACTGCAAGTATATTCCCATTACAAACTCATTAATACTCCAATTTTCATACAGAGTGCTGCAGTGATGATGTATTTTAGAAGTTAAAGGGATAGTTCACCCAAAAATGAAAATTATCCCATGATTTACTCACCCTCAAGCCATCCTAAGTGTATATGACTATCTTCTTTCAGATGAACGCAATCAGAGTTATATTAAAAAAATATTCTTGCTCTTACAAGCTTTATAATGGTAGTGAATGGGGGGCGAGATTTTGAATCCCAAAAAAGTGCATCCATCCAAGCGAAGCGATGTGTTTTTGTAAGAAAAATATATATATTTAAAACTTTATAAAATATAATAACCAGCTTCCGGCAGACAGCCATACGCATCGAGCTGTAGTAAAAGAGTGACCTTTGATGTGATGAATGACATATTGATGAACGCGGAAGCTCAAAGGATAGAGCAAAACAAAACACCGGTCACGAATTAGAAGTCTAAAATGAGAATTAACTTATAACTCAATGCGTTCGGCCATTTACCGGAAGCTAGTTATTATAGTTTATAAAGTTTCAAATATGGATATTTTCCAACAAAAACGCATCGCTTCGCTTCAGAAGGCCTTTATTAACCCCCTGGAGCCGTATGGATTATTTTTATGATGGATGGATGCATTTTTTTGGGCTTCAAAATCTCACCCCCCATTCACTACCATTATAAAGCATGGAAAAGCCAGGATATTTTTTATAATATAACTCGATTGCATTCATCTGAAAGAAAATAGTCATGTGTCTTATATGGCTTGAGGGTGAGTAAATCATGTTATAATTTTCATTTTTGGGTGAACTAACCCTTTAACATCACTTTGGTTCCCTCAACAAAAATCCAGCAGGATTTTTCTTGGCTTTTGGATTATTTAAAAAAATTAAGCTCCGTGACTAACAAAATTTTGTTCATCATGCTAATTTTCACAAAAGAATTTTGAACCTTAAATACAATTACCAGAAGTAAGCTAAACTTAGGCTATAAACAAACTACACCAGTCACATGACTTTCAGCTACATGCAACAACTATTTCAGTCTTTATTTAAAAACATTTTCCCTGGAAGCTTGAGTTAGAATAGTTTACAAGAGCGTGATTATAAACACACTGAGGATGTGAAAGCGACTAGTGGTGAGTAGATGACTTTTCCTGTTCAGTGTGATGATGTTTAATGTCCCCGAAAGCCTCTCTAGTCCCAGTGAGACATTTGTTAGCAGACGCCTTTTTCAAGACATATAAAAGCTTAAAAATTACCGAGTGGGGTATTACTGATGTATTTCATGTCATAGAATAAAATGTAAAACTATCTTGAGCTTGTGTTCACCTTATTTCAGGCATTTACCCACAAACCCATTTAAAAAAAACACTGACGATGGAATCAAAAAAGCTAAAATGATAAGTTTCATAAGTTTCATTTCATAAGGGAGAGATTGCCATAAATGTTCACTGTCTGGTGAAAAATCACAGACTTTCATTTCATACTAGGGCTGCACGATATATTGTTTTAGCATTGAAATCGCAATGTGTGCATCCGTGATAGTCACATCACAACATGTGCGATGTCAAGTATAGGGATCGTAGTTGATCCGTACGGACCAAGCACCACAGTTCGAAACGCACACGTTTCTCGGAGTGGAAGTTTATCATTTGCACGTGTTTTAGGACCTGTCAGTTTAAACATTCAAGCGATTTAAACCATCTAAGTGCAAGAAGACGTGGAAGAGAACTCAATTTGTTACTCACACGCTGTTTTCTGAGCGCAAACACTGAATTCTGCTCTCCTCCGCGTCTTTTTGTGCTTACATGGACACATATTTGCAAAATTATGTCAAAATGACTTATTCGACGAGTATCTTCGTAAACACAGTTGCTTATGTGAACATAAACAATTGAGAAAGAAAATGCATGCATATCATTATATTGGATCTGTGCATTCAGTGTTAAAGTGACAGCAGCCTAATAAATCTGCTGCTGTCTGAGTCATAAATGTTAACCAAACAACAAAATACAAAGAAAAAAATCACTTTTGTAGCTGTAATAAAGATTAAATTATATTTAATTTATACAGTAAAGACTATGCAGTGTTATTTTAAATTTTGTACCTGAATACTGTTAGACTTACTGAAAAACAAAAAGCACTGTTTATTTCATTTGTATCTTTGTTCTATTGTATCTATGCTTGTAATTTGTTTATTGTTTTATATGTAGATTCACTCCCCTACAAAATCACCCCAATTGTTTTAGAATGATTAATTCTTTCCAAATTGAGCTATTCAAGTCATCTGGTGAATTTTTTTTGTCATATTGCAATATATATAGCAGAAAAACAAAATATCACAATGTCAGTTTTTTCCAATATCATGCAGCCCTATTAGATACCACTCAAAACACCATAGCAACTTTTTGAGAATCTCTTTTCCTGGAAATCATCAAAGCTTGTCCCATCACAGCTCCTCAGAGAGGCCGAGGGACCCATTAAAAGAGCTCGTAAATGACCTCACACGTGTGATCCATTAACCTAATGAGTCCTGAAGCCCAGCTGGATGGACACAGAGAGCCGGACGAGCTCACAGCCTCATTCTGAATCGAGCTGAAACAGAGTCTAGCCGCGGGGAATTGTCAAACCGGTGATTTTTACCTCATTAAAGAGCAGGAAACTGCTGAAACCCCTCGGCGAACTCAGCAGGTGATCTGGAAGAGACATCTTACGATGCACCGTGCCGTTCCTGCGCACTTCCATCACGCAATCACGGCCACCTTTAACAAAAAAAAAGTTTGTAATGCAGCTGAAATCTGGATTGCATTTAAACATTTTTACATCAACATTTTAATGATATAATTGTTTCTACTCTAATTTGTTATTGAAATATAAACTTTTAAACTGTATCGACAGAAATTTCACCGCGTCACTACAAAAAAATGTCCGTATAATATAATAAAAGGTGAGGCAGACTTACAGCACCACAGCATGCTGTTCTGGATCTGGATGGACTGCAGTCTGTCACAGGAGACTCTGAAGTGTCGTCTGACCTGCAGCGAGGACACGTCCCACACGATCACACAGCCATCTTCACTGCACGAGTACGCCACCGTCTGACTGTAACGGACATTGGGTAAAAAAAATCAACTCAACTAGCATTGATGTTTGTTAAAGACTGTCGTAGATTTGTCTACGTTACCTGAATTTGTCGACTCTCTCCTCCAGGGTGAGTCCTGTGACCTCACAACGATGCTCCGTCAGTTGTTTATTGCACGACACGCTCCGCGGGTTTATGATGTAAATGAACGAATCTTTTGAGCCGATCCACAGCTGCTGCTGGTTCACTGCCAGCATGCAATTCTGACAGGAGTGAAAGAAGTGTGTGTTAATACAGTAAACAGCAGGGGGAGCACTACTATGAGAGCTATGAAGAGCAGAATCACAATAATGTGATGGAATCAAATAGAATGCAAAAAAATATGTCATAGATGTGGCCTGGAGGGTAATGCACATGCTTCAATATGTGCAGGAGACACGAGTTTGAATTCCTAATAGGCAGCAACAGCAATATGAAAGACATAAATGCTCAATAAATTAAAAAAAAATATATATATATAGAATTCAGAATTGTTTTTATGATATATATATATTTTGAGAGAGAGAAATAAATAAATACATACATAAATATATCATATACAGTATATAATATACATTGTAAACCCTAACGCTCAAAATAATTAATTGGTTTGATTGAGTAGGGCAAACTCAAATTAAACAAATTAGATTAACTTTTATGAGTATTTAGAACTTTCTTTTTCTTTTGAGTTCACGAAATTGACATTATAAGTAATCTGAATTGTTTATTGTTTTGAGTTTTATGAACTTGTTTCTTTTAATTTAGACAAACTTAAATTTACCTGAAACTGGGCTGGGATTTCTATTTCCAAGCATGCTTTGCCATGACACTCGAAAGGGAGAATAAATGCTAAAATTAAGTGTTAAGTGTTATACATATTATTTTTTGTGTGCAAGATTAATGTTAAGTAGTGGATTTAGTGGTGTTTAATGCTTTGCTATCCCAATTTAGAAGAGTTTCTGTTATGTGGGGTTTTTTGGGGGGTTACCATCATAGTGACGAGTGGAGCATGGGATATTTCATAAATGTTCTGTATGGCCTTTCAGCAATTGTTATGCTATGCTAATGTTATCAAATCATTATGTTACCAATTAGCATTTGCTGAATTAGCTAGATATAGCTAGCTAAATTTCCACTACTAAAAATATAATTTAAGATGTCAGCGCTGATAGCCTTGTGGGCAGTGTGCCGACATATAGCGCCACTGCGCTTCGGGCGACCTGGGTTTGAGTCCCGGCTCGCGGACCTTTCCCAATCCCATCCCCCTCTCTCTCTCCCACTTCGCTCCCAGTCTTCTTATATATTTATGTATATATAAAAAGTGACTGTTTTATATATATATATATATATATATATATATATATATATACTCATAAAAAAATTTAGTTTCTTATCCAATGTTTCTGAATTCCTCCTGAGACACACAATCAACGTCTAAAGGCTGATATGGAGATGATAAGGGGTAATGGAGTAATGGCAAGGCATTTCATACGTCATCCATCAAGGTCATTTAATCTATCTAGAGTTCCTCACCAGACGGGACGTTCCCACTTGAACAGAGTTCTGCTGCATGGACCAGCTGGCCGCGTCGAACACCAGCACCTTCCCATCACTTAGTGCACACCAGAGCTTTGGGTTCCCGCCGCCGTCCAGCTCCGACACACCCAGCTGACCTACAAACACCCGACACACACTTCAGCATGCTGGAAATCATTACAGGACGAGAATCTGGCTTTCATAACTGAGCGGTGGTAAAATCCCCCCTGCTGTGTTACAACAGAACTCACAGGGCATTATGGGTGTTTCTGCATACACAGAGGAGTACATACACATCTGTGCTCAATGTTTCTAAATGTTGCATTACTATGTGGATCTCACAAAAACACATCTAAGTCATATTCAATCAAAATTAAAATAAAGTAAGATCAAATTAATAATATAAAATAGAAATAGAATAGAAAATATTTAGCATAAAGAAAATAAAGCTTACTTTTAGGACCAGTACTGTTTCTTTGACATTGTGGCATTATTTGCATGTCTATCAACCAAAATTTCCCCCAATTCTCAAAAACAATGTTTTTTTTCCCCATTTAAATCAGTATGAATCAAAAGCAGAACTACATTATGTATAAACAATTCACAATATAAATATCTTTTTTTTTTTGTATTACAGTAAAGACAATTTAACCCCAACCCTAACCTTAAGGAGGAAATCTGCTTAATTGTCACAAAGCAAAAAATCTGAATGCTCCTAAAAGCTTTCTTTATGCAAAACGTCTTATTTGTTTTTGTGGTGGAATGTGACCTGTAAATGTTCTCGGCAGGTTTTATGAGATCTTTTACAGTTTTGTCACTCCTCATTGAAAGAAAACATGTGATTTTTGCCATTACAATCAGCTGAACCAACAGGAGTTGGACAGTGTTTTTATGATACGCAACAGAAGGACCGAAGTATTCTGCTTCTTATCAGAATTATATGACGAGTCCTGATATCGGTGCTCTTGTGGGAAACCCAACAAATCAAACTGAGAAATACTGCCTTAGCAACCACCTAGAACACCCTAGGAACGACTCACAACACCTTAGAATTGTGGTGGCAAGTTTTGCTTTGTTTTGCATTGCATTATCCAGAAAATATAAAAATGTATTTTATTCTTGATCTGATAATAACAACAAAAGTACATAATAATAAAATAATTTCAAATGCAACTGTAAAAAAATGAGATGAAAATACAAAACCAGAATAAAAGTGTACTCAAAAGCAAAACCATAAGTCTTCAGATGCTTCTAAAAATTGTGAATTCTTGGATTTTGTCTAATTTGAAGTAGCAAAAGGATTACAGATGATTGTGACATAAAAGCAGCTTTCTCTGATCTCTTGTGCTTTTGAGTGCATGTTGACACAGTCAGTATTCCCTGTAAACAACCTTGTAACCTGACGTGGACTCATGTTTGTTTAGCTGGTTTTACACCTTTAACAAACAGTAAAGAATGAAGCGCTGCAAGGTTTCAGATCCTTGAATGAGGAGTCACTCGAGAGCAAAGGTTTGTCATGACTTACAGTAAGTCAATCTGAGGAAATCTTAATGACATTAATGTACTGAGTCATGGAAATTTATCGTAATCACACACTGGAAAGACGGAGGAAATAGCTGTGAACTCTGCCCAAAGTAGTTTCCGCACAACTGATTTGGAAACCAGTTCTTCTCCATGAACGCAGGAGCAGTAACACAACATGAATCTACAAACACCAGTGAGACGCTTTTGGAATTACTAGGTCAAACTGGTTTATCTGTGAGACACTCGAAAGTAAAATCCACTTTTTATGAAACCAAAATATGTTTGCTCTTTGTCTTGGAGTTAAAAATAAACACTGTGCACAAGCCACATGACTTTCTTTATTCTGATGTTTAGCAGACTCACCAGGCGTGTAGAGCAGGACGTCCACCGCTTGAGGAGATGTCTGGTCCAGAGAAGGGTTAATCTTGTGTTTCAGGGTCTCAGATGTAGTTTTGGGGACCATCATGGGCACTATAACAAACCCAGAGACATACAGTCACTAAACTTACATTTAATCATTTAGCAGAAGCTTTTAGCCAAAGCGACTTACAATTGAGGACTAAATACTGTCACTAAATACTAAAATGGTTATTTATCAGATGTAACACACACTGTAGGTGACACATACACTGCAGTTTTTACAACTTACTGGTTTTAGATTACAGGGCTGCTCATTTATGGCAAAAATCATAAACATGAACAAGATTACAATGATTTAACACTATCACTCATTGACTTTTGAACTTAAAAAAATTAATAGTGGATTCTCTTTCAACATTATTCAAAAAAAAAAAATATCATTTCAAAATGATGATAAATAAAATAAATACTATACACTACGGTTCAAAAGTTTGGGGGGGGGGGGTCTGTAAGATTTTTGTAATACTTTTATTCAGTAAGGTTGCTTTAAATTGATCAAAAGTGAAAGTAAAGACATTTATAATATAACAAAATATTACTGTTTCAAATAAATGCTGTTCTTTTGAACTTTCTATTTTTATTAAAGAATCCTGAATGGAAAATGTATGACAGTTTGCACAGAAATATGAAGCAGCACAACTGTTTTCAACACTGATAATAATCATAAATGTTTCTTGAGCAGCAAATCAGCATATTAGAATGATTTCTGAAGGATCATGTGACACCGAAGACTGGAGTAATGATGCTGAAAATTCAGCTTTGATTACAGAAATAAATTACATTTTACTATATATTCACATAGAAAACAGCTATTTTAAATTGTAATAATATTTCTGTTTTTACTGTATTTTTGATCAAATAAATGCAGCCTTGGTGAGCAGAAAAGACTTTCAAAAACATTAAAAAAACCTTACCGAGCCCAAACTTTTGAACAGCCGTGTAAAAATATATTTATATTTAAATAAATATAAAAAATTAATAAACAAAAATAAATTGATAAAACTTATGTTAAGTGCACTTCCATAATCTATTGAAAACTACTAAATACTTCTATCTTGATTATTTTGTTTATAATCGTAATTGAAAATAAAATTCAATTAAGCACCCAGCTCTACTTCAGACTAACATGCCGGGAAAAAAAAAACAGACCGATTGGGCGATACACACCCTCAAGCTTCATCTTGTCAAAGTAGGCCAGTTTGGTAGCAGCATAGATGGCTTTCTGTGACTGCAGGCTCCCGACCACGGCGTCCATCAGCAGGACGTTTGTCAAGGCCTGCTCCATGAACTGAGGGTCCTGTAGCAGAGATATCACAGCACACATTCACACGATCAGGACAGACACTCCTGACCCTCAGGCCAAGAGACTCTGAGGAACAGCAATTTGAGAAAGTAAGAACAACTCCAGCCGAAACCAAAACCAACACTGCTGCACTGAACTCTGACGCCTCACATCGAAACCTGCATTCAGTCTGGTATCTACTCAGAACTACAAAATTACGCGGGACTGTGTTATTTTACACGGTATTCAGTGTTTTCAGTGTCTCAGCGAGACTCGGTTTGCAGTTAATGTTGCTCCTCAAGAACTCCATCTTTGCATGTCGCGTATAACTTGCATTTGGGAACATTTAGGTGGACGTTTTCAGCAGTTTCAGACAGATTTATAAGAGTTTATAAACTTGTTGTCAACTAAACACAGACTTAAAGGTCTTCCTGTAGTTTTCCGCCAAAATAAAAGCTCAAAAGGTTTAATGTTTGAAAGTGAAGAATTTAAGACAGTGATTAGTATTGTAAAATAAAATGATCATTAATATTCTTATGAAATTATTCAGTTTTTTTTTAAAATATAATTGTATTTTTTTTCATCATCATCGTCATACATTATTGCAGACTCAAGGTCCAAATGTAAAACAAACAAACAGGCAACAGATAAAAAAAAATTAAAGAAAAAAAATCAATGCATTGCAAAAATACAATATATTGTATTAAAAAAATACAATAAATAAATCATATAAATAAAATATATAAATAAAATACAAATATTAATATAAATATAAATAAAATGCAAAATACATAATATAAAAATACAATACATTATTTCAATAGTAATCATCTTTGTCTTCATTTTGTATAATTAGAGTTAAAATAATAATAATAACAATAAATAATGTTGAAATAAAAACATTTTTCAGCAGCAGCTGCGAGATGTTTTCTTATGACATGAAATGTTTATCATATCGCAGTTCAAATTGCAATATGACAAAATAATCAAAACAGGTCTATAATTTTTTTTTATCATAGTGCACACCAGAGCTTTGGGTCAGAGCTTTGGGTCTATCATTTTTTTTTATCATTCCAATAAAGAATAGTTTAAAAGCAATAAAATAAGTTGAAATAAAAACATTTTTCAGCAGCAGCAATATGAGATGTTTTCTTATAACATGAAATGTTTATCGCAGTTCAAATCGCAATATGATAAAATAATCACAACAAATCGTTGTGACCAAATCGTGCAACACTGTACTGTAAGTAAATAATTTAATAATAAAACAAACTGAAATAAAACATACTAAAAAAGATGAAATATTTTATTTGTTTACCTGCACGACCATCTGATATCAGAAAGCCGTGAACATGCCAACTTGTTGTTAAATTATTGAAATATTAATTTCAAATCTCAGGGGGAACTTTTATGTCAAATTTATATTTTATGTCAAAGGGGTTCGGCTGAGCTAGAATATTATTTTGGCAAAAAGAAAAAACGATGCAATCATCAAACCTTATGATCGTCTGCCATCTTCCTCCCGGCCCACATCTCTTTGATCATCAGGTGCCAAAGGTCACACTCCGACTTCAGATTAGCCTCAAACGACTCCTTCCTGAAGGCTGTTTTGATCTTTAGAGACGGGATCCTCAGCAGAAGGAAAGGAGCAGAAGATATCTTCACGTCCTGGATGAGAAGAATAACGTGTCAAGGTTACATGAGGAAACAGTTAAACATGGGTGCTTGGGTATATGTAAGTGATCCTCACCTCAATATCTCTGAACTTGGTGATTTCGACGTATCCCGGCCGGCCCTCCGTCAGCAGGAAGAGCCTGCGCTGGGTCATGGCGATCTTGCCCACGCCGTGGCTGGTCTTGACGGATGACGAGAGCTTGTAGACACATTCGTCGGTCTCCAGGTGTTCCAGCACGACGGCCGGTAGGTCCACGTCCTGAGCCGCCGCTTCAGTCTCCTTCCAGAAACTGTAGAAGAAGCGGAAGGTCTCTGGATCCACCTGCTTCTGCTGACCTGTGAGGAGGAGATATCGCAAACACCAGCGTTTTATTCTAGAACAAGGTTTTTCAATCTTTTAGATGCCACTGACACCCAATATGATCATCCTAGTGCGTGGGACCCCCACCCTAAAAAAATATAAAGTTTTTGTATATTGTATAAAGACCCAATTTATACTGTGAAAATTGTATATTATAAATATGTGTTAAATATTATTTAGAAAATATTTAGTTTCTATTACATTACATCATCAAGTTTTTCCCCCTACTCACTATAGTAATGTACTGTTAGATGTATTAATTATTTTTTCATTCATTTTAATAACATTTTGATTATAGATTTATTAATTTTATTAATTAAGATTTATACTTATTTTTATTATTATTATTATTTTTATTTTTTTATTTTTTTCAGTTATTCTCCAAACTTTTCAGTGGACCATCTGACACTCCCTTTATTTAATTATTTAAATATGGTTTATTTTAATTATTTAAATATATAAATTATTCACTTATTAAATGTAATCCTATTTTTTATTATTCATATTTTTTTATGATTATATTTAAATTTTCTATTTATTTATTTAATTAATTTAATCTTTTTAAATTATTTATTTATCTTTTAATTTTTTTTTTTTTTTTTTTTACACTGGTTTTCTCTAAACTTTTCCACAGACACTTTTTTCAACACTCCCTTTATTTAAATATTTATTTATTTATAATTTATTATTATTTATTATTTTAATCTATTTTCTATTTATTTATTTAATCAATTAATTTAATCTTATTTTTATTATTATTTTTATTTATTTATTTATTTCAGTTTTTCTCCAAACTTTTCAATGGACCATCTGACACTCCCTTTATTTATTTAAATATGGTTTTATTACTATATATTTACTTTAATATATTTGTATTTTTATTTATTTTAAAGTAATTTTATTCATTTATTAAATTTAATCCTATTTTTTATTATTTATATTTTTATGATTATATTTATATTTTCTATTTATTTAATTAATTTAATCTTTTTTTTAAAAAAAATGGGTTTTTTTGTTTTTTTTACACTGGTTTTCTCTAAACTTTTCCACAGACCCCCTAATACTCCCTTTATTTATTTAAATATTTATTTATTTATTTATAATTTATTATTATTTATTTATTATTTTAATCTATTTTCTATTTATTTATTTAATTAATTATTATTATTTTTTATTTTTCTCCAAACTTTTCAATGAACCACCTGACACCACATTTATTTATTTAATTATTTAAATATGGTTTTATTACTATTTATTTATTTTAATATATTTTATTATATATTTATTTATTTAAAAATATTTTTATTCATTTAATCCTATTTTTTCATTATTTATTTATTTTTACATTTTTTTTAACACCATTTTCCCTTAAACTTTTCCATGGATCTCCTAACACTCCCTTTCCGACCCTTGTTGGAACATCCGTGTTCTAGGGAATAATCAAAACCAAAACATTGATTATAATGGCAGGGGAATGAAGTTTTAAAGGGACAGTTCACCCAAAACTGAGGATTCTTTCATCATTACTCACTCTTAAGTTGTCCAAAACCTGTATGACTTGATTTTTTCCATGGAACACAAATGCACAAATACAAACTTTGTGAAATGGGACCAAAGCATACACCAAACGCATAAAATTAGTCACATGACTCATGCACTATATATGCTCCTCCAGGTCTTCTGAAGTCATATGACGCTTTGTGTGAAGAACACACTCAAATGTAATCATTATTTGCTAATATTCTATTCAAATATGACTTCAGAAGACCAGAACATTTTCTGTATTACATGGAAGAAGGAACCTCATATAGAACATGAGGGTGAGTAAATGATGACAGAATTATTGGAGATCTCATGACATCTGAGATAAGGATGGTTCTTTACTTCATGGCTTTAAGCAATAAATCAACGCGGTAAATCCCCGTAAGTGAGATATAAACGGCACACAAAAATATCTCCTTTAAACCTGACTGTCAACTAAAGAGTTGTGCCTTGCGTTCTTTCCAATTTTTTTCAAACTTAAGAATGATGAGTCATGCCGCGTATGAGTAAAAAATGCATCTCGGGTATCTGACACACATTGATCTACTAACACCATCCAGGAACTGTGATGTGTCACACAGCCGTAAACGTTACATGACTTTTAACAGACAGGAAATGATTAACCAGCGTTATACTGCTCAAGCATCGAGTGCAGCTGAGTGTGAAGAACAGAGGACTAAAGCTAGAGGTTAAACACAAACAGGGTTGGAGAACGCAGGGCTGAATATGGCCTACCTGAAGAACATTCCTTCACGCACACATTCATGCACATGCACGTACGAGTCATGTGTGCTGAAGTGCCATGCCATGATCGTATTAGTACAGATGGCACACTGCACAAGCACACTACGCTTACCGTCCACGGCAAGGTAAAATACGGACTTGGAAGTGGCCTCCACACCTGACAAACCAAAGCCATTTTTACTAAAAACACTACAGACGCATGATACAGTACATCAGTGACCATATCAGCCAGTATTAGCATATTTATATTATTTTTATCCGTTTGATTGGGCCGATATTGGAAGCAGACATTTTCAGTATATTTTTACTGTAATATATTCTATCTATATATATGTCCATCCATCCATCCATCCATCCATCCATCCATCGTCTACCCATCCATTCGTCCATCCATCCATCCATCCATCCATCCACCCATCCATCTACCCATCCGTTCATCCATCTATCCATCCGTCCATCCATCATCTACCCATCCATCCATCCATCCATCGTCTACCCATCCATCCGTCCATCCATCCATCTACCCATCCATCCATCCATCCATCGTCTACCCATCCATCCGTCCATCCATCCATCTATCAGTCCATCCATCTACCCATCCGTCCATCCATCCATCCGTCCATCCATCCATCCCATCCATCTATCCATCTACCCATCCATCCATCCATCCATCCATCCATAAACCCATCCGTAAACCCATCCATCCATCCATCTTTCTACCCATCTGTCTGTCTATCCGTCCATCTAACCGTACATCCGTTTATCTAAACATCCATCATCCATCCATCCATCCTTCCATCTATCCGACTACCCATCCGTCCGTCCATCTATCCTTCCATCCATCTATCCATCTACCATCCGTCCGTCCATCCATCCATCATCTACTCATCCATCCATCCATCCGCTCATCCATCTATCCATCTACCCATCCGTCCATCCATCCATCCGTCCATCCATCCATCTTTCCATCCATCCATCTTTCCATCCATCCATCCGTTCATCCATCTATCCATCTACCCATCCGTCCATCCATCCATCCATCCTTCCATCTATCCGACTACCCATCCGTCCGTCCATCTATCCTTCCATCCATCTATCCATCTACCATCCGTCCGTCCATCCATCCATCCATCCTTCTGTCCATCCATCTTTCTATCCATCTGTCTATCCGTCCATCTATCTAACTGTACATCCGTTTATCTAAACATCCATCATCCATCCATCCATCCTTCCATCCATACGTCCATCCATCTATCCGTCTACCCATCCGTCCATCCATCCATCTGTCCATCATTCCATCCATCTATCCATCTACCATCCGTCCATCCATCCAGCTGTCCCGCGTCCATCCATCCATCCATCTTTCTATCCATCTGTCTGTCTATCCGTCCATCTATCTATCTGTACATCCGTTTATCTAACCATCCATCTATCCATCCATCCAACTATCTGTCCATCAGTTTATCTATCCATCTATCCATCCATCCATTCATCTGTCTATCCGTCCATCTGTCTATCTACCCATCTATCCATCTGTCTATTCATCCATCCATCCATCTATCTGTCCATCCATCTGTCCATCAGTTTATCTATCCATCTATCTATCTATCTATCCATCCATCATCTGTCTATTGATCTATCTATCTATCTATCTATCTATCTGTCTGTCTGTCTGTCTGTCTACCCATCCATCCATCTATCTGTCCATCAGTTTATCTATCCATTCATCTATCTGTCTATCCATCCATCCATCCATCTATGCATCTGTCTGTCCATCCATCTGACCATCCATCTATCTACCCATCCATCCATCCATTGTCTGATGTTGCATTCATGTCTGAAGCAGGTTTATTGGAGCAGATAAATTTTCAGCAGGTGATCTGGAGAAGGGTTCTGTTGGGTCACGCAGCATTGGTAAGGAATCAACCTCAGTATATTTGGATTGCAAGAGCAGGAAAGGTTGTCAGATTTGATCTCTAAGTTTCTCTAGCCAATTAGTTTGCTTGTCAGTTTGGCCCAATCATGCGACAGCTCAATTCTGATTGGTCGTGCTTTGTACCCACCCACAGTGAGCGCCTCAAACAGCCGCTGGATGGTGCCCAAATCCTTGACGATGCCTGACTCCTGAACGCGCCGCACAAAGTCCTCCACGTGCAGGTGTTTCCTGGGCAGTTCGAATCTCTTCACCGTCCCGCCATCCATCGGTTGCGCCTGCTCCCGCTCATTTTCTCTTTTCACCCGGCTGATCAGACGCTTCAAATCGGTGCGCTGCTCGGCCACCTTCCTCTCCTCCGGTGGCAGAGACTCAACCAGCGTGGTCAGCAGCTCCGCAGGAAAGATGTCCATGTCTGTCTTATACAAGTTCTGGAAGTCTCCGAGGGCGTCCACGCGTCTGCCGGCAACAGAGTTCACCAGGCCTCGTAGGTAATAGTAACGGGCCAGGAGGGCGGAGTCATCTGGGGTCGCTGTGATGGCTCTGCTCAACTGGCCAATGAGATCATAGTAGTACTTCTGAACGTAGTGGTAGGCCAGCGGAGGAGGGAATTCTGGGAGTTTAAAGATTCTGATTGGCCTTGAGGGACCCCAGGAACCTGTTAACATAAAATGAAGATAAGTGACATGTACTATGACTTTCTTCCATCATTTAAAGATTACAAAAAAAATCAAAACTGATTATATTTACTTTCTTTCTTAAATCAAAAATTTGCAAAATAAGCATATAGCAAATAAAAACATTTCTGTTTCTGTCAACACAGAAAAAATTTGCATTCTTCAAACCACACCCTGGTTAAACATGTTTCTAATTTGTTTGTGATTTTCACAATAATCTGCTCTTAAAAGTTTCCTCACCGCTCTGTAAAGGCATCGTCCTTACTGATATCCGTTGGACCGGGACGGTGAGCAATCGGTAGTCCGCCAGGTTTGGCATACTCTTCCCCAGCCTGCTGTTCAGGCCGTTCTCTGGTCTGCAGGTCTTGCGGTTGATCTCTTCTATCGTGGGTCTGCGTGGAGACTCCGTCATGGTTTTCAACCTGAGGAAAAGACACGTTATCATGGAAAATTCATGGAGAAAATGCATTTTAATTCAGCTCATTCATGTCAGATGATGATTTTTATCACCTAAACTGAACCTTAAAGAAATATTCTGTTGTTTTTTAACATAATGTCTGTTACTGCAGAAATTAAATAAATGAATGGGAAATTAATGGTAAAAATGAATGGGAAACATGTTTACAGTAAATACACATATGGAAGCACAGGAGGAAAACTCACAGGACCATGAAATCTATGCCTCACTGTTTCAAAAGTAAAAACACTGACCAAACCTGTCAAGTTACATGCAATCTAGTGCCATGACCAGCTAAAAAACAAAACCGGGTTACTTTTCCTTGTTCTGCTACCAGGAAGGGAGTAGTCAAAATGATTATCTTCTTATCATGCCAAACATGCAGTACATACTGATAAATCATACTTTAGTTTTTATGCCCATTTTACACTCTCTGTCTATGATGCTTAAAATTAAACAGGACATTTTTGACTGCAGTGCCTTTAAACTCCTTCACATGTGAACTGAGCACAGTGTTTTCTCTGGTCTGCACACAATGGCATGTGGGTTTGTTATAGTGTTAAATTTAGTTTTTAACTTCCCCTTCTTTCAGTAACAGAATCACACTGAGACAGATTCATGCTTCCTGTATTTGTTTGATTGTTTCTTTATTTGCCCCATTATGGTATTTTCTTCATTTAGTTTTGAAGGTCTCTCACAATAGATTTATGTGCATTCAAGGTCAAAAAAAAAACTTTCATTTTCTCATAATATACACTACAGCATCATCTCTTTTCTCTCAGTGTCTGAAATGGTTTGATCAAGGATTTGGTCTCTCTGAACCCCGCCTTTCCGAGATCCTTCTCTGCTCTGATTGGTCAGATGGCTCAGTCTGTAGTGATTAGTCGACCGTGTGTCAGAAACAAAACGACCATTACCATTTCTGAATTTCAGCTCTTCTTCAACACTTGAAACAAAGTGATACGAACAGTTCATGCATGTAATTTAATGAAGTTTGCATACTGGTTTTTAAAACATCTGGCCTGTTTTCCTGATTGATATTTACTGTAAACACACTTCATTTGTATGCATTGACATGGTAATTGAAGGCATGGCAAACAAGCAATACATATGAAAATAACATATGAATATTCCTTTAATGAATGGAAACCAGACACAGAGAGAGGTAGATGAAAACAATCCATTACTGCTGACGTTTATTTACCTCCGGGTCTCTGACCGGACGTTCAGCTGCATGCGAGTAAATGCGTCATTCTTCCTGTTCAAACGGTCCCGTAGAAACGAGTGGAATATATGAGTGTCTAAAACCTGCAAACACACACGCATGAGTTTGGTACAGAAGAATATGCTGAGTGTAGACCTGAATATGACCATTTATTTACCCTTTTGTAAAACGTGTGATCTGTCGTATCTCTGGACCGGAGGAACTCCTCGCTGTTGAAAACACGATGCTCATAGTTCAGGAAGTCACAAACTTCACTACAGAAAGCAGAAAAAAGAAAGCAGATGTATTTCAGATCAATCACAGAGCATAAAACAGCATCACTGTGTTCGGATATAGGCAGGAAAAACTGCAGGATGCTTCCGATAGAGAAGAAAAACTTAATAAAATGTGTTTTAAGAACTTTTGACAAAGTCCCTTTAAGACAAGTCATTTCACTCGGCGGCCATCTTTGAAATGCCTCTTGGGCATGCAAGTGCAGCTCCTATCTCTTTGAACGGGGAAACATCAAATTCTCCAAAGCTGTTTGCCAAGCTTTCGATTACATTTCATATTTGAAATCACCAATGAAATCTGACAACAACTGTCTCATAAATTTTGTTTCTAAACGCTCGAATCATGACAAAAAACTGAATTTTTTCAGACCGGATTAAGCTAATGCGCATGCGCAGTCCTAAGTGCGCTTCTCTGACTGTTTCTATAGGAACCGGAGCTTCTAACGGCAACTGCAGTGATGCAATGACTTTACCAATCAGTGATTGGCTCTTATTTCATAAAAATACGAGTGCATGTTTTATCATATATAAAGTCTGCATTTGATCTAGAGTAAATTACAACATTCTGTAATGAGAAGAGCTTAGCCAATCATAACTGAGGTCATTTGCATATGTAAGTTTTAACATTGTGTCTTAACAAGGGAATCTCACAAGGTCACATTTCATCTCAAAATTAATATAATATAATATAAATATAATATAATAATTCGATTCTCATTACCGTATTTTTTTTTTTATATATACTTTTTTGCACGTTGCTTTTCACAATCGTGGATTTTTAGAAGAAAAACATTGACATTTACAAGTATTTACTGTATGTTGCATCAGTTATTTTAGTATTATTTATATACTATTATAGTATTTATTCATATTTTGAATTAGCTTTTATTTTTATATTTTTAATTTTAGTTTTTTTTAATAATTTTGGTATGAGCATTTGCCATTTTTATTAGTCTAAATATTTCTATTTAGCTTAAATTTATTTTTATTTCAGTTTTAGTTTTATTAATTTTAGTACTGCAACTTAAACTTATTTTAATTAGCTGCCAAGGCAAAATTTCTGATTCTCAGTTTAGTTTAAGTTTGTTAAAGTGTAAGTTTTAATTTATTTTATATTATATTTTTTTAATTTGATCTTTATTTTTTAAATTATTGCTATTGTGTCTTGTCAGGTTAGAACACAATATAAAGGGTCAGAAAGAGAGTAAAACACGATCGCGCAAAATATAAAATTAAGACTTTGGTGCAAAAAACTGACAAAGATATAATCTAAATGACACAAAAATCATCCGATATGAGCTCTTCAGAACTGCTGAGCTCCAGACCTGAAGATGTTGACGATGAGCTCCATGGTGACGTTGAGGATGACGCTGTTGACTCGGTGCTGCCACTGTCTCCTGTGAGCGCGCAGCTCGTTGATGTCCGTGCGGCTGCCGGCGTGACATAGTTCTAGATCATAGTGAAGCTGAAGCCCTCTGGCTCTACAGAAACACACACAAGACACGCTAATCACTGCAGCATGACAGCGCTCACACTCACACAACAACCTCAAACTGAAGAAACAGCACACGATCTGAACCCTGAAGCTTATGTTTTGGATGACACTGTTTATTTGCCGCAATTATGTTCATTACTAGCGATTAACTTAATCGTGTCTCTGGGCTCCTTTGAGTTTGATGCTTTGTACACAGCAGGATCATGTTCAACAGAGAGCGTGAAATCCGGTGAATCACCTCAACTAAATATGAGGGATGACATGTTGTGTTGAATTACAAAGACACCCTGTGTGAAGTGTGTCATGTTTTCAATGTTAAAATGTTAAAATACTTTCTTCTAATTCTGTTCTAAATTCTTCTAAATATCTGCATGTTAAAGAGGAGAATTTCTGAAGGATCATGTGACACTGAAGACTGGAGTAATGATGCTGAAAATTCAGCTTTGATCACAGGAATAAATTACAGTTTACAATATATTCACATAGAAAACAGCTATTTTGAATTGTAATAATATATCACAATATTACTGTTTTACTGTATTTCTGCTCAAATAAATGCAGCCTTACCATCCCCAAACTTCAGAACAGTAGTGTACATGGTATGAAAAGTGAAACAGTAATACTGAGTTTCTTACCGGGATATAAAACATTCTCTGGCTTCCAGTGGCACATCTGGAAGATCAAGTCTGCCTAAACTTGAACACATCACTGTTCCTTGGTCAATGTCTATAAGAACTAGATCATCCAACTCCTGCAAAAAGACACAGGAATCTGTCATCAACTGAGAAATGAGCCAGACGTCAATAATGGCACTAGATCAGTGGCTCATCAAATGTCCAATGGGGTCTGAAGATGACTTAAAATGATTTAAAATGAGACAAAACAAGGATTAAAAAGCTAAAACAACTAAAAATCCAGATATTTCTTATTTGAATTCACCTTAACCCCCTTAACAACAGTTTTTTCCTATAAAGAACCAGGGTTCCCAACTGTCCCAAGGTCTTGTAAATGAATAATTCATGGAGTAAAAATATTTTTATTGTGTTATACTGTCATATTTTGTTATATCTCAAAAAAACAAATTGTTCATATATGGTAGTGGCCAAAAGTGATGTCCTGAGGGAATATTTGTTTTCAATGACCCTATAAATTCAATTAAACCATCAAAATATGAGGAAAATATTTAATAGTTTTAAATATTTTTAAAATATGAGGGAAGAACAAAACACTAAACTTATTTAAGGTATTTATCTGATCAAATTATTTGGCAAAAAAAGGGGTAAACTACAACTATAGGTTTTATTTTTCTATGCATTTTTGTGAATAGAAAAATAAAAACCTGTAAAACCTGTAGTTGTCGTTTACAAGTATATCTTTTTTATATTTTAGTTTACAAATATAAATACGATTTTATATATATGTATAATCCTTATCCAGTAAATCATGAACAACTGAAAAAGTCATAAAGATATCAAGCAAAACATTTACTAAGGGGTTCAATCAAAGGTTTGGACGATGCAATCAAAGCAAGTACGATATGAAGCTGGTCCGTACCTCTGCGACCTCCTCGAAGTGGTATGTATGGCAGCCCATCAGGTAGGCCGTGGGCGCCATGATGAAGTCCAGCATTTGGCGCGACAGGACGGGTACGAACGGATGCTGCCAACGCAGCGGGTGAATGAAGATCATGAAACATTCAGCAACGAGTGTGAGTTTGGCCCAGTTGGTGGACAGAAACACCACCCTCTGCTCCATCAGGATACAGCTGATGATCTGAGAGGAACAAAACCATCGAGAAGTGAATATATGAGCATCTCCTCAGAATAATAAGTGCTCTACGGACATGAGTTCACATTCTGATCCAGGTTAAACCGGTTTATACTGGTTTGGTGCCGGTTTAGACACCAAATGCTTCTAAAATGACTTGCAATGTTGCAAAATTTGATATACTTTTATAGTTTTTATTGATGTTTAATATTTTCAGTTTTCATTTTCATTTTAGTTTAATTATTAGTATTTTGTGCTTTTGCCTTTTTTATATATTACTATTTAGGTTTAATTTATATTTTATTACAGCTTTATTTTAATTAACAAAAATGTTTTTAATAGTTTTAGGTTTAGTTAAAGATAATAACCCTGTTAAACCAACTGACCTGCAGGATCTGTTTGGGTTTGAAACACAGAAACGGCAGGTGAAGATCGAGGTCCAACACGGGCCGATCCACATCCAGTCTGGAGGGAAGTTCAATCCAAAGGGGTCTGAGATTAAACACCTAGAGACACATCCACAAAAACCAACAATAAAGTAGCTGACCTGAAAGAGCTTGTCAGAAATGTAATTAAATTTATAGTGCTGGTTCATGGTCAGGGAATAAAGACGCTCACCACATGCAGCGGTCCGGGAGGCGGAATGGGAACCAGTGCCAGTTTGGCAGAAAACTCCTTCACATGCTCTTCAAACTCGGTCATGCGGGAGGTCTTCAGCTGGAGCAAGAAACTATGATGATGGCAGAGAAAGGAAACGGTTACAGCTAATACCTCATTTCATGTTACAGTTAAATAATAATATGGATTCGGGTCTTACCAGGACAGACAGTCTCTGAGGGCATTATAATATGGATATTTGGAGATGACACATATGCTGTATGTGGTGTAGAGACGCTGGAGTTTGGTCGACGGATGGCCGTTTTGATGCATCACATTATCTTGTTGGAACTACAATAACACAACAAACATGACAAATTAGCCACTGCATTTTAGAAACTTTTTATATAAGAATATTATAAATAATACATATTTTTCATTATATTATACAGTATGTAATATATTTTATTTATAGATACATTAACATTCCAAGATTTAGGGTCAGTAAGATTTTTTTTATTTTATTTTTTTTAAGAAATTAATACTTTTATTTAGCAAGGATGCATCGAATTGATCAAAAGTGACAGTAAAGACATTTATAATGTGTTTTCATATTTCTGTTTCAAATAAATGCTGTTCTTTTAAACTTTCTATTCATCAAAGAATCCTAAAAAAAAAAAAAAAGTATCACAGTTTCCACAGAAATATGAAGCAGCACAACTGTTTTCAACATTGATAATAATCAGAAATGTTTCTTAAGCAGCAAATCAGCATATTAGAATGATTTCTGAAGGATCATGTGACACTGAAGACTAGAGTAATGATGCTGAAAATTCATCTTTGATCACAGGAATAAATTACATTTTACTATATATTCACATAGAAAGGAGTTATTTTAAATTGTAATAATATTTCACAATTTTACTGTTTTTATTGTATTTTTGATCAGATTAATGCAGCCTTGGTGAGCAGAAGAGACTTCTTTCAAAAACATTTAAAAAATCTTATTGAACCTAAACTTTTGAATATATATATATATATATATATATATATATATATATACATACATACATATATATAGAAATTTGATATAGTAGTTATTAATAAGAGTATGTTTATGAAACCTCACATGAATAGGCTTGCAGTACTGAGCCACCACACCATGAGTCTGGGTCCCGAACACATCCGTGAACACCAGGAAATGATAGGAGTCTTCTCTGCACTCACTGGTTATTCTCAAACCATCTGAACGATGACAAACCAGACTCTGTTAGAGTTACCGTTAGATACAGAATTCCAGGTTGAGGCGTTTGTGAATGTTACCTGGGAAACAGAGCTGCGGCAGGGCTATGAGGTCAATGTTTTGCGGTACGCTGAGGTTATCTGAGACGACGGCTGCTGATTCATTGATTTTGCCTGAATCGCTGATGGTTGAAACAGGTCGGTCCCTCTTCTTAAACGAGCGTCTCCGCTGGGCTCTGCTGAAGGCCGGAGCGTGATCCTGAACAACACCGTTACTGGAACTCTCCTTCGTCACAAATGGTGGAGCGTGAACCTGCAGCACCTCCGCCTCCACCAGAAGCTCTTTGTCTTTACCCTGCAGCCAAACAACATGAACAAAGATAACATTTTGCATATACATGCTTTTATTATTATTATTGATGATGATTATTAATAAAATAAAATTTTATTTTATTTTTAATTATTGAAATTTCATGCATAAATACAGGATATTATCTAGATAAAACTTTTTACATTTTATGAATTTTTACGAAAATTTTACATAAAAAATAAAGAATATATATAAATTTTATTTATAATATATATATATATATATATATATATATAAATTATAGAAAATGTATATATTTGATATTAATAATGAAATCACATTTTATTTTTAATTTCTTTTTTACATTTTATGAATGATTATGAAATATATATATTTTAAATATATGTTGTATATATAAATTACAGAAAATGTATTATGCATATTATTGATATTAATAATGAACTCACATTTTATGTTTTTTTTTACATTGTATGAATTATGAATAATATATATATGTATTATATATATTATTGACATTAGTAATAAAATCACGTTTTATTTTTAATTTGTTTTTACATTTTTTTTATTTTATGAATTATTACTATTCATGATATATATTATGAATAACATATATCTTTTTAAATAAAGAAATAATATATATATATATGTGTGTTATATATGTTATAGAAAATTTATTATACATATTATTGATATTAATGAAATCACATTTTATTTGTAATTGTTTTACATTTTATGAATTATTATGAATAATATATATCTTTTTTAAATAAAGAAATAATATATATATTATTTATAATAATATGTTATATAAATTATAGAAAATGTATAATACATATTGATATTAATATATTAATAATGAAATCATTCTTTTTTTATATTTTATGAATTATTATAATATATATATATTAAAAGAATAATATAAAATAATAATATATATATTTATAAAGAAATAATATATATATATATACACACACACACACACACATATATTATAGAAAATGTATACCTATTATTGATATTAATAATGAAATCACATTTTATTTTTAATTATATATATATATATATATATATATATATATATTATACATATATTTTTTTATCATAATTATTATTAATTATTAATATAATTTAATACAGATTTTTATTGTTTTTTGCTCAACATTTTGCACAGAATGAACATGAATATTGAAATGAACAGTTTGAGATGTCTCACCAGGCATAGTTCTTTCAGACGTTCATTTGATACTCCGACCACCAAACACGCCTCCAACAGACCAGACGGGCCGTTATCCGCCATCAGAACCGCTTCTGTTCAGCTCTGGCCGTCAGTGATCATCCAGACACTCACAGGCAGTCTTCAGTCTTCAGTCTTCAGCTCCATTGCGGTTCTTCAACTTCCTCTAGGTCTGTTAAGTGGTCACAATGACTTCATCTGATGCTTCACCAGACATTTTTAGCATTACTGACTGAGGCAAGCATCACTATTACTATTGCTTATGGTTAGTGATGTGATTTCTAGAGACCTTGTCACAGAGACCTTGTGGGGGATTCTTTTCACTTCAAACAGGAAGAAAACACCTATCAACCACCAAGTATTATATTTAAAAATTCATGCAGATCAAAGGGAAGTTTGCTCATTATGTTGTGCAGAATTTCAGCCATAAACCATCACTGTGTAAGACGTATAATGTCAGCACATAGCTGATGTTTATCTGAGCTAAAGCTCCAACATCTCTTATCCGAGTCAAGGGATGAAGTGATTGATTCACATGTTATCACTGTGATCACAAAACTTAAGACTTCCCTGCCAAAACAAAAAAGAGAAAAAACTCAAATGCCAATGAGTTTTAGCTACATAATTTGATGTAATTCTGATTGAAACTGAGTGATTTTCTCCATTGGATGGCGTCAAGTACAACTACTTAAGAGAGTGTTTTAACATGAAAACTTTAGCCTCATCTTTAATTAGATATCTCTATCATAACAGTCTGATAGTCTGGCAGTCCTTGCATGCCCTGCTGTTTTTCCATCCGAATAACTGCATGCAATGGATCACTCCCAGTGTCAACATCTGCTTCTAGTCAGAATCTGGATCGAGATCAAACTAAGACTAGAACTGAATATGAAACTATGGCATTTTTACAGTTCTATCGACTCAGAGAGACCAAAGCATCTACTGTACGACTGTAAGTGCGTTCTGTTTACATGACATACACAATAGACGCTTTGGTCACTCTGATGCAACACAGACCCTGAGCCAGTGATTCTTGAGCCAGACCGGCGGGTGAAGTCACACAGTGACAGAGACAGCATTCATACCGCCGGAGAGAAGCTTGACAAAGACGTCAGACCAGTTGGGAAAAACCAAGAAAAGTGAGGTTTGTCATTCCTGAGCACATACCTCCTTCTGCTGAGCTAAACTTCATCTAAAACTACTTCAAACAACATTGCTATAATTCTTCTATTATATATGACCCCCTTTTTATGAATTAAAAATTCATAAAACACATTAACTTATCAAAAGTTTGAATTAAAGGTTGTTTTTTATGTTTTTTGAAAAAAAGTCTCTTATGCTCACCTAGGCTGTATTTACTGCATGAAAAATACAGTAAAAACAGTAATATTGTGAAATATTATTACAATTTAAAATAGCTGTTTTCTATGTGAAAATATAGTAAAATGTAATTTATTCCTGTGATTAAAGCTGAATTTTTAGCATAATTACTCCAGTCTTCAGTGTCACGCGATCCTTAAGAAATCATATACTGTATATGAACTTTATATAACTGTTTATATATAACTGTATACTCGCACTATATATATTAAGCTAAAATCTTGATATTGACAAAAGTTATCCTTGTTAACATCCAACTAACAACACAGTAAACGAATTTAATAAACAAAGGCATAAATTAATCTGTCTATTCTGTTACTAATTTTAGCTGGTTTAGCTTATTCTGTGAGATTTCATGCACTACTTCACATCTGCTCTCACTTTCTATGAGCCACATGCGCGTTCACAACCGAAACTAGAGAAAAACGCCTAACAGATTGAGTATAATCAGTTGTTACAATGATTAAACACACAATAAATGCTTCATATGATGCATGTATAATATAATCAAAGTTACATTATTGATCGTGTGTACAAAGATTCAATGTAACGCAGCAGGAGCAAAAAAAAAATTCATTAAGATTCAATAAAGATTATTAGTAAACAAACCTTCAGTGTCCGCTGCGACTTCTAGTGAGAAAGTGCGCTGTCAGTCACTTGTTGTGAGTTAAGAGTGAAAGAATAAAGCGAAACTGTTGATGTAGTGCAGATTTAGTTACAGAACACGCCTCGTTATGAACACGAGGCGGGATAAAGTTGCGAAGTGACCCGTCAAACTCTTTCTGAAATGATCTCTGATCCAAATGACCAAACCACACTATTGGAAAGGCTTAGCTCATGAATATGAATTAGATATTTCTGGCGTTGCTTGGTAACCTTTTAAAGCGTCCATTCAGATGATCTAATTAATATTCTTAAGTCTCGCCATCACTAAAACAGGATTTGCTATTCCGCCAACTGACTTAGCGCCCGCCTTTTCGGCCAATCAGGTAGGACTACAAGACGAACGTCACTTTACGTAATTAATATTAATATGCAAAGCGGTCGACGTAGTAGAATTCGTAAAATACTGACCAAGAGTAGAAAAAAACATTTGTTGGACTAAAAATCCAAATCCTCTCCACAATATCTCACGAACATTATAAAGTATATCTAAAATATGATTTTTAATTGGAGTAAGACGAATGAAGATCATCAATAGAGACTAACAAACATTGTATTTGTACATACTCTTGACTAGACACGTATTCAAACTCTAGACAAGTCCATTTTAAAGCTAAAGCGCCACCTAGTGTCTATTTTTGACTAAAGACCATCTTACTGCTCTCAAATTAAAAAGATTTTACTCTTACAAAAAACTATCATAACTCTTTCTTACAGCACCATGGTATTATGACTATGGGAATAAAACATTAGCATGGTATATTTTAAAATATATATTTCAGTATATATAATATTAATATTTGATGTTAACCAATATTTTTTGTAAGTGAAAGCTGAATTAATGTATTTTTTAATTAATTAAAATCTTCATAAATAAGATTTCATTGCAGGCAAAAGTAGAAACACTAAACGAAGCAGTAAACAAGTAATAAAAGTTCAGAAAGCTTTATCTATTGATATTACAAGAAAAAATTAAAAAAATATTATCAGTGAATAACAGATCATTTTATTTGGATTCTCAATAATGAATAGTTAAATTCTTCTCTTACAAAAACGGTTCATTCAAACTTTCCAGCTTGTTTTCTTGTAGTTCTACAACATCAAAACAATAAAATGATCATTATTAAAAAAATAAAAGTCACGAGTTTGTTTACACATAATATAAACACATCAAAATACCAATTCTTAAAACATAAAACCAACATAAAATACATATTAGGCTCCCAAAAGGGAAAATCACCAAAATGCAGAAGGTAAAACTATTTCCTAAAAATGGAAGTTCTTCTGCGATGTGGATATCTGATCTGAGATCAGGGAACATCAGCCTTCCTGGAAGCTGTAAGGAGTGTGTTACAGCTCACAAGATCAAAATAATTTGGCAAAAAAGCTGAGCGTAAAGACAATAGCAGCCTTATCTCAACAAAAACTGTTTAAACCTGATCTGTCTGATTTGAGCGACACAAACTCTTCACCTCTGTATCTGCACTAAAGACACAAAGCATAATCAGCTCAATATGTAATGCAACTAACGTCTCTGTACAATAACGACTGGTTTCCAGTGGTTCTATATGTCACATCCTTCCATCGGCCGAGGATGAGGATGAAGACGTTGAATTCATGTCCTCCTCGTTGGCGCCGCACGTGTCCACCAGACAGATCAGGCAGCTGGTGACGGGAAAGGCGCGGACTTTACTAGACACCACCCATTTGTCCGTCTCTGTGTAATACTCCATGATGTGGCCCAGACGGCCGACCCCCTGAAACCCGGCCAGCACGTAGATCACAGAGCCCACGGCCGCACACTTCACCGTCACGCCCCTCCACGGCATCGGTGACGCCATCTTCCACTCATTACTGCCGATCTCGTAGAACTCCACCGAGTCCAGACCACCTGAGAGGAAACACGGCCATTACAGATCGCAAACATACTGCGCTGACCTCTGCTGGCAGCCTCATAATGCCATTATACTTCACCAAATTGATGTGATTAAGCTCATAATCGTGGCAATCGTAATCGTAGTAAAACGTGGTGATTTTAATCCCAATAAACGGGGCATGTAAACACTTTAATCACATCTATTTCACTCGTGCATTTGTAGGGTGCTGAAGAAACTGAGCTTGTGTTGATAATGTTGCATTAGTGCTGTCAAATGATTAATCGCGATTAATCGCATCCAAAAAAAAGTTTGTGTTGACATAATGTGTGTGTGTGTGTATTTTTATTATGTATACATAAATATATACATGCATGTGTGTGTATTTAACAAAAATATATTATATTTATATATATATATATATATATTATATATACACACATGTAAATATTTCTTAAATATATACATGCATGTGTGTGTTTTTATATACATAATAAATATACACAGTACACACACATATATTATGTAAACTTTTATTTTGGATGCGATTAATTGCAATTAATCGTTTGACAGCATGTTGCACGACATGAATATAATTCAGTATATTGATGGTCGAAAACATTGAAATGGAGACTTTTTTAGACGTGTCACCCCAAAAAAGAAATCACTGAATATATAATTATATGTTTTATTATATTATTATTATAATATTTATATAATTATATATTAGTGCTTATATATTTATATATTATATTATATATAATTATTAATATATAATTATATGTTAGTGCTGTCAAAATGATTAATCGTGATTAATTGCATCTAACAGAAGTTTGTATATATGTATATATATATATATATATATATAAACTTTTATATTAGATGTGATTAATCATGATTAATCGATTTGACAGCACTAATATATATACAAAGACTACATTAATTCATTTTAAAATAATAGATTAAAAAATTCAAATAAAGTGAAAAGTCAAATAAAAATATTACTAAATAAAATAAAATGAAATAAACAGTGGTTTAGGTTAAAAAAAAAAGTACGGAATTGTAAATATAAAATATTATACAATTAAATTTTAATTAATTTTTTTCTACTTATTATGTACTCAAGGTTTCTTGCACCAAAAACATCTGTAATTTAGGTAACTCTGTTACTCTGTAACATCTGTAACTCTAGGTTACCTATTTACTAATCTAGTATTTTAAAATTAAAATACTAATAATGGCATTGTATTCTATGAATATTGTTGGATAAATTCTCTAGGGAAATGTCACTTTGAATAAAAGCAAATGCTGAATGAATCCATGTAAATTGTAAATCAAATGTAAAATGATAATGTCATTGTAATATTTGCATATTGATCTTTCTTGCATGTAGTAATCATCTATAACAGCCTTTCCATTGAAGACAGAGTTGTAAAACACACGTGTGCTACACATCATGATGAGACCTAAACCTAAACATGTCTAAAGCAGCACTGCTACTTCCTTCAAGAAATCAAAATCTTGTAGAAAACAATGTGTTATTTTGTCTGTCACAGCAGATGCTTGTGCCTGATTAGAAATCATCATCATCCCAGGGCTAGCAGGAAGATTAATACATTAAAATAAACAAAATATTGGCAGGAGAAGTAAACTTATGAACATAAAAACATACCCAGTGTGTTCTGCCCGCCGACGGCGTATATTCTTGAGTTCACCACCACCAGGCCGTGATTCTTCCGGGCCTCACGCATCCCACAGAGAACCCTCCACCTGAAACCACACAACACACACTCTTAAAGAGACAGACGCCTGAATCTGGGTCATTTCTTCAGAAGACGCAGATCAGGGAATCCACAAACTCTTTTGTGAGCTGAACCCCTTTAACCCTACTATTGCATCAAATCGACGCATAAACAATTATTTAAAAATCCATAGATTTTAGTACAGGAAAAATTTGCAAATGGATAAAGACTAATAAAATACACATAATTTTATATTTTTTAAGAGATATAACCATTTAAACTAAATTGTTACACATTTCGCATTCAAAATATTTCCATCTGAGATCAAGTTCAAGTTAATATTTCAATAATTTAACAACACATTTGCACGTTCACGGATCACATGGCATGCATTAAAACAAATAAAATATTTCATCTTTTAAAAAAAGTGTTTTATTTTGATTGTTTTTATTTTACAATTATTTATTTATTTAAATAGTACATTTTTATGATTTAATTATTAGCTTTTTATCAACTCACGAACCTCAGTTTATAGTTAATATACTTTTATTATACTTTTATAGTCTTTATAAACACTTTCTTAGTGCTTGACAGCCCATTTATAGAGAAGTATAGAAAAGAGCAAAAGTACATCACGACATGATGGTAAGTAAATGATGCAGTGCTGTTATTGTTAACTAAAATGATTAAAAATCGTTTTTAATTAATTAAAATAAATTTGAAATGAAATGAAATATAAATATTAGATGAAAAACTTACATTTAAAAACATTTAACTGCAAAAAAGTTTATAAGTACTAAAATGACTTAATCTTACTAAACAAACTAAAACTGATAATAAAATAAATGAAAGCTAAATAGAAATATAAAAAAGTTATAAAAATGACAAAAGCGCATAACAAAACTACTAAAACTTAAACTACAATTAAAATGAAAACTGAAAATATAAAAATAAAAGCTAATTCAAAATAATCATAAATACTATAATAGTACATAAATAACACAAAAATAACAGTAGAGTTGAGAATTCACATTTTTAGGTGAACTATCCCTTTAAAACTCTCATTAAAGGGTTATTTCTTATTTCACCCAAAATTTCTGTCATTAATTCCTCACCCTCATGTCGTTCTATACCCGTAAGT
This sequence comes from Mylopharyngodon piceus, assembly GCA_039654765.1. Classification (NCBI taxonomy): domain Eukaryota; kingdom Metazoa; phylum Chordata; class Actinopteri; order Cypriniformes; family Xenocyprididae; genus Mylopharyngodon; species Mylopharyngodon piceus. The sequence goes on along the minus strand of CM077448.1, from coordinate 18,722,053 downwards.
CCTTCGTTCATCTTCAGAACACAAATTAAGATATTTTTGATGAAATCCAAGACCTTTTTGTTTTGTTTTTGCGCACAAAAAGTATTCTCGTCACTTCATAACATTAAGGTTGAACCACTGCAGTCACTTCGACTGTTTTAATGATGTCTTTAGTACCTTTCTGAACCTTGAAAGTGTTGATTATATTGCTGTCTATGGACGAGTCATATACCTCTCGTATTTCATCAAAAATTTGTGTTCTGAAGATGATCAAAGGTCTTACAGGTGTGGAACGACATGAGGGTGAGTAATTAATGACAGAAATTTTCATTTTTGGGTGAACTAACCCTTTAAAACTCTCATTAAGGTGAGGTGTCATAAATCCCAGCATACGCACTCTTCAGTGCTGGGGTCGTAGACCTCACAGTCGTTGAGGACCCTGCCGGATACGTTGTTTCCCAGACTCCCTCCGCAGACGTAGATGAGCCCGTTGGCCTCAACTGAACCGTGACTGCAGCGCGGCATCAGCATGTTGGGCTTCGTCTGCCACGTCTCCGTGCGCGTGTCATAGCACTCAAACAGATTCAGAGCTGAACTTCCTGTCAACACGATAAAGATTCACTTTTCATTTTCTCTCCATAAACCCCTCAAATCCAAACCCATGGGACAGTGTGGACAAACTCACCCACTTCCGAGCCTCCGGAGGTGTAGATCTTTCCTTTAGAGGCACAGGCGGCCAGGCTGTCCCGTGGATTTGGCGGCCCGAGTTTGGAGTACCAGCTGTCCTTCACCACGTTGTAGCAGTCCATCCGTTTGATGGGGAAGAGCTGAGAGCCACCCAGGATGTACACCACATTGTCCCAGAACACGGATGTGGCATCCCGCCGCTTCTCAAAGGGGCAGCGAATGTCCGTCCAACTGTGATCCTGAAACACGGATAACACTCAGTGACGCAGGATAAGGATTTTTAAAAATAATTTTATAGAGACTCTGATTATATGAACCAAAACATTTATATTCTTTACAATTTTTATGACTTTATGATTTTTATTTTATTATTTTAATATTTTTATTGGGGAAGAAAAACCCTCCATAGTCAGTGATCTCAGTCCCAGTGGTTTGTGATTGCAGGATAAGGGTTTTTTTTTTAAGGATCTTTTTATAGAGACTTTGGTTACATAAAATGAAAAAAATGTATTTCTTTATTTATTATTTTCATGACTATGGTTTTATTTATTTTATTATTTTAACATTTTTATTGCAAAAACACTAATTATAAAATAATAATTATATAAATAAAATATTTTTAAAAATAATTTTATAGAGACATAAATTACATAAATTGGAAAATTGGTTTTATTCATCAAAGATTTTTAAAATTTCATGACTTTTTGATTTTATTTCACCATTTTAACATATTTATTGAAAAAAAACAGTGTTTATTTCAAAGAAATAAAATAATATATAAAATATTATCAGTTTTTCATGGTTGTGGATGTATTGTTCTATTATTTTAATATTTTATTGTAAAAAAATGAATTAATAAAAAATACATATTTAAAAAATAATTCTAGTATTTCCATGGCTGTGGATTTCAATCCCAGTGGTTTATGTTGCAGGATAAGGATTTTGTAAAATCATTTTATAGACATTTACAAAATATATATTTATTAAAGACTTTTTTTATCATTTTATAGAGACTTAGATTACAAAAAGTGAAAAAATTTATATTTATTAAATATTATATTAATGTTTTTTAATTCATTTCATTTTTGTTTTACCTTTTTATTGCAAATAAAAAAATGTAATAATTACATACATAAAATATTTCCTGTTTTTCCATGATCTGCCAGTCTTGTTGGCATGATAAAGCAGCTCCTCTGATTATTGTGAGCGTTACCTTCGGGTTAAAGTAACGGCAGGACTGCGGCTGCGAGCCTCCGAACAGAGCAATGCGGTAGTCGTGTTTCTTGCGACGGGGTCGACTGCTCTCGCCCAGCTCCTCGCGGTCCTCTGGAGACAGCAGATGATAACGCATCCCACCTGAAAACACACACACACACACACACACACACACACACACACACACACGCCGTCATCTCAAATCTTAAGAATTACTCCTGAGAGAAGATCTTATAGGACTACATTTAGATGATGAAAACAATAATTACACAAATATTTATAAAAAAAAAAAATCAAAGATTATATGAAATTATTTTAATATGATCACTGAATATAATATTAATATTTTAATTTTTGTAATCAAAAATTTTATATAATTACATTTTTAGATGAAAACCACAGAAATCAAGTAAAAAAGCGTAATAAAAATAATAATACGTCAAAATAAAATAAAATAGAAAACAGATAAAACAAAAAAAGAACATTTTAATAATTAATATAATAAAGTGTTGGTAACTCACAGATGACCATTTTCAGGCACTCTGGGTTGTCCTGGATCAGCGGTTCGGCTTGGACGGTCTTACTGAGGAAGTTTTTGGAGACGAGGGGGAATCGCACCTTCCCCAGAATGTCTACGATGTACTGCTGTCGATTCAACACGTCGTACTTCAGCCACCGCACCGCTGCGTCGTATATCTGTACGATCACACATCAACATGTAACTCATGCCAGTAAACACGGCTCATTTCCCAGCCATCCCGCGTGCTCTGACCTGATCTTCGGCTCGGACGGTCAGCGTGTCCTGCTGGAGCAGGTGTGTCACCTGTTTAACGTCCAGCTGCAGAAACTCGTCCATCTTATAGACGTCTGTGAAGTGCTGGTGGATGAAATCATCTGCCGACACCTTCAGCTCGGGACAGTTCAGACACTCGGCCAATGCGCTGATGCCTTACGGAAAACAACCAATCACAACAGCTGCTGTATGAAGAGGCACAATACTTCACTGACCATTTCATTTTCTACCATTGTTAGCATTTTTAAATGTAAGTTATAATTCACCTGAAGCTTGTCAAATTTTTGATTAAAGCTTCAACGTGAACACTGATTTAAAAAAAAAAACACATATAAAACATTTTTATAATATCAGATTTATAATATCAACAATAATAACCTACAGAGATACATAAATGTAATATATATATATATACATAAATTACATGCAATTATTTGTATCAATTTTTATGTAAATTATGTAAAGATTTATAATTAATAAATATAAATATTTAAAATATTTTATTATTTAAATATGTAAAAAAAATGTATTAACTAAAGTACATTTAAATTTACCTATTATATATTTTTTTATAATTACAAGTAGTTATCTTGTAAATAGAAATACAATAGAAAAGAGAAATAAAAATTAAATAAACATGAAAAAATACATTTCAAGACATAATATAAGATATCATATCATATTTATAATATATAATAAATTTCAACACAAATTAATAAAAATAATTATTAAATATAATTATTTAAAATATTTTATAAATATGTAAATAGTTTATTTTATTAAATAAGTAATTATCTTGTAATTAATAGAAACAAAATAGAAAAAAGGAGACTGAAATTAAATAAACATGAAAATAAAAATACATTTCAAGACAAATGTAAAAAAATGTATAAATATAAATATTAAAAAATATTATATCACTTAAAAATATGTAGAAAGTTGTTTAAAATTGTTTTACAATTAAAGTAAACATAAATTTACCTATTATCTATTTTCAGTTTATGGTAAGACATTATTTTTAGTAAATTTTATGCATTTTATATACATTTTAAGTATGTAAAGATATCGCAGATGATATGATGCCATATTTTATTAAGCATACGTCAGATATCTCAGATTATATGATGCATATGTCAGATCTCATAATATATGACGCATATATCAGGTCAGATATAATTGCAGATTTATAATATCAGCAATAATAACTCACAGAAACATATAATTATCTTGTGATTAATTAAATAGACATGAGAACAAAAATAAATTTGAAGACAGTGAATGGCAGAAATTTTCCACAGAAAAGATGGCGGCGTCTCACCCAGACAGTTGGTGGCGTCCACCTGCTCCTTCAGGAAGTCCACACACATCTTCTTCACCGGTTCAATCTGGTACTGGTTAGCAGCGTTCAGCAGAGACTGAACATTATTACTGTTCACTGAGATTCTGAGATCACATCAATACACAAACGGCATGTTTTAGAGAGCAGTTGCTCATATAAATGCGTGTGTAAGATATGCTGCTATTGTCTCACCGTGCCGTGTAGACAAACTCCACCAGCAGCTCGATGATCTCTGGTTCTGCTCCTCCAAGCTCCACCTCATGATTTGTGGCCTCCATCATACTGGCTGCACATGCAAAAGCATCAGGATTACATGCTTACATGCTTCTGTGAGCAACTGGAAACATCTGTTTGATTAGCTAAACCAGCTGGTTCTCCAGTCATATTTGTGATTGCACCGGTGTGTCGTAACGGGTCATAAAGTGTTTCTTACATGTGAACATGAGGTTGAAGAAGTGGCTCGCGGCCGCCAGCACTACTCTGTGTGCCAGGATGTGCTTCCCATCCACCACCAGGATGACATCACAGAGGATCCCCTAAACACAGGTCAAAGGTCACACAGTGCATTAGAGACAATAAACGCACAGGCATGCGTAGATATTGCTTTAAATTATGATTCTGATTATTTTTTTAAATTGTCCAAACAATTTATCTTATTACCACAATCATTCTGCACTGACTATTCTATGTTCTCATTATTACAAAAACATTGCAACTAAAAATTAAAAATTAATAAAAAGAATGAATATGTAAAATATTTTAGCATTTAAAAATGTATAAGTAAACATTTATATGTATGTGTATATATATAATATAAATGAATATGTATGTAAAATATTTTATCATTTAAAAATATGTAAAAAAGTAAACTTTATATATTTATATGTATGTGTGTGTATATATATATATATATATATATAGCAGACATATTAGATTTATAATATCAGCAATGACCCACAGAAAATAGAAAAAAAAATAGAAAAAAAATTAAATAGGCATTTAACTTCAAGACAAATGAATAAAAATAAATAAAAATATTTAAAATATTTCATTATTTAAAAAAAAAATATATATATATATATGATAAAAATTAAATAAAGTAAAAATAAATGTACCTATTATCTATTTACAGTTTATGGTAAGACATTACTTTTAGTAAATTATATGTAAAGTATGTAAAGATATCGCAGATGATGCGCATGTTAGATATATCAGATTACATGATGCATATGTAAGATCTCATAATATATGACGCATTTTAGATATCTCATATTATATGATGAGCATATCACATACGTCAGGTTATGTCATGCACATGTCAGAAACTTCGATGAAAATCCGATGATATTTACCTGTTTCCTCAAGTTATTCATCACTCCCATGATATTGGACAATAATCTGTACTCCTCTTTGGATGCAATCTTCTTCTCGTTTTTCTTTTTGGGTCCTAGTGTCTTCTCGCATGATGTGGAGGCCATGCTTAACATGCTTATGTATATGATTAGAACGCTTATTTAATAAACACACAAAGCCTTTCCGTGCGGCTCTGTATGTAAATATGAAAGATAGGAATGATGTGAAGGAAGTGACAGGATTTAACGATGGCCGCCTTCGAAAGGATGCAATAAAAGTCCCTATCAATTTTGAAGTAAAAAAAGGACTATAAATAAATGGCCCTTTTAATCTCCAAACAGAAGATTTTTTCAGTCTCTTTGAGTATTTTAAGTACACTAATAGTTTTTTGAGAAAAGTTTATTTAATAAGGGGATACTATTGGAGATTCTCAGTGACTTGAATGATGGGAAGTAAGTGTATGTCAATATGGCTGCGTGTCAAAATAAAAGTCCCACTTCAGGTTCGACCTCAACAGCAAATATATAAACTGATCTTTCAGTGATCAACAGTTTTTTTGTTTGTTGGTTTGTTTGTTTGTTGTTGTTGTTGTTGTTGTTTTTGTGTACATATGTATTGATCTTTTGGAAAATGGGTTATGGTTATTTTCTATTATATGATTAGTGATTACAGATCTGATATAAATACATATGTTATCTTTATTATATAAATTGTTTTGGTTTCTTTTAATAGTTTTTAAACACTTTTTACACAGGTTTAAATTTAATAAGAGCAAGATGTGTTTTTTAAAGTATTAAAAGCACCAGTTCACTATATAATTCTGATTTAAAAAAAATAACCAGTTAATGAAATAGATCAATTCATAAAGCATTAAGTCATTATCTACTGCACTACAAACATGTAAATTATGAGAATATTAGCCTACCTGTATTATAATGTCATGTTATGTACACTAGGTGTCAGTGTTAAAACAAGTTTTTATATTAAAATCTGTGCATTAGTCAGTATTAAAAGGAAGACAAACCGGATGTCTAAATTAATAAGCAAAGGTGCTAATAAGGAAAAGGAAATTCATGGCTCTCGTTTGACAAACAAATTGGACGTTTTTACATTTGTAGCTACCTTGTGAAAATAATTTGTCATAAAACAAGAGGAAAATTTCATAACATGAAGGAGGACCATGCAAAAACATTCTTTATTTTCATTTATGCATGATTACAATCTCTTTTCTTTCCCTCCAGCACAAGTGTATTGGTGTGTAGTTATTTGATGGGTTGAGGTGAAAGTGTCAGGGCCATTCAGGGCCAATTACATGAAACCCAATACTTCTGAGGCTTAACGCCTGGAGTGCGGACGGATACAGCGTTTGCATTTATCTTTTGACTCGACATGGAGAGTTTTACATAAGAGAAGACATGCCGGGCTCTTGTCTGTGTTTAATGAGGTAGAGGAGCCTGTCTTTGGGTCTTAACAACAAGACCTCTCTGAGGTGGCCTTATTACGCCAACCAAAGAGAGCAGAACGCTCCGGCCCGGCTTAATTTCTGAAAGCTTTAATTTGAACACCCTGCCGTCAGATGTCTGAGAAGCGATTAGTTCTGTCTTCTCATCCACCTGTACAGAGAAGGAGGGCTGAACACGTCTGGAGGTTGTTCTCGCTGTCTGGATCATCTGAAAACTGCCAATGGTTGAATTGATCAGATTTTTCTTCTAATAAACAAAGAATCATTCAAACAGCCCTGGATTGTGTTCAATTAAACCCAAAATGCTCTTTCTTTGAGTAGACAGATACATGTGAATGTATAGTTTCAACCTTTTTGGCAGGAAAAAAATCATGTTGCACAAAATTTGTTGAGATAACATTTCGGTCATGCGGCCTTCGTCAGGCATTTAAACCTGACAGGATTTAAAAATTGTTGATTACATTCAAGAGAATTTGCTTTTCTTCTACAGGTTTTTGTCCCTTGAATTTATGCAAATGTATTCAGATTAAATCCAATCCACTGTAAAAACATTTGCACCTTTTGGCAGCCAAATACTGTGTCGATATTCAATGGCTCACATGGTCTCTCAAAAAGGCATTGAAAGAGAAAGAGATGGAGAAGAGGACAAAGCAATTGAAACGACCTCTCGTTGCATTTTTGGATCCTGAAGAGGAAAGCATAACACATACACATATTTTCAGTGTTTTTCCCATCTGTGGGAGAATCTGTTTCTGCAGTTTTATTGCGGCTGAAGGCAACAGCAGCTCGAGGAGAAGCGCTCGCTTTGAACCCTCTGAGCTGGACGTGAAAAACGCCCCGTTGTCCTATTGATTCCCATCTGTGGGAGTTTTTGTTGTCATCTGCTCTTTAAAGGGGTTTTTCCTCCTTATCTTTTTATAAAGTCGATTCCCATTAGGCAGCGAATCATTCCTCAAAAACTGAGATTTTCAGGCTTAAGATCTAAAGGCCCAAAAAAAAAAAAGGATGAGGATGGTTGCATAACCTGCAGAAAGAGATGGAGGGAGACAGACAGAAAGACGGACGGACGGACGGATGGACAGACAGACAGATAGTCAGACAGACAGACAGATAGATAGATA
>CM077448.1:18671604-18711604 GCA_039654765.1 Mylopharyngodon piceus | reverse complement strand
CCTCAATGAGGCGTGCAGGCCTCTGTCGGCAGAAATTAATTACCAAACGACTTCTGCAATTGTTGGAAAGCAAAGGGGCGAGTTATTGTGTTCATGAGCGGCGTCGGTCTGGGAGTCGCTGTGAGCTGGATGTTATTTCTGTGTTTTCCACACATCACCTCTCCAGTGCCACAGCCGTCACTGCGCTCGGCGCCAACTCACACGCCCGGGAAACTGTGAAAGCCTTTCTCTAACAAGCTGCCTGGATTCCACATGAAAGCAAACAGAAGGACCGCTCCGCAAACTACAACCGCTCCATTTACATATCTCCATTCCCAAAGAGACCGCTGGCTCATTATGAAGGGAGAAATAACAGAAGATAATAATAATAAAGTGGAATTTTTTTCCACAGGCAAAATGATGCAACAGCATGTTGGTCGAGCCGCTGTCACAACAAGTTTCACATTTCAGAGCCACATGTGAGACTGCAGTGGACTGTTTGCAGTTAATGCAGCTCCTCCTGGAAGGGAACGGCACCGGCCCTCTGGGGAAAACACAGTTTACCATCATTTAAAGTCAACAAGAAATCAAAATTTACCATTTACTTTCTCAATACATGTTCCTTGGATGATTCATAAGTGCACGATTTACCAAATCTACTTCTGAAATAACATATTTTTGGCAGACGTCAAAATAATGTCATCATCATCATCATTATCAAGATTTTCGTCATACACAATTCCATAACAATTATTCATAATTTTACATATTGACTGAAAAAGGTGTAGGCCGAAGCCTTATTTTACCTATCCTTTTTTTAATGTCTTTTTTTTATTACTTCCACTAATAAATTCAATCTATACAAAAAGATGCAAAACAAAACAATTAAGACAAAATTTCTTAAGAGCTTTATACATAATACAACTGTTTCAAGTATTTCATAGCCTATATATATATATATATATATATATATGAAATATAAAAGGATCATTTAAAAGTCAACAAAAAATATTATATATATATATATATATATATATATAATATTTTTTGTTGACTTTTAAATGATCCTTTGACAGATATCTTTATATTTTAAACATCTACTATTATATTTTTTTTCTTTGCCCTTATTTTTTTAAAAAAAACGTGTGCATTTCCCTGAGTTTATATGGACTCTTTCACAATTCAAACAGCTTTTGAATACATTTTGGATTTATATGTCACGTGAGAGAAGGAAATGCCTCCATCGCGCTATGATTGGATATGTTCGGTTATGATTGGATATGATTGGTTCGTGCGATAAATCCCGCCTCTTGTTTTCGTGTGCGTTCTCGAATCGGCCTAAACGAAGACAATGATGGCGTTAATGGGAAGATTAATTTAAAAAGCAAGTAAACAACTGTCAATTGGATATCACCACTTTATGTTTTAGTGAGCCAATCAGCTTGGGGAAATTAAAGGTGCATCTTCGTGTTTGTGAACCGTGTGTTACAAGCTTGATTACTACTGAAAATAAGCTGAAAAACAAAAAACTGAACATTAGTTCACAAATAATATATACTGTTTAAATTGTTACTGCCTTTAGTTATTTTTTTTTAAATAAATGTAACACCCTTTCTATTCCGTCATCATTATCGTAATTTTAGCATTCATTTGCTGATTGCTAAATACCAGCAGTCAAATATCTAGCTGGTCACTGTTTTAGGCTGCTGTTGTAAAGTCTTTTTCTTTAGTAATTTAATGCCAGTCAACATTAAATTGCTTACATCAATAATTAAAAAATAATGATAGATGTGAAAGATAAACATGCTCATTCTCCACATCCTGCTCTTAAAGCTTCCTCAGAAGTGAGTGCCGGTAGTGTTTCAGGACGGAAGCACATAATGCACTGCAAACTATTCAGATCCGACTCCATTCTGACACACACACACATTACACCATCACATCACTTCAGGAGGAGAAAATTAAGTCTTGTCCTTGACGGTTTTTCCTTTTTTTCACTCTGAAATCAGTAAAATGGGCTGCGAATGTCACTTCATGACTGCTTGCTTTGGATAAGACACCATTCAGAATCACATTTACATCTCAAAAGCTTCAGTGATTCACATGAAAACACAATGATAGTGAGTCATTTTTTTCACCATAAAACTATTATTGATGACAAACTCATGCAAGTTGTTGTTCATGCAATGACTCAGTTGTAGTTTTGTGAGGTCTACTTCTATTTTCTCATTTTCTTCTGTTACGTAACGTGACATTTTATGTCTTGTCTGTATTTTACCTCACAGTATCATCTTCCTGCCTTTGACATTTTGCTCTATAGTCTTTGATATCATGATGTAATGGTGTCATGGGCAGTTTAGATGGATATGTTATTTTTAGTGGTGTTTGCTTAGGTAAGTGTGATTATTACTATGTATGTGATCAAGCCTCTAACAATAAGTATTAATTCTGAGTGTGTGCGTCACCTAGCAACCCCCTAGAACACCTTCGCAACCACCCAAACATTGTAGCAACTACCTAACAACTACCCAAGCATCGTAGCAACTACCTAACAACCACTTCAAACACCTTAGCAATCACTCAGAACACCTTTAGCAATTACCTTGCAGCCCCTCAGAATGAAAAAATGAACGTGCAACCACCCAAACACCTCAGCAACCTAACAATCACCCAACTCAAAACACCTTGGCAACCCCCTAACAACCAACCAAAACACCCTAGCAAACATCCAAACACCTTAGCAGCCATCTAACAACTACCCAAAACACCTTGGCAACCCCCTAACAACTAATCAAAACACCCTAGCAAACATCCAAATAGCTTAACAGCCATCTAACAATCACCCAAAACAGCTTAGCAACCCCCTAACAACCACCCAAACACCTCAGCAACCTAACAATCACCCAACCCAAAACAACTTGGCACCCCCAACCAAAACACCCTAGCAAACATCCAAACACCTTAGCAGCCATCTAGCAACCACCCAAAACACCTTAGCAACCCTCTAACAACCACCCAAAACACATTAGCAACCATCCAAACACCATAGCAGCCATCTAACAATCACCCAAAACAGCTTAGCAACCCTATAACAACCACCCAAAACACCTTATCAACCATCCAAACAGCTTAACAGCCATCTAACAATCACCCAAAACAGCTTAGCAACCCCATAACAACCACCCAAACACCTCAGCAACCTAACAATCACCCAACCCAAAACACCTTGGCAACCCCCTAACAACCAACCAAAACACCCTAGCAAACATCCAAACACCTTAGAAGCCATCTAGCAACCACCCAAAACACCTTAGCAACCCCTAGCAACCACTGAAAAAACCTTAGCAACCATCCAAATAGCTTAACAGCCATCTAACAATCACCCAAAACAGCTTAGCAACCCCCTAACAACCACCCAAACACCTCAGCAACCTAACAATCACCCAACCCAAAACAACTTGGCACCCCCAACCAAAACACCCTAGCAAACATCCAAACACCTTAGCAGCCCTCTAGCAACCACCCAAAACACCTTAGCAACCCTCTAACAACCACCCAAAACACATTAGCAACCATCCAAACACCATAGCAGCCATCTAACAATCACCCAAAACAGCTTAGCAACCCTATAACAACCACCCAAGACACCTTAGCAGCCACGTAACAATCACCCAACCCAAAACACCTTGGCAGCCCCCTATAACAACCAACCAAAACACCCTAGCAAATATCCAAGCACCTTAGCAGCCATCTAACAACCACCCAAAACACCATAGAAACCCCCTAACAACCATCCAATACCTTAGCAGCCACCTAACAATCACCCAACCCAAAACACCTTGGCAACCCCTAACAACCAATCAAAACGCCCTAGCAAACATCCAAACACCTTAGCAGCCATCTAGCAACCACCCAAAACACCTTGGCAACCCCCTAACAACCAATCAAAACGCCCTAGCAAACATCCAAACACCTTAGCAGCCATCTAACAACCACCCAAAACACCTTAGCAGCCACCTAACAATCACCCAACCCAAAACACTTTGGCAACCCCCTAACAACCAACCAAAACACCTTAGCAAACATCCAAACACCTTAGCAGCCATCTAACAACCACCCAAAACACCTTAGCAACCCCATAACAACCACCCAAAACACCTTAGCAACCATCCAAACACCTTAGCAGCCACCTAACAATCACCCAACCCAAAACACCTTTGCAACCCCTAACAACCAACCAAGACACCCTAACAAACATCCAAACACCTTAGCAGCCACCTAACAATCACCCAACCCAAAACACCTTGGCAACGCCCTAACAACCAACCAAGACACCCTAACAAATATCCAAACACCTTAGCAGCCATCTAACAACCACCTAAAACACATTAGCACCCTCCTAACAACCACAAAACCACCTTTAAAAAACCACATTAGCAACTATCCAAACACCTTAGCAGCCATCTAACAATCACCCAAAACAACTTAGCAACCATCCAAACACTTTAGCAGCCACCTATCACTCAAAACACTTTGGCAACCCCTTAACAACCACACAAAACACCTTAGCAACCATCCAAAAACCTTAGCAGCCACCTAACAACCACCAAAACACCTTAACACTCATCTAACAACCACCCAGAAACCAGTAACCACTTAACAATCAACTAAAACACTTTAGCAACCACCCAAAACACCTTAGCAACCCCCTAACAACCACCCAAAACACCTTAGCAACCACATTAATTGTCTTAGTAACCCCCAGCAACATCCTCACATTGTGGTGGCTGGTTTTGCACAGGTAAACACACCTCAAATGAATATATGTCTTGTCAGCACTTTACAGCACGGTTTTAACTTGTCTTTGACAGTCTTTGATGGCATAATTTAACAGCGTCTCAGCCGGTTAATCCATATATAGTTTTCATTAGATTGTTCTCGTCAAACTACAGGTATGTCACATTTTGCAAACACATGCCGAATGTGTGGAGAAACAGAGTTTTTTTTTTTTCACTCTTTGCTCACACCTCAAGTTTTCTACAAGCAGAAGGAAGACAAGAAACAAAGCGAGAGCCGGAGAGAAACAGAAGAAGACAGGAAATGAGAAGAGAAAGGGAGAAAGCAGGCAGAAGGTGCCAAATGGCATGTTTGCTTGCTATAAACAGACACATTCAGGCGTGCTGGGTTTGAGTAAACATGAGCGCACCAAAGGCTTTTCCATCAGAAAAACACTCCCGACGAGCGCGGAGAGGAATTAGACACATGCACTGAAGAGCTGAACGCTTTCACAGAGGTCAAACACTGTTCATCAGATTAACAACAACTGAGAAACTGAATCAAATGACACCAGCCTCACTGAACACACGGGCTGTGTGCAGAATAAAACGCTAGCATACTAAACACTGTGCACTATTAAACATTGGTATGTGAAACTGCTGTCACATGACCTCGATACATGCTGCATTCAGTGAGTGTCCAGTCATCATCACAGAAAAAATGTCATTCTATAGCAGGCATCATAAAAGACATCTCTTTAATATCTTTAAAGACTTTTAGGAGTGATCTCAATATGAACTCAAACATTTCTCATCAAATAACCTGAGCCGCTGTCCACATTAATTCATTAGTGAATGACAATTTGTGTCTATTTTAAAATAATAAAAAAAAAAAAATAAAACATTCATAAACTTAAGTTTATTTCAGCTAGTTCCAAAGGCAACATTTCTCATTTTTATTTAGTTTATCTTGATGCACTAAAATAACTAAAACTGAAATAAAAATGAATAAAAACTATATAGACATTTTTTAAATAATAAAAAAAACTAATAAAAATGACAACAAAATTACTAAAAATCTAACTAAATTTAAAATGAAACCAGAAAATAGAAAAATAAAAACTAATTCAAAATATTAATATAATATAATTAATATAATAAAAACAGTAATAACATCTTAATGATACTAAAATAACACTGAGTTTTATTGAGTTCATTGAATTGGGAGATACAATATACAGTATTGTTATTGTTAATTAAAATTACAACTATTTTTAAAAAATCATTAATTGAAATAAATAAAAATAAATAAAATAACACAAATGTTAAATAAAAAACTTGAATGTTGCCTTAAGTGAAAGTTGAATTACAAAATTACTGAAACTAAAACTGAAATAAAAATAAATTAGGCTAAGCTAAATAGAAATATTAAAAAACCAAATAAAATTACTAAAACAAAATAAATTAAAGCTAAATAAAAATATTAAAAAATGACAAAACTAAAATTACAAAGAAACCTGAAAATATAAAAACAAAAGATAAATCAAAATAGTAATGAATACTATAAAAGTATATAAATAACACAGGTAACACTTTAGATTAGGGAACATTATTCACTATTAACTAGATGCTTATAAGTATGCATATTACTAGGATATTGGCTGTTTATTAGTACTTATAAAGCACATACTAATGCCTTATTCTTGATCCCTTAACAGTTAATAGTGAATATGTGTTCCCTATAAGTGTACCATAAGACTAAAATAACACTGCAGGACACTATTATTCACATTCTGAGGAAACTCAGTACAGTATACATCAAAAATAGTACAAATGTGCACTGAAGAGATGCAGTATTTCAGTACCTTCATCACGGTTTCATATGGTGTCATTTCTCCAGTTATTTGGATAATAAATACAGAGGTTATTGAGTTGTGTTGTGCATTTGGGAAAAGCTTTTTTGCTCAAAACAGACAAAGCCTCTAGATTTAGCCGTCAACCTAAAATAGGTTCTGCTGTGTGTGTGTGTGTGTGTGCGGTCTGAACGTGGAGTTTACACACTCCAGCAGCTCCATCAAAATGCTTCAAACGCTCGCTGTGATTTTCCAGCCTGTCAAGCTCCTCAAGATCACTAATTGCAGAGATCACTTAAAAATTTGAGACAGCATATTTTAGCATGCAGAGGGTTTGAAGTCCTGTGAGATTTTATGCCCATGAGATTCACAGATTCGTGCTGTTAAAACACGAGTGTGTTGCCATGGAGGACTCGCACAACCTCTGTGTGTCATAGTTAAAAATACATTAATAACACACTCACAAACAGTTAACAACAGGCGATTCATTCTCTACAGCGTTCACATTTCACATATAACAACGAATATCTTACAAAACAAACAAAACCATAGAATATTAACACTTAAAATATGCTGTAAATATGAAATAAAAGAAAACTTACTGACAGGAAAGAACAGATAAAGAGGCAAACTACCAAAACGTTCTCCAAGCCACTGAGTTTAAGTCATTTAAGCACCAAATTTGTGAAGTTTCTCCTACAATTCTTTAGGAGAAAAAAAAATAGATACAAATGAGACATTTGTTGTCAGAGTAAGAGGCATAAAATGAGTAATAATTTGGTCTTGGGAGGATCTGATGAGAAACGCTTGAGTTCATATTGAGATCTTTAGTTGCAGACTTTGGTATCTTGGCAAATCTGACAACATCTGGAAGCTGAAGCCTTCAGCACAAGTCTCGATTTACTCTCCATTTGGTCTCTTTGCTGAAACAACTGAAAGATTAGTGCTCTCATATGTGATCTTTGACTTGTGTGAGAGCATTAAAACAGTCAGTTGTAACTGAGAGCGGTATATCGAGGCTGTAGAGGAGGAAAACTTCCACACGCTGGCCATCGTTTTAACTGGGCAATTCCTGATGGAGGCGGAAGGTGGATGTAGGTGTGTAAAACTATTCCGGTGTGTGAATTTAAACATCCGCCCACTGAAAGGTGAGGCGTACAGATCTTACGTAACACAGTAGGAAGGACAAAACAGGCCAGTTTCACTTTGTGTAACTTTATCCATGGTTGGAGATACTGTTATATATATATATATATACATACACACACAATAGTTGCCAAAATAGTAGCCAAAAAAAGTGATGTCTGGCCTAGGAAAATTGACCTTTATTCAAATATTATTGAAAAAATGTGTTAAAGATTTTATCATATTGCATAGTTGTGCTTGGAGTCGATTGTCTTATTTGTGATGATAACGCAATGAAGCATGCCAAATTGTGCGACATAATCTTTGGCCAAGCTGTCATACAAAGAAATTATGAACACATACAAAAACAGGAAAGAACCAGTTAAATATTAATAATTGATTATGTTGTAGTCAGTGTGTGCTTTTTCCCGTGAGCTTTTTGTTTTTCTATGTATTTTGTTTTTGCATAATAAAACCTGAAGCTGTAGTTTGCCTTTTTTTAACAAATAATTTTATCAGATAAATACCTTAACCAAGTTAAGTGTTTTGTTCTTCCCTCATATTTAAAATATTCAAACAATATAAAATATTTTCAGCATATTTTAATGGTTTAATCAAACTTGTTGGGTTATTAAGAACAAACATTCCCTCTGGACATCACTTTTGGCCACTAATGTATAATAAATATATATATATTACCCAAAACCACTCTATAAACCAAAACAAAATAATAAATGACAAACATCACAAAAAGAGCCAAATGAAATGGATCATTGAATCAGAGTTTTGAATCAATGAGTCGATTCACCACATAAAGACAAATGCAAAAGAATCTTTGAATCAGAGCATTGAAACGATTCATTGAAATGAACTGATTCACAAAAATGAAACAAATTGACCAAAAAAGACAATATTTTAAAAAATTAACAAATAAAGACACTATTTAAATGTTTAAAGACATCTCTTCCTTAACTCTCTCAAATTAAAAAGCATATTAATATATAATATTCTCAATGTTGCAAAATTTTATATAATGGGCAAACTTATTGTGAATACATACCGAAAGTTCTGGCAGATATTTTTATCCTAATTCTAGCTCAGTGATGAGGAATGAGATCAGATATCTGTTCATTAAAGTCAGACTGATTTCTATCAGACTTCTCTTTGTACACCGTGAGTCTTCAGTCATTCAATAGAGGAAGATTCTGCTTTCATTAATGCAAATTCACACATTTCTCAAAGACCCTCCTTATCGCCACACTTCTGAGAAATAACAGTCTGTGCGACGGCTTCACTGTGTGCAAATACAGTTAATAGGACATGATCCTATCTGAACAAACACTTAAAATGCACATTCCCACATACAGATGTGAATATCCTGTCATTGTTTACTTCAAAAATCATTATTTTATGTCACACAGTAAAAAGTACAACATTTGAGTTTGGAAGTGAGTAAATAATGACTTAGAGAATTCCAATGCATGTGATTCTGAATAGGAAATCACATTTTCTTAAAGGAGCACTAGAAGTGTTTTTCACATTTCACATGGCCTCAGAGACTTTAATTGGAAAGAGTTTCCTCATTAGTGGAATATTCCGGAAGCTCTGCATGAGAACGAGGCGTCTGGTTTATGCAAACGCTTCATTAGCATACACAGACTCTCCACAGAATAAACAGGCTTCATTTCACAAATGAACAATCATTGCCGGAGCGGGACATTGTGCTTTCGCTGTCATTAGATTAATTGTTTAATAAGAGAGTAAATCCTCGCCTCGCCGCGTGATAAATATGAGCTTTTTAAATTGGATTCTATTGTTAACGTGGCACGAGACAGAAAAGCTTCAGCATTAATCCTTCCGTTTTAGTCAATCCCGAGCCGAAGGGGTTTGTTTGGCTCCGAGTGATCCGAGGCCAAGACAGATATAAGAGGCAATTCACCTCGTTGTACCTCAAATAAAAGAAAAATCAGAATTAAGATTTTCTCAGAGAAAGCAATTAGGGTTTTGCTCAGGTCTCCTGGCTCTCACGATCCCAGAAATCTTACCTTTGTCTCAAATGAATACAGATATAATTAGTTAGGAATCTGAGCACAAAGTCAGATCTCAAACATTTCTCATTAGATTCATCTGAATTTTCTTTAAATCAGAGTTTTGAATCAATTAATCGATTCACCATACAGGGAACGCAGTAAAAAATATTGCAAATTAGTCTTTTGAATCAGAATTTTGAAACAATTCACTGAAATGGACAGTTTGAACTGATTCACTAAAAATGAAACACATTGACCAAATAAAAACACTATTAAAAGACAGCATAAGAAATCTGATCAAAGTCAGAGATTTTTCATCAGATTCTACTAAAGAATTCTCTACAAATCAAGGAATCGATTCACCACACAGAGATCTGTGAAAAATAATACAAATGAATCTTTGAATCAGAGTTTTGAAACGATTCATTGAAATAGAAAACACTATTAAAAAATAAGACACTATTAAAAGATAGCATAAGAAATCTGATCAGATCTGAGCACATATCAAAAGTCAGAGATCTCAAACATTTTTAATCAGATTCTCCTAAAGAATTCTCTATGAATCAGATTTTCGAATCAATGAATCGATTCACCACACATAGATCTGCAAATGAATCTTTAAATCCATTTTGAAATGATTAATTAAAATAGAGTTTGAACTGATTCACTAAAATGAAACAAATTTACCAAATAATAATTAATAATAATAATTATTAAATGTACCAAATAAAAACACTATTAAAAAAGAAGACACTATAAAAATATAGCATAAGAAATCTGAGCACAGATCAAAAGTCAGAGATCTCAAACATTTTTCATCAGATTCTACTAAAGATTTCTCTGTGAATCAGAGTTTTGAATCAATGAATCGATCCACCACACAGAGATCTGTGAAAAATAATGCAAATGAATCTTTGAATCCGTTTTAAAACGATTCATGAAAATAGAGGTTGAACTGATTCACAAAAATGAAACAAATTTACCAAATAATTAATAATAATAATAATTATTATTACATTTACCAAATAAAAACACTATTAAAAAAGAAGACACAATTAAAAGATAGCATAAGAAATCTGAAAAAGGAATTCTATTTGAACCAGAGTTTTGAATCAATGAATCGATTCACCACACAGAGACCTCAGTGAAAAATAATGCAAATTAATCTTTGAATCACAGTTTTGAAATGGACCGTTTGAACTGATTCATTAAAATGAAACAAATTGACCAAATAAAAACACTAAAAAATAAAGACACTATTAAAAATATAGCATAAGAAATCTGATCAGATTTGAGTATATATCAAATGTCAGAGATCTCAAACATTTCTCATCAGATTCTCCTAAGGTCTTTGAATCAGAGTTTTGAATCAATGAATCGATTCACCTCACAGAGACCTCAGTGGACAATAATACAAATGAACAGTTTTGAAATGATTAATTGAAATGGACATTTGAACTGATTCACTAAAATGAAACAAACTGACCAAACAAAAACACTAAAAAATAAAGACACTATTAAAAAGATAGCATAAGAAATCTGATCAGATTTGAGTATATCAAATGTCAGAGATCTTAAACATTTCTCATCAGATTCTCCTAAGGTCTTTGAATCAGTGAATCGATTCACCTCACAGAGATCTCAGTGGACAATAATGCAAATGAAATGAACAGTTTTGAAATGATTCATTGAAATGGACATTTTAACTGATTCACTAAAATGAAACAAATTGACCAAACAAAAATTACGACACTATTAAAATATAGCAAAAGAAATCTGATCAGATTTGAGCACATATAAAAAGTCAGAGATCTTAAACATTTCTCATCAGATTCTCCTAAGGTCTTTAAATCAGAGTTTTGAATCAATGAATTGATTCACCTCACAGAGACCTCAGTGAAAAATAGTGGAATGATTCATTGAAATGGACAGTTTGAACTGATTGACTAAAATGAAACAGATTGACCAAACAATTAAAAAATAAAGACACTCTATTTAGCATAATTAGTCTTAGGAATCTGATCAGATCTGAACACACATCAAAAGTCTCACAAATTTCGAATTTGATTCTTCTATCTAAAGAATATGAAAAGAAACATCTGATATAACTTCATACTTACATAGAAACTGCATGAAGTCTCCTGAGAAACAAACTGTATGCAATAACATTTTCATGGACATCATGTGATCACATCCATCACTTTTTTGTGCACATTTTCGTTACAAACACTGCTTGCGAGATGCATTATGGCCTCCAAGAAATTATGATCCCAAACCACAGAGAAGTTCTGGCCTTACACACCATAAACTAGATTTCTCTGAGGGCATGTATCACATATGAACAGTGGTTTTATTGCATGTAATCACGCAACAATCTGTGTCCCGAAACACATGATCAAGGTTACTGTTCCAAGGAGGAATCAACAAAGCATCATCTCAGTGATGGCTCAACCGTCTCTCAGCCTGTTTTAATATTTATAGAACAAGCAAACGTACTTCCAGAATCCGCAGGGACTCCATCTTTGGAACGTTCAAAGACACGTCTGTGCTTCCGGACACACATAAAAATAATTAAATGTGAACATGTCCGGGCCTGAGCGCAATAAAAACCACATGTGACGCCAAAGCAGATATTCATGTTTTGCACCCCAGACACCAGGAGGATATTAAGTATGTCATAATAAATGGAGGGGTTACTGGAGGAAGCCATTGCAAAAAGCACATTGTAAAGAAAATACAAAACATCTGAAAGGAGTCCTTGATTATGATTTGACTTTTAGTTAGTGTGATTTAACTTCAGTTAGTGTGTAATGTTGCTGTTTGAGCATAAAAAACATCTGCAAAGTTACGACGCTCAAAGTTCAATGCAAAGAGAGATATTTTCTTTTATCGCTTTTTAAGGACTACAACAAACGGCTGGTAGGGACTACAACGAGCTTCTTCCTGGGTTGGTGACATCACTAACCCTAAAATTTACATAAACCCCGCCCCTGAGAACACACAACAAAGGGGGTGGGGCCATGTTGGGCTGCTTTAGAGAAGAGGAAGAGTTGTTGTAGTAGAGTGTTGTTGCCATGCCGTCATTTTACGCCGGACTGCTTCACAAACGAGGGTCAATTCAACTAAAAAAGATTAACATGACGGCACATGCTAGTCGATGAGTTGAATCAACTCCACAGCAACTACATAAATTTATCCACTAACCATTCAGAAACGTCCAGTTTCATTCTAAAAGTTGTAACTTCTTCCTGAGTCTCTCCATCAGTGTCGACTCCGGTTTGAACAATGTAAGGCTGAACACCGTTACTGACAATCCTCATTTTGGCTGCGTGAGATTCTCCAGCTTTGTTGTTGTTGAGCTGTTAAAGCTCCGCCCTCTTCTGGAAAGGGGGCCGGGACCAGCAGCTCATTTGCATTTAAAGGGACACACACAAAAACGGCGTGTTTTTGCTCAGACCCAAATAGGGGCAAATTTGCAGAAACTTCACAGCAGAAACTTCACAGACACATATACATTACATCTTGTGAAAAGAGGCATAATAGGTCCCTTTTAAAACATTAAATTTCTTTTTTAAATCTTTAAATAAATCTTGCAGCTGTTTTACACAGGTAACAGTACATAGTATGTCATTCTGACTCACTGTGCACTCTTTAATCATGTTTCTGCACCATTCCTGTAAAGAAAAACAGCAGATAAAAAAGCCCTCATTCAAGCCCTCATAATAATAATATCAGAGACATTATAGCAGACATGTATGAACATGGCAGTTAAAGCTCAAAGAGCCAATCGTGTGTTTCCTGCAGAATTCACATGTGCATTAACAAACCTTAGAAGAAAAGGTTCTATAGGGTTCTGTCAACCTTTTAGGCGTTCCATCATTTTATGGATTTAGATTTAATTAATTTTAATTTATTTCATTTTCTATTTTAATTACATTTTATGAGATGCTCGTAAATACTAGAAAAAAATTAAATAACCAATTAAACATGGAAGTATTTTGCAATCATTTAAGTCATTTTTCCTTATATAGAACCTTTTGGCATAAAGGGTTCTTTAAAATTGAGTCAAGAACCCTAGAGTTCTATATAGAATCTATATTTTCTCCATATAGTGGACTTCACTGGGGTTCAACGGGTTGAAGGTCCAAATGTCAGTTTCAGTGCAGCTTCAAAGAGCTCTACATGATCCCAGACGAGGAATAAGGGTCTTATCTAGCGAAACGATTGGTCATTTTCTAAAAAAAAATAAAAATTATATACTTTTTAACCACAAATGCTCATCTTGCACTGCTCTGCGATGCGCCACGCATTACGTAATCACGTTGGAAAGGTCACGCGTGACATAGGCCGAAGTACCGATCCAGTGTTTGCAAAGCGAACGTGCAAAGACTAAGTCAAACGCTCTTTACAAAAAAAGGTAAAACAACGATGTCGGATGATTTTGAAGTTGGAGGAGAAAATGAGATGGAGTTTTTCGCCCTACCGCGATACTTCCGCCTACGTCACACATGATCTTTCCAACATGATTACGTAATGCGTGGCACATCACAGAGCAGTGCAAGACGAGCATTTGTGGTTAAAAAGTATATAATTTTTCTTTTTTTTTAGAAAATGAGCGATGGTTTCTCTAGATAAGCCCCTTATTCCTCATCTGGGATCATGTAGAGCTCTTTGACGCTGCACTGAAACTGACATTTGGACCTTCAACCCGTTGTGAAGTCCACTATGGAGAAAAATCCTGGAATGTTTTCCTCAAAAACCTTAATCTCTTTTCGCCTGACGAAAGAAAGACAAACATCATGGAGTAATTAGTTAGTTGCATTCATGCCATGTCATAATTACAGTAACTACGAGATTTCAACTTGTAAAAAGTGTTCACGTACTCATAGAACTCGTAATTACAACTTGTTAGCTAGGAATTTTCTGAGAGCTTCTACTTGTACCACCTGACCACTTCAGATTCATTTAGGCATTGATAGTTTTGCGATAGAAACGCATAATTACGTCACCAAGAACGTCACGATTACGGTAATTATGGAATGGCATGAACTCAGCATTACTCACGATTACTCTTGCTGAATATTCCTAATTGTAAGGCTTGTCTGATTGAACCACAGTAACCAAAGAGGGCGGAGCTTCAGCTGAGATTGAATTGAGAATTTTAATTGCCTTTCTGTCTCTGTGTTGGTATGTGGCTTGTATTCTCTGTCTTCATTTAGCAAACGCCCTGATGAAAACAGAGAGTGTTTCTAATACCAAGGACACAGTGAGGAGCATTAACACTGGAATAATAATTGAGCTCAAAGGTTTGAGTACGAGGTTTGAATACTGGACTAAACCGAATCAAACTCCAAACTGGAGCTGGGAGATTTACCTGCCACTATAATTGACTATGCTTGAGGATTCGCCTGTCCCTGCGAGGATGTGTCGACCTGTCAATGTTTTCACAAAATTGCTCTGAATCGCTCAAGTTTTTGAATGCTTTTGTTTCTTAAATATTCGCCCTTGGGAGTTAAAATTTCGAGGTCGTCTCGAATTAGATGCTGTTTGATTTAGCATTTCATTTGAAGAAGGGAACAAAAGCACAGAAGCTCCATACTGAAGACATTTTTCATCATTGTTCTCATAATCCTCAAATATTTACAAGCCTGAAAATGCAATAACATTCAAGGTGATAAATATGCATCAATTGATGAAGAAATTAAATATAAATATATCTATGGAAAACTTTGAAGACGTGGCTGTAATATGATAATAAATACAGGGTTTTCTGTTGCAATAAACCAAAAGAAAACATTTTAAAATGAAAACATTTCAAAACAGAGAACATTTTAAAAGCAAGTGTCATTTTCATACAAGCAGCTTTGATGCCTTTCTAATCTAAAACTAGTTTCAGACTTTTTAAAGCAGAGTTATATATATATATATATATTTGATAATTTTATTTATTAAGGTTTTAGTTTACTATATTAACACTGTTTTAAAGCTTTTTTGTAGCTCGATTGCTGTTAATTGCAGACCAAATCATTAAATCCACTTAAAATATTTACAATTATTTCTTAAGCTCAACGTCCCCCGACAGATCCGAACATGTTCAGAAATGTGAATCATTTTAGCAGCTCACCATAAGGCTCAACTTGTCACAGCTTAAACCGCCTTAAAAATAGACCCAATTTGTGGTCCCGTTTTAGACACGCCGCAATGATAATAGGCGTCCACACTTCAGATGAAAAAGGACAACAGATGTCAGTGTCAGAGATTTGATGGTGCTTTTTCACAGAACCCATGACAAACCGTGTTTCGTCTCCCTTCAAATGCTTTTGTTTTCATTTCAATCCTCTCAGATTTGGCCTCTTGTCAGAATTCAGCCCTTGTATTTTTATTCATGACTCTCTATACTTTGCATCTCAGTGCCAGAGAATTGCCACTAGATGCAAATTTGACACCATGCATGCTTGAAAGAGAAATAAATATTGGACACATGCTTTTGTTGATATTGCTGGCTTGTATGTTGGTTCAATTTTAATGAAATGTATAATTGATCAAATGTTAAAGGGATAGTTTACCCAAAAATGAAAATTATCCCATGATTTACTCACCCTCAAGACATCCTAGGTGTATATGACATTCTTCTTTCAGATGAACACAATCGGAGTTATATTAAAAAATATCCTGGCTCTTCCAAGCTCACAATTTTGAAACCCAAAAAAGTTCATCCATCCATCATAAAAGTAATCCATAGGGGCTTCAGCTCCAGGGGGTTAATAAAGGCCTTCTGAAGCGAAGCGATGAGATGAGGTTTTGTAAGAAAAATGTCCATATTTACAACTTTATAAACTATAATAACTAGCTTCCGGCAGGCGTCCGTACGCCTCAATTAATGGCAAAAGAGTGACCTCTGACACGATGTAGGACATTAGGATGTAGGATGTAGGAGTAGCGTAAGCTTACCCCTTATTTACACCGCACACGTCTGCGGCGTGTTACGGCTCCGACGCAGCCACCGGAGTCGATCGCGGCCACTCTAGTCAATGCTTGCATGTTTCAGAAGCTCGCTGCGGTGCTTCGCTAAAGATAGGCACCGAATCTATTTTTGACGGATGTTGTGTCCAAGCTACGCAATTCAAATACAAAATAAAGTCAAAATAATCACCCTGTGTAGACTCCCGCTCATATTTCACATCACTAGGAGGCCAGAAATTGACAACAAGAAATTTGAAGTTGAAAATCTTTTATCCTTGTCATCATAACTGGACTTTTAAGTGTATTAACTTCATCTGTAGGCTACAGAAAAACAAAGTAGGGCATAGCAATAAACAATTAAATCGGACAAAATATAACTAAGCCATTAAAAATACACATAAAAAATAAAAAATCAAGGAAAACAACATCGGACAGCAAAACTCGTGGTCTAGCAAATCCAGCCGCTTCGCTTCTGAAATGCTCCTGGTGAGTTGACACCGTGTAGAGGACGGAACAAAACCTCGCCGGAGCCGTGATGCGCCGCAGACGTGTGCAGTGTAAACAAGGGGTTAGACACCTCTCGTGGTTTAAACAAATAGGGCTGTGCAACAAACTCAAGCTCCTCTTCTCTTATATCGAAATCCTCTGACATTTCTCTTTAAAAATTCTCGTTATAGACTTCTAATCATAAATGACCCCCTCAGGTCAGAGGTCACCCTTCCGTCATGACTTGATGTGTATGGCCATTTGCTGGAAGCTAGTTATTATAGGTTATAAAGTTTTATAAAGTACAAAAACCCATTGCTTCGCTTCAGAAGGCCTTTATTAACCCCCTGGAGCCGTATGGATATCTTTTATGATGGATGGATGCACTTTTTTGGGCTTCAAAATCATAAGCGCCATTCACTACCATTATAAAGCTTGGAAGAGCCAGGATATTTTTAAATATATCTCTGATTGTGTTCCTCTGAAAGAAGATAGTCATATACACCGATGGCTTGAGGGTGAGTAAATCTAATTTTCATTTTTGTGTGAACTAACCCTTTAATACTTCCTTGTGAAAAACACATGCACCATCCACAGACAAACATAAATGCTTTTCCAAAACCGACTGAGCTGCCTTGCTGTTCATCATCTTTGATATGTCAGTCTATCATTCAGAGTCTTAAAATACTGCCTATGTAGGCATAAGCATACTAGGCAGCTCACTAGGTTTTGAAGCGGAGTCAAAAAAAATAGTCCATGTATACAGTGTGAATGAATCTTTTATTTCATTTTCTCTACATCATGCGTTTACAATGTGATGTACCATTGGTCCTCCTCCAGTTGTACGTCTTCAAGGTATGTCACTTTTTTGAGCAGAAGTCAGTTTCATGTATACCAAGCCAAAACATGGTACACAAACATGAAAAAAAAACAACGAATAAACATAACTAACAAAGGAAGAAACACTCTCCTCTAATTTTCTTCCAATAAAAGCCCTTTTACACGATTCACGTTCGATTCCCCAATGCATAAAACTTGATGCAACGAAACATCAATCTACAGCACTACACCGTGTCCTGAGCAGGTGCAATAAGTCATTTTTATGGCCTCAATGTATGCAAAAATGCTTTGTGATGTGAAAATGTGTGGAGATTGATTTTGAACCAATGAGATTTTACTTTAGCTCTGGGGCAACAGGTGACAATGCAGAATAACAAAATGTCCTGAAACTTGTGTTTGATTAAGACAAAACCTCACATTTACATGGTAAAGATGGTTGACCTGGTTAGGACACAGTGTTACTTGTGGTGCCACATTGTGGTCGTCAAACTTAACATACTTAACTTGTCGCTGACCTTTAGAAAGAACAGACAATTGCATGTAATGTGAAAATCAAAAAAAAATTGGAAGAGAGACTAATGTGCGTATCTTCATCTGGAACGTCACCTAGAAAAAAATGACGAAATGACATTCAGAGCTAAATTTATATAAGTCTTTGATTACATTTCTCCAATGTATCTAAGCAATTGCCAGGACTTCCTGTTCTATTATCTTTATTTTCACACTTTGTAATTATTTTGCCACTTAGCAACCTTGTAAAATCGCCCTTCAGCGATGCAATCTGCAACGCTTTTCATGTGGAGGCCAAAGCATCGCACGACAGGACAGAGGTGACATGAATCGTGTGAAAGGGCCCTAAGAAAACATCACGCATCAGTGCCACTCTGAAACACTTGCTGACTTCATTAGTTTCGCCCATATCTTTGTGCAGTAAAGACATATCCCGTTTGAGGGCAAGTAGATTCGAGTTAGGCGAGACCGAACGAAACGTTTCAAAGCAAAGTTATCGGTAGCTGGAAGAATGAGAGACTTATAGACGAGTATTTCAGGCACTTAGAAAATCTCTCCCCCGTGTCCTTGGCTACAGCGTGCTTCACTGTGGAGTCTGCATTGAGAAACGGCTTTCTTTCCCAGCACAATACAGCGTGTAGAACAACCGCAGTTAGACAAGGCAAAAGACTAGATAAGTACATTCAAAACACGATTCTTTAAAGGGATTTCAGGTACCTTCCTACGCAAACGACAAGCTCATTATCTACAGTGAAGTCGGGTTAGCGTTCTCCTAATGTTCTTCTAAGGTTCTCCTAATGTTTCTGATGAACCGATGTTGAAGCCACGATCAAACGTCATTGTTATAACGGCACCAACCTTGGAATTTAATTACCGTTTAAAAGGTTTAGTTAAAAGAGAACTCCACTGGATACACAACAAAGAAGTTACTTACAATAAAGAAACACTCATTTCACTCACAAAACTACCGTAGTATTTCCGATTTGTGGACATGGTACTAATATATTCTGATTGGCAATTCTTTTTCCCAATGATCAATGCTTTACATTTTACATTTGGTTCCCAAATCTTGAATATACATGGTTGCATCCATCATAATACCATTAAACTATGGAATTAACAATTTTTGGACATGATAATCATGGAAATACCACAGTATCCTTGGATCAAGTGAATGCAATGATATATGAAAGCCATCTGAAACTTACTATACCACGGTTTCATAAGGGCCCCGATTTCCTCCAGTTCCCAACGTCCTGTTTTCCATTTTCTCTTATTTCCCACTGTCTTTCTCTCCTCTAGCTCTCCCCGGGGCTTTGCTTTGCTGGACTCGGCAGTCAGCCGTAAGAATGAGGCCAGTAACAGAGTGACAGCTGTAATTTTCTGCTCACGACCGGTCCAAATTACTGTACACACAATAATGAGTGCCGGCGGCCGTACCGCCACAGCGCCAGGGGAAGCCGACGTCCCTATACACTTCCTGGACGTCAAAAGTTTGGTTTCAGGGATGGAGCCTAACGTTTATGAAAACACACTGGCCATCTTCGTAGATTACACGATGACTAACACAGGCCTCTTTTTACGCACAGTGAGTTACGACATCGACAAAGAGTCTCACAAGTAACGTTACCGACAAAAGACTCAACGGAGGTATCGACTACGTTCCTCGACTACTTTTCCGAGAATCACGTGACAAGCACCACACCAGCACTGCTGTGCTCTACGACTCAACGATTTAATGTGGACGAGTTTTAACGCAACAAACAAAACGAAAACTTAAAAATGCACAGGATCACAATAATAGTTTCAGAACGTTGGAAGAAATGTCCCGCGTCGAGCCCGAGGTTCACTAATAAAGGGTACGCCACGCCGTTTTTAAAGGTTTTAAAATGACTCGCGATTGTAGCTAATGTTCACATTTGACTTATCATTTGTCTTACAAAACTTGGTAGCATCAAAACATCGTAGGGTTTTTACAAATCAACATTTGCACCTGAGATTTGAGTTCTCAAAATACCTGTACTGATCATTATCGCCTCTTAATGATTGACAATCTGTTCCAACTGACTAGTTAAAATAGAAAATTACTCGTGTCAATGTTCCTGAAGACAAGTTCTCGCTCTAAAGGTGGGATTGGACCACATTTAAAGGACAACTTTACGATTGTTTTAATGCCACCTAGACGTTGCTCTCTCTCGTAAGGACACAGAGTTGGAAGTCATTACAAATTGTTCTAAATACATACTCAGAAACAGGAAAGCACATTGGAAAAAGAGAAGACAGGTGTAGTACGCTAGACGACATTTACAATTCGCGTCTAAATAATCAACATCCTGGTTTAAGGGCCGTTCACACGAAGAACGATAACTATATTAGCGTGCACACCAACGCTCGATAACACTCCATTTATTATAAGCACGCACTGCAGTTTTGTCGTCTGCCGCTTTAAATGCTCAAGCTCTTTAAAGTCACATGGATTCTCATTGGCTGTCAATGTTTTTATCCTTCATCAGCTGGGGAAAAAAATGTTCTGAAAGTGATTCCAATGATAACTTTCTTGTGTCACTTCACCAGGGCTTGACATTAACTTGTTTGCTCACCAGCCACTGTTGCTAGAGGTTTTCCAAAGTTACTAGCCACTCATTTTCACCGGCCACAATTTTGACATCGATACCATAGTGGAAAAAAAAAAAAAAAAAATGTCATATAGATATTTTTAACATTACCTCATAATTTGGCAGCAGATGTATTAGGCTGCTGTCACTTTAAGACCTGATGCACGGATCCATTATACTGTTACACGTGTGTTTTCTTTCTCAACTGTTTACATTCACTTAAATATAATTGACTGTATTTACGTGAATACTCACCAAGCCTGGCATTTTGACATTATTTTGTGTTTATTTGACTGTTTATGCGTAATAAGCAGCGAAAAAGAACTCAATTTAGTACTGAGAGTTGGCTTTATATGCGGGAATGAGTAAAATTATGTGCAATACACGCAATCCCATGCCGAAATTCAAGCCTGGTAACACCAACAATATTCATCTGGAGTAAATGAAGGGGAGGTGAGTTTATCAGCGCAGCTGGTATTATGTATCTATTCTGCGGAAAAATATAACAGATATTTCAATATCGATATGTTTCGAAAAATCTATATTTTTGGCAACACTACACTGCATTTAGTTTATTATCTCAGATGCCTTTTTAAAAGACTACAATTGAAAAATGTATATATTATAGGGATGCACGATATATCGGCCACAATATCGGTATCGGCCGATAACAATAACATTAAAAATGAACATATATCGGCCGATACCGATATTGTGGCCGATAAATCGGCCAAATGTTCTTATGCGATATATTAAAGCCGATAAATAAAGGATTATTGCCTTCAGCTGAAACCCTTGTTCAGATATGCACTGTTCTCTTATGGTTTTGAATTGCTTGAAATATAATTGAAATCACTTTAAAAAGGAAAATACAGTTAAGTGCAACATGTACAGTGCAAGTCTGTCATATAAGCTACATAAAATTATAATTTTGTGCTTGGGACATGGGTTTTTAACGGTGAGACTTTCTCAAAAATTATATAAAAATTTAGATTTATTGGCCAATATATCAGTTATCGGCTTTCAAATATAAAGTATTATCAGTTATCGGCCAAAATTGTCATATCAGTGCATCCCTAATATTATTAGACTATATATAAATCCGCCAAAGTGGCTAGTAGGAGTGACTGTTACACGCCACTGCTGAAATCCACCTGCATTTGGTGGGTTGGTGGGTGTTAATGTCAAGCCCTGCACTTTACTATTTTCATAGAATTAGAAAGATTATTAAAGCTTTATCGTCCTTGGTGTGAACGGGCCTTTAGTCTCTGGGATCACGCAATCTTTGCGACGTCACACGACCGTGCTGATGTCCTCCGGTTCGTCCGGCTTCTTGGGCTTGCTGGGAAGCGATTTTAGGTACTCCAGGTGTCGTCTCGCGTCTTCCTGGTTCTGCCGTACATAGTACACAACGTAAGAGATAACCATTGCGAACCAGCCAAACATGGTCACCAACATGGCGTAGTCGGTGGTCCGCTTGGCCAGGTTGCACAAGTCCGCGTCCACGGCCAGGAACGGCTGGCCCTCCTGGTCTCTCAGCTCTGAACTACGGCACAGCACGCGCGTGGCGGCCTCGTGGTTGTGCGCCATGCCGCCCAGCGCCTGCTGTAGGGCGCAGTCGCAATGCCAAGGGTTATTGTCCACCATCACACGCGCCTTCAACCGTGCGAACGCGTCCTTGTGCACGCTAGTGATGCGGTTGTGGGACAAGTCCAGCACTTCGAGAGAGCCCTCCAAACCGACGAACGCCCCCTCGCCGAGGGTTTCCACTGCATTGTGGGATAGGTTGAGCCTCCGAAGCATCCTCAAGCCGTGAAATATGCGATCGGGCACCAGAGATATGTGGTTCCTGTCCAGTTGCAGCAGCTGGGTGTCCGGCGGGACGTCGGGCGGGATCTCCTTCAAGCGTGACAGACTACAGGTGACGTTGAGGCCGTGCGGAGGGCTTTCGGAGCGCTGGCAGGTGCAACCCTTGGGACAGGTGCTGGCAGACGGAAAGCACAGGACCATGAGCACCAGGCTCTGCAGCAGCAGACACATGGGGATGGAGCGCGAAAGCCACAGGTCCAACGGCGTCATGCTGACAGGCAGTCAACATACTCGACGCCAGGGCCGTTCACGGGAGCCCCATAGCGGGACCGCGTCGTCACCAAGATCCGTGGGTCTCGTCAACTCTCATCGTCTGTTTGAGCCTGCGGAGGGAGAAGACACAGTGAAGTTGACCAGCTTATTTATGGGTCGGAATGACACCTTCCTCCATCACTTGAAAACACATACAGACCCTCTCTATTTGAGAGGCCTGTCAGAAACCTGACATCAGTGTAACACTGAGTGATATGTGGCTAACTAAAGACTGCGATGTTCGCAGATTAATCTGTTGATATCTGACCATTCTTAGATTATCAATTAACAGAAGTGGTATTTTGTTCATTTAACTGTTCCAAAATCTAAAATTCAGTCTCTTCTGCTCACCAAGAATGCATTTATTTGATTAAAAATACAGTAATATTGTGAAATATTATTACAATTTAAAATAAAAGTTTTCTATTTGAATATATTTTAATGTGTAATTTATTTCTGTGATGGCAAAGTTGCATTTTCAGCAGCAATTACTCCAGTCTTCAGTGTCACATGATCCTTCAAAACAGTATCAACATTAGCCACCTTGCTCTATAAATATCAGCATTGAAAAACCCTGTATTGTTTGATCCCTACTATTTATAGTAAATTTTTCATTCAAAATTGATGTTATTTAATGTGTAATTAGACAAATATATACAGTAGGCCTATATGCAGGCAAAATAAAAACAGTGGGCCTTTAACAGAGCATACACAATTATTTGTGCATAAAACCTGGTTGAATGTGAATGTTTGCACACAGAAAGCACGATTAATCACTTAAAACTTTGTACATTGTACTTAAAACTGAAACTACATGCATGCAAAAATAAGATTCAGACTGTTTTCTAGTTGTATTTAGTGTAAACTTATCTGTTGAATTAATTGCTTTCACTCTAATTGACACCCTTGTTGTTGTGCCTGATAAACACTGCTCTGATTGTACAAATAAATTATCATTTGCTAGTTATATATAAAAGACATTTCCCTCCTTAAATAGCTTCACTGTCATTAGCTACGGGATAATACAGCAAATCAGTCATTATCACCAAATAAACCCCCTCAGGGTGACACAAGACCCCACTACTGGTCACCCTGAGGGGGTCACTGTCCGGTCACTGTCAGGGTTTATTTATTAAACAAAATATTTTACCGCTTAATAGACCAATTAGTGAACAACTCTATAATTCCAGATAGGTTGACTACAGTTTAACTAATTTAAGTAAGTAGTTTGGCGAACTACAGTTTCAAAGCAGCTTCACCAACACTGCATGAAGAAGCACACAGATAAGGTCACCTGACAGACAGTAAACCGCTGTATTTCAGGCGGGGAGGGAGAGCTATAATTAACACACGTTAACGGAGCACATGCCGCTCGCGTGCATACAGTACGTGACGCCAATCCTGGATTGATGTAAACAACTGAAGTGATAAAGTGAGAGATAATAGCGGTTGGAAGTCTGTGTCACCTGACCACATTTCTGAGTCATTTAGCACCTGACTGAATTAGCTGAGCAAAAACACGTTCATTTACACATCTGGACCTTTTGTATGTAAATAAATCAATGGTGATGTAAAAATAAGTATCCCAGGAGTCCTGACGTGACGGGCTCAGTAGTGTAGAGCGTGTGTGTTGCCAGAGGCTCCTGAGAGCCAGTGTGAACTGACTGAATGAATCCCAGGCCCCTGTCCGGCTGATGTAATGTGTGCGAACGCCTGCCACATGGATCTATGATGTCAGATTTCAGCCGTTCTGGTGCAAACTATTACAACTGACAAGTCATTGCAAAAAAAGACGTGTCATTCATATACTGTCGACAACAAACTACTTTTGTAGTAGATGTATTCTAGATTAACGCAAATACAAATACATGATATTATTGCATGGCTCTCTGGAATGATTCTGATTGGTCCATCGTGGCATTCAGAAGTCAAATATTTCTGAAAAATGACTGTTGCCCGTGGCAACAATGTATAAATGACTGCTCATACAGGAAACTGCATGATTCAATAAAGCTGTGCTTGTGTATTTAGTAGTAAGCTAATAATATAATATAATATCCCATGTGTATTTATGTCATAATTACGAGCTGATTGTACATCATCCCTTACTTATAAAACATGTGGGCTCTCTCATTTGTTCCTCACTGATTCACACTTATTTCTTATTGGTTATTCACCGTCACGTGGACACAGGTGATCACTTCCGTTTTCTTTATTATTTCCTTTGTTGGATTGTTTGAGAGGGCTGGAAGGGGTGAGTAGCGCTCAATTCTCTGTTGACCGTATTGCATTGGTTTAATCATGCTTTAATAAAATCGAAATCAAGTTAAGATCGTCAGTCTTCCTTTGTTGAAAATGACGACAGAGTGCGAATGAGTCACAAGCCATCCCATTACCTAGCCTCTATGGAGCTGTTGGATGCCACTAATAACAAGTAAACTATGAGTAATAAAATAAGAACAAATAATCAAATTATGAGCAATAGCACAAATACAATAAAACAAACATACAAATAAAATAAATCATGTTTTTCAGGTAAGTAACAGTAATTTCAGGTAGAGAAAATGAATAATCAAATGTAAAATAGCACTGCACAGTCTTCACTGTATAAATTAAATGTATATTAATCCTTATTAAAGTTTCAAAAGTTATTCAGTCAAGAGCAGTGAGTGATTTTTTTCTTTGTCCTTTGTTGTTTGATTAACATTAAAACAAAGACAGCAGCAGGTTTATTAGGCTGCTGTCACTTTAAGAGCTGCACGGATCCAATTTACTGTTACACATGCGTTTTATTTCTCAACTGTTTATGTTCACTTAAGACTATGTTTACTAGGATACTCGCAGAGACCGGCATTTTTTGACGTAATTTTGTGTGAATATGTCCATTCAAGCACAAGAAGACGTGAAAGAGAGCTCAATTCAGCATTCGCAAGCTGTCTGAGAAGCAGCTTTCTGTGCGTATGCTTCGGATGCGTGTGCACACAAAACTTCTCACACTATTGAATTGAGTTCTCTTTCGCGTCTTCTTGCACTTGAATATTTAAATTGGAAGGCTTAAAAACACGTGCTCCATCTCGTCTATAAGCAAGGACTAAAATAAAGCAATTTAATATAAATTCTGGAATAAAGAAATCGATTTTAAAATCGTAAAAAATAATCGTGATAGTTTCGATTCTAGACGATTCTTCCATGATTCTGAATATACTACTAAACAAAATAACATGTAATTTACTAGAGGTTCTGACAAAATATTAACTGCAGGACTAAAAACATTTTATTAATATGAATGATTTTAAAAAATGGTTTTGAATGAATTCAATGACTCTTTAATAAATACTTGTTTCATTACTGGATGAATCAATGTTTTTGAATGAATCTTTTGAATGAATGATTCAATGAAAAATACATTTTTTAACAGTAACTTGTCGCCACCTAGTGGCGTAAGATATAATTGATACAACCGTTATTTGAATCGCCAAGTTAGTTTCAAAAGGTGGTTTGCTTATTTTGAACGCTATCGTAGACATCAGTGTTTATATATATATTTATAATTTGGAACAACGTCAGTAATCAAACAGACCTCGCCCATAGTACTTATTTTTCATACTATGGTAGTAAATGGGGGGCAAAATCTGTTTGGTTACTGACATTCTTCCAAATATCTTCTTTTGTGTTCAGCAGAACAAAGAAATTCATACAGGTTTGGAACAACTTGAGGATGAGTAAATGATGACAGAATTTTCATCCCTTTAATAGACACGGGCAAATCGTTGTCATTAATAAAATAAAATCGCGTGGGTGTTTGAATCGAGATTGTGATCTTTTTACGATTAATCATGCAGCTCTAGTCAGGTGAATCGATTTTTTTCCCCACAGTCCTACTTTTTACAACTAAATATGATTATATTAAAATTTAAAATCTATTAAAATATAATATTAAAAATTACAAATTACAAAAATACATTTTTGTATATTTTAAATAAATGTATTATTATATTATTAAATAGAATTTAAAAATATATATATTTTTGCAATTAGGTAAGTTACAACACACCAATTATTAGATTTTATATTATTAGATAGTATTGTTGTATATTTTTCCGCTAGGAAAGGGGCGGGGTTTGAACTGACAAAATGATTGGAGAAGACTGAGAGAGAAGACTGTCATTTCACAATATGATCTAGTTATGACATTTAAATAAAAAAGGTATGAGATAAAAAAAAATGAAACATGCATTGATGAATCATTCACCATAAGATCAATAACAAGCATTTAGAAAATAGATCGAGTAACATTTCATTTCATGCTGACTTTAAACATTTAAAATGTCCATTCTCTTAAAACACGTCTTAACATTTCATGCAATTGTCTTCTGAGGATGTTTAGATATTTTACTAGTTGGTTAAGAAGAATTATATTTTTGCTAAATTATTGATGCTGTTGGCATTACAAGAATGAGTACAGACAGACACTGCTCATCATGAATGGAGGAGTCATAATTAGACTGACATCAGGTTTTAATATTAAAACACACTGATCCAGATTATCAGGCAGAGCTTGGCTCTGGGTCACAGCAGCTCTAAGAAAGCCAAAGAGATCGTGAAGCTTTTACCATCATTACCATTGCCATCATCATAACACATTAAAGTTCATAATGTGAAGATTATGGAGCTGGAGAAAGAAATCCTAATAGCCTTTATGCACTTGCTATCATTCCTTTATTCAATATAGCTTTGAATATCTGCAAAAATGATGTTTGGGTACCATGGCTGATATTTTATACTGAACTACTTCTGAAGCATTTTATGCAGGCAAACATGCACTTTACTTCTCACTGGATCTGACAGAAGCATTAAAAGAGGGAGATCTTGCAGCACAAATAGCCAAAGGGTCAAATATGCTGTTTAAGAGCAACATAATGGACAAATATTGCTCAGAACAAAGAGCAGATCTGAATCTGGCTTTAAAGGCGTCTCATGTCAAATGTGATAATAATCCAATCAGATATGAGCAGCAGCAGAGCTTTGATCCAATGCATTATCCCTGAATTATTCCTAGTGGCTCTGGCATGAAATCTGACCCTTCCGGTGTGATCAAAGGGAACATCACCTTCTTCTAGCAATTTCACAACCAGACAGCATCCAAAGCACTCAAAGGCAGGTCTAAATCAGAAAGCTAAGTGCTGAAAATAACTTTTCTCGACTTGTAAAGCAGTGAGTGATCTAACAGATTACAGCCGAGGGTCTCCTCCACACCCTAGTGAATGTGAAGCATGATTGCGTTCAATAAACATGATTATTAGTTCCATTATGAGAGATGAATCAATAAGTTGCTCGTGCCTGGCTGGCTTAAATAAATCAGACATGCCAGCTGCAATGCACTGCAATCAATGATCTGTCAATTGCTATTCAAAAGGTGCATATCATTTGAAGCGGCTGCAATAATTCACTCACAAACAAACACCAGCTGACGCATGTACAATTCGCTTATCGTATCCCTAATACAAGCATGTTCAGCGTGCAGTTCTCAGCATGCAAAATGCATATGTGACACAGATGAATGCATGTCAGTCTCTATCATGTGTGTGTTTATGTGTGGCTGAGCAACAGGCGACATGCGTTTGTCTCTTACCTGCGACAGAAACACTCATCGATCGCCGCATCCGTGACTCTCACATCCTCGGGGAATCATTCAAACATATGATGTGATGCTCTCGGTTGTTATTTCATGTGAGCTCGCACATATTTGGAGATTGTTGTCTGATGTTAGTGGCAAGAGCCACGGGAGTAACTGGGAGGGGTTCGATCGCTCCGTGGTAGTGGCGTTCGATTCGCGAACGAATGGTTCTTCTGAGCCTATTCTTTTTAGTGATTCAGTCGAGCCGATTCGCAGAGCGTAACTGTGCTGTGGTGGAAACAAAATTGCTAATATTATAATAATATTAGGAACAATGCTTCAATCTGAACCCTTATAATAATAATCAAGATGAACTAAATCCTAAACCATGTTTTGGACCAGCAGTGAAACACCTGTTTGCACAGGTTTAAGATGGATTTCTGAATCACCAGTTTAAGAAGGATTTTCTATTGTTGTTGTTCATGTTTTGACACAATGACACACTATGTACCCTAGTGATCGTAAAGTCATCGCTAAATGACAAGAAACATAACACGTAGCCTACAGTGGACTCTAGGAACCCTTTGAGTGATCAAAACAATCTGAGAATAGCGGTTCATTGAAACGAGCCATCTGAACGAACCGATTCGATAAAATGAATCGTTCTTCGCAGGCTACTGGATTCTCTCGGTAGCACGCGCTTGTATGTGAGCGTGCGTGTGCCTCCAGCCCTCTTTTTTAATTTTCGACTTTAATCAGTCAAAATTAGCTCTTCTGAAGGATCCCACGTCGATTTGAGACAGGAAATCCACTCTGAAACACGTTTTGCGACGTGTTTTTGTGCTGAGGTACTCTGATGACTCTTATAAACCCTTACGAAAATTAACCGTTTTACTTCAAAATAAAACCATGGCTCATATAGGCCTAGTTAAACCATGGTAATTACAAATTAATTTGCTACACTAACCATAGTTTAACCCGGGTATTTGTGTTAAAACTGCGGTTATACAAATGGTAATCAATCCACTAAAAACCATGGTTAGCCTACTACACTTTTACTATAATAAAACTATGGTTAATTTTTGAAAGTAGGCCTACTGTGGTGGTACGATGGTAAAGTAATTTAATGTGTAAAGCGCGTTAACTGTCAAAAAAGCTTTTTATAAATGTTATGAATTATTATTATTATTTAATATAATTCAGTTTTACCCTGCCTACCTTAACATTTACCCAGGTTACAGAATGGTTACTGTACCTTGCTACTTTAAGTAAGGTACAATAAGGCTAATTTATTTGTCATATAAGTCAATTTCTGTATAGACAAAAACCTTAAAATGTTGACTACAAGAAAAGCTATTGAACATTTTAACCTTTATTGACCAGGACTAAAAATTCAGCTCGTTGAATAGTTAAGTTGTCACAACAAAACCTGACATTAAATAGCCTATTATAGATGTTTCAGCAACACTTTATTTATTGGAAATCTGATACCATTTCTGCACCATATTATCAACATGGTACTTACTGTAAAAGGTACCTTTAAATTTGGGCTGAACAATATATACTGTACAACTCTGAACAAGTGAGTTTGACAGCAGCATAGGGGTTAAAAATCTGAACAACTAAGTGCTTTAAACTCCCGCAAGGACTGACACATGAGCCATCACACGCCTGTGCCCTTGAAGAGGTTTTTAACAACTCCAAACCAGAGTGACCCTGTACCGCGTGTGTCGGCATCAGCTAAATGACACATTACTAATATGAAACCACTCATGATTAATTATAATCACGTTAACTCCACGGTTCAGTAACTGTTTTGATAGTTTTACTGTAAATACCAGCTAGCAGCATGTTTAATACACAACGAGCTGTCTGAGTACTCATTCAATGTCAACGCGCGGTAGAAAACCAACAATTAGCTGTGCTGTCCTTGACAAACACTGTCTGTCTGTGATAAAGGCAGCTCATCCGTTCGCAGCCGAGCAGAGAAACTTCCACTGCACCAAATATCAATCATTGTAGCTAATTAGTCAGTGTAGAGGTGATCAAATGCCGTTATGACAGAAAAACATCCATCAGCACCAAATGAACTGATGTTCCAATAACTGGGGCTTGACGGCCATTTAAACCAGCTAAACTTGCAAACCGGGGTCTCAAAAACACAATATATCAAATACGTCATTTAAAGCACAAAAGATTTTTTCTATCGGTGCAGATATGGCTTACACTTCTTTGTGGAAGCAAAAAGAGTCTGTTTTGTAGCACAGTAAACGGGTTTGTTCATGACACGCTCACACTGCAGCTGCGGTATTATGGCTTGATATGATTTTCAAGAATCAAATTGGCAGGTTGCCTGTGTAGCATGTAATTTAGAGTTTTCCCTCCGTTCCGTGCCGCATTGATACACTGAATTTGATTGGCAAACAAACAAACCAAACCAAACCAAAACAAAAGAATGGCATACAAACCCAAACTGCTCCTTCATTAATTTGCAAAGGGACTGATTTGGAACAAGACATTTACATTCCTGCTTTTGAAAGGTCATGCTTTGTAACGCTCATTTGCATACTAAGTGGCTAATTATTTTGCAGCCAATAGGCAGGTATGTGATGGTGTGGGAAAGGGGGTGACCGGTCATCAGTCTTTAACTGCATCCAAATACAATCATTGCTGAATCGAGACCACACACATCAGATAGTCCATGTCAGTAATTTGGCTTTCAGCGAGAGTAAATTAGCCAAATTAAATCTATTAACAACATGCATCTACTATAGACCCATCAAACTCATGCACACGCACATAGTATGCACATGTAGTGTGCAGTATGTATATGGCATGCACATTTTGTGTATGCATGGTGATCTACTTCATTTGCCAATTTGTGTAGTACAGAAAAGGATCACACTGCATGGAATTCATAGATTTATACAAATGCAATGTACTTGACCTTCATTGTCTTGACGAATGTGAATGAATGAATGCTTTTTGACTTATAATTTGAAAAGATTTCCAAACAGTTTTACACAAAATTAGATTAAAATGCAAAATGAATATACATGTATCTTATTTCTGAGATGATAACTAGATTACTTCTCCATCATATGTTCATAAAAACATATATGCCTAAAGGTTTCCACCCTGACTCACATACAAAACTTATTATATGAAAGGCAGTGGCAAACATTTTAAACACTAGATAGTTGCTTCATGATGTTGCAAGTGTAATTCGTTCCATTTTGGCAGTACAATTGGTGTAGGATTTACTTTAAAGGGGACCTATTATGCCCCTTTTACAAGATGTAATATAAGTCTCTGGTGTCCCCAGAATGTGTCTGTGAAGTTTCAGCTCAAAATACCCCACAGATCATTTATTATAGCTTGTCAAATTTGCCCCTATTTGGCCGTTTTTGTGTGTGTCCCTTTAAATGCAAATGAGCTGCTGCTCCCGGCCCCCTTTCCAGAAGAGGGCGGAGCTTTAACAGCTCGCGCTTCGTTGCTCAACAACAACAAAGCTGGAGAATCTCACGCAGCCAAAATGAGGATTGTCAGTAACGGTGTTCATCCTTACATTGTTCAAACCGGAGTCGGACACTGATGGAGAGACTCAGGAAGAAGTGACAACTGGACGTTTCTGAATGGTTAGTGGATAAATTTATGTAGTTGCTGTGGAGTTGATTCAACTCATCGACTAGCATGTGCCGTCATGTTAATTTTTTTTCGTTGAATTGACCCTCGTTTGTGAAGCAGTCCGGTGTAAAATGACAGCATGTCAACAACACTCTACTACAACAACTCTTCCTCTTCTCTAAAGCAGCCCAACATGGCCTCACCCCCTTTTGTTGCATGTCTCTGGGGCAGGGTTTATGTAAATTTTAGGGTTAGTGATGTCACCAACACAGGAAGAAGGTGTAGTCCCTACCAGCAATTAGTTGTATTCCCTAAACAGAAAATTCTAACCCTAACTTCAAAAAGTCCTTTTTTTTTTAATGAGCCATGTTCAGTGCATTGGATTGCAGTTTTATGCTGCACATTACTGGGTGGCACTAAATTAAACATGCGACACAGTGAGGTCATGTGACTTTAACTTTTTGAAAAAGTGCACACTGCTTCACAAAATATTAAAAAAAAACTGACTACAGTCAGAATATGATAGCATGGATCATCATCTCTTAGACCTGCACCTCTGCTGAGTGTTTAATGGCTATATTTCTGATTATTATATTGCTCTAGAGATGTGATATGTGCTTCTCCTCCATCTGATGGTATGCACTCACCTCTGAGAGATGCAATAAAACGATCAGCACTTTTTTCCATTTTACAGCTCTGCATATTGCGTTTCCATTTCCACATGATGTTTTCAACCTCCCCAAACGTGATTTAAATGTTTAAGATCTCATCTGAACCGCTTTTGACCCCTGAATTATTCCGATCATTTGCAATAATCCTCTGCGGCTCTGATCTGACCTTTAAACTCAGTAAAAGGTCAAGCTGATCAATGCAGAACATGAGCGGTGTCACAGATCTGACCTCTCGGAAAATATCTACCGCTCGAACCATCAATGAGAGAGATCGGCTGATAAAAGCCTTGTTTATTCTGCCATCATCCATTCATCAAAAATGGAAGAAGAAAAGGCGGCTGAGACTGTGTTTGGAATGGAATAATGCTACTGCTTATATACATCACTCTAAGAAAAGAGTAAAAATACTAAAAAATACAAGAAAGAGGTGTTAAAAATCACTTGATTTCTGTTTGGTTCATTTAGAAATGGAAGGTCAAGTTAAGCGTACTGCATTGTGGAAAACAATACACATTAATAAACTCGGACCACAGCGTTCAAGTTCAGAACATTCTCATTAATAATTCTTCCTTTGACTTTGAGCTTTCATAATTGTGTTCGATCTGGTTCAGTGGACCCAATAATAATGTATTATTTATGATGACAGTCTTATGCAGGCTCTTCTTAATGGAGCAGGAAGGTAAATGTCCACCATGGGTCCCAAAGCAACTTTACCAGACTTCAGATTCTTTCAGATGGAAGCACTATAAGTAATGGATGCTGCACTAGGGCTTGCATTAATCTGAAAGCAAAATAAACATGGAATATACTCAAAATACAAGTGCTTCCCAGCTAACGGGATCCAGTAAGCAACCATGTAGCAATGCCTTCCCAGCTAACAAAAATATGTTCTAAGAACGTTTTGCTAACATTCCCATTAAGTTATAAATATGTTATTTCTGAATATTCTCTGAACGTTCAAAACATCCAGTTTTTTTTAAATGTTTTAAAAAATGTTTCCCAAAATGAGGATTGTCAGTAACGGTGTTCAGCCTTACATTGTTCAAACCGGAGTCGACACTGATGGAGAGACTCAGGAAGAAGTTACAACTTTTAGAATGAAACTGGACGTTTCTGAATGGTTAGTGGATAAATTTATGTAGTTGCTGTGGAGTTGATTCAACTCGTCGACTAGCATGTGCCGTCATGTTAAGCTTTTTTCGTTGAATTGACCCTCGTTTGTGAAGCAGTCCGGCGTAAAATGACGGCATGGCAACAACACTCTACTACAACAACTCTTCCTCTTCTCTAAAGCAGCCCAACATGGCCTCACCCCCTTTGTTGCGTGTTCTCGGGGGGCGGGGTTTATGTAAATTTTGGGGTTTTGTGATGTCACCAACACGGGAAGAAGCTTGTTGTAGTCCCTACCAGTCGTTTGTTGTAGTCCTTAAAAAGCGATTTCTGTAAAAGAAAATATCTCCCTCTGCATTGAACTTTGAGCGTCGTAACTTTACAGATGTTTATGCTAACAGCAACATTACATACTAACTAACGTTAAAAAAGTGAAATCATAATCAAGGACCCCTTTAACACCATGTCTTAACCGGACGCAACCATTGACGTGTCGCAACAGCTAGAAGCTGTCTACACTGGACATGATAATGCAACCGTTGCAAATCCATTTGTCCTTCCAATGAGAAGTATCGAGAGTGCTTGGAGTACGTCATAAATAGAACGAGGCATCAGTTTACTGTTGGGGATTTGTTGTGTCACGTCCCATCCAGTGTAGACAGCATCACTGATTATAATGGGTTCTGTTTTCTTTTGTCATGTCGCATTGCGATGCTCGCATCCGGTGTAGACACGGTGTAACTTTTTTCCTCACCGTTGATGGGATTTTCCATTATTTATAACACAACGCTTCTCCGCCATTGACAAGTTTTTCTGACAATCCATGTTTTCACTGTTACATGGTAGGGGGCGCTATTACACATCTTCTGAAAGAGTACAGAATCTCTGATTCCAAAAACAAGAAGCAGAAACAATCAATCGAAGCATTGCTTACGCACATGTACACAATTATCAAACATTCAACAGCATATAAATCAAAAACTGCCAAACGTTACTGAATGAAATGTCGACCCATGCAGGAAGAGGTTTAGGACTGTGAGGCTTTGGGGGTGTTGATGGACTCGATCTGTGTTTTGATCATCATTCTGAATCAGATCTGGAGAATTCTTTGACAAAAAGTGATTTTCTAAGCTTTTTATTCAAAATGTTGCTTTTTTATGAAACTTACCCACATTCAAGTGTTGATTAAAAAAGAATGCATAAAGCTAGAATGAAATGTTAGCATAAAAACATTATACATCGTTCATGGAAATGTTTTTTTTTTCTTTTTCTGAAATGTTTTAGTTGTTTCAGAATGTTCAGAGAAAATTCAATAGTAACATTCCCATAATGTTTGCAAAATGGAATGTTCCCTTAACATTCACACGTTTTAAACGTTTAGAGAGCATTCAGAAATAACATTTTCTTAATGGGAATGTTTGCAAACATATTTTTGTTATCTGGGAAGGCATTGCTACATGGTTGCTTACTGGGTCAAAGAGCACTCCATATGTCCCAAAATCCCTAAGGATGAACAATCGTAATGAAGGTTGCCTTGGCAAACTGCCAAATATTCAAGAACACTGAAATCTGCCTCTGGATAACATTCCTCTCACGACTGTTCCCACTCACAGTTAAAAAGGGAAGTTGTAAAACTAAGATGCTTCATTATAAAGTGCAAAAAATAGTCATGCTTATGTGGCAATTAGAGCTGCTGGATATCACAATTACCCATCTTTTTCACATTACGATTTAATCTCTCTCTCTCTCTCTCCTCTGAGCTCGGCGCTGGAGAACCACGGAACATTTAACACTGCTGTCAGATGCAGGAAGTAACTGGAAGCTCCCGTCTCATTGGCTGATTGGCCCCCCACTGACGCTGATCTTAAAATGGAACTCGGAGCACAAATAATTAATGCTTTTGTTTCACCTGCAGAACACGTGTCGAGACTTTTGTGACGCCGTCAACGTTTAAACCACAGAGGCGATGTTAGACTAGTGTAGTATGCTGTACACAGCTAAGCCTGATCAAATAAAGAGTCAAGAAAAGATGCTGGAATTTGCAGTTCTGATTCAGTTGTCATACCGGAAAAGGAAACTTTTGCTTTGTGGGAGCATTTACAGTATGTACAGTACTGCTCAAAAGTTTGGAAACATTACTATTTTTAATGTTTTGAAAGAAGTCTCTTCTGCTCATCAAGCACAGATACTGTACATACTGCAAAACTATGAGTTGCATGGCGTGCTGAACACTCCCAACAGCTGAAGACTGATCAATTGTTCACGGTTTATCTTTGAATTGTGCAACTGAAGCTTGTTTTCATCCGTCATTCTGGGCGCTCTGTCATCCGTTTGTCGGTGGAACACACAGCGTCAGTGTTCAGGGAAAGTGAATGGAGAGATAAACGGGGTTGACAGCGCAGGAGGAGAAAATGCCCTGGAGAATAAATGAGCCTGATGCATCATTTTCCAGGTCTGTTTGAATTCAATCGGCTGCTTCAGAGCTGCTGGATGGCAGAGTCACATGATAAAGCAGTTGGTCTGGATGATGTTATAGGTATTGATCATGAAGCTTCCCCACATAACAGATCAATCCAGTCCAGGCCTGAGACTAAATAAGCTTTAGCACCTGCAAAGGGCT
This sequence comes from Mylopharyngodon piceus, assembly GCA_039654765.1. Taxonomy (NCBI): domain Eukaryota; kingdom Metazoa; phylum Chordata; class Actinopteri; order Cypriniformes; family Xenocyprididae; genus Mylopharyngodon; species Mylopharyngodon piceus. Next base: position 18,674,662 of record CM077448.1, on the reverse strand, counting down.
TTATGCTGAATGGCACCAGTGTTGGGGAAAGTTACTTTTAAAATTAATGCCTTACAATATTGCATTACTAAAAAAAGTAAATAATTGCATTACTTTTGCGTTACTTTTTCCTCATCTGGGCTAGGCTGTTTGTTTGTTTGTTTTTATAACAAGAAAAAAGTTGGTAAGTGTAAAGGCCCTTTCGCATCAAAAGTGAAATGAATAAGCCTCAGGCTGAAGGAAATGCAAATTCATGCCTGTACAGAGGGCGCAGCTCAAACAAACCTTTCAGCTGTGCTGCCATTCTGGATCGCAGAAGAATGGAAGCTCGTTTCCGCTACTAACTAAAAAATAAAAAACTGTAATTGTGACTATTTATCTCACAATTCTGACTTTTTTATCTCGCAATATAAACTCGCAATTGCGAGAAATAAAGTCAGAATTGTGAGTTATAATGTCAGAATTGAGAGATATAAACTCGCAATTACGAGAAATAAAGTCAGAATTGCGAGATATAAACTCACAATTACGAGAAATAAAGTCAAAATTGTGAGTTATAATGTCAGAATTGTGATATAAACTCGCAATTACGTGAAATAAAGTCAGAATTGCGAGATATAAACTCACAATTGCGAGAAATAAAGTCAGAATTGTGAGTTATAATGTCAGAATTGTGAGATATAAACTCGCAATTATGAGAAAAAGTCAGAATTGCGAGTTATAATGTCAAAATTGCAAGATATAAACTCACAATTACGAGAAAAAAAGTCAAAATTGCGAGATATAAACTCGCAATTTTGAGAAAAAAGATATAAACTCACAATTCTGACTTTATATCACGCAATTCTGACTTTTATAACTCGCAAATAGGAAAATGGGTCTAGGATAGATAGATAGATAGATAGATAGATAGACAGATAGATAGATGTTATTCTCTGAAAATAAGATTTTTGGACAGTTTTTAAGCTTTTAATGTGCTTATTTGTCCTTTCTGGAGCTTCACAGCTGCTGGTCATTATTTGCCACATGCAGCTCCTAATTGTATTGGATTTAGACATCTTCATTAAGATGAACCGTCTCTCCTCAGGTGTGTTTTTCCTTCACTAATGTGTGTTAGAGCAGCACAAATGGCCTCTCGTCTTGAGTGTTTTTATAATGAGGTTACAGCCAAAAGCAGCCAGACGGAGCCTCTGAACTCAATGCAGGAGTGCGTTCTTCTTATCTGTTTGGCTGATGCATGATGGGAAGTTTCTCATTGACACTCCTCTGTTATGATGCAACAATAGTCTGTATATTGACGGTGAAGTCCTTGAGTTTTCCTGCTGCAGCTGTGTCTCTGTCCCCGATGTCTCTTATTGAATTTGGCGTGTTTGTGAGCGCCAGCAGCTTCAGACAGACTCTGGATTCGGTTTAAGGCCTCCAGGAGCCGCGGGTGTTTAACAAGAGCTGGAGATCCGTATGATGCTAATGCCTGTCAAAGTGGAAAGAGACACACGGGGAGTGAAACTACAAAGTACATATCAGATCAGAATAAAAAGAAGACAAAAGGAAATTAATCTGTTCAGTCCAATAAATAAACAGACAAGCAGTTCATTGACAGTCAAATACAATTCAGGGATCTCTAATATTATTGCTCATATTTGTGACTTTAAATAAAATGCATTGTATAGTATGGATTTGTATGTAGTTTTTGAGTGTTTTTTGAGCATAACGGATCTTAAAACCCAAAGATGGTGCATGTGAGTTTGCAAGTGAGATTATTAATTTGTTTGTTTGATCCAGTGGGGTTTGACAGATGGTCCTCGACTGGTTTTGATAAAAGACTGATAAACCTCATCCTCTCCGCAGGAAGAGCGTCGTCTGTCAGCGATCCTCTGAGGAGAAGAGGTGAAATATTACTGCTCTTTCAAAGCTCAGGAGACTCGTCGCAGTTAGGTTAGCCAATAAAATAAACCTATTAATAGTCAATAGCCTTTAGTTTATGTCAAAACCATGATTTATACTTACTAATGCTATAGTCAGGGGCAAGTGGAGCAACAAGCCTAATGTAGTAGAAAGCATTTTATTAGACAAAAATTTGGATACTGATGAGTCATCGATACTTTTAGTATATTTTCCTAGAAAGACTGAAAAATGTACATCTACCACAAGTTCATCTAATTAACTTTTAGCACTAACTTAGCATTTCAGTGGCTTTAAAACTAACAGACATGAACTACTTGTTTCAAAAGCTGAAAATATAAATGAATGAATGAGAGAAATTAGGAGAAATAAAATTAGACACAAGAGAAAAAGACAGTCAATAGTTGAAAATAATAAATTATTTATTTATTTAATTTCAACTATAATTTTTATTTCTCCTAAGGATTTAGAAGAAACATCTGAGACAAAGTCCAAATTTAAGTCTGAATTTAATTCCTTTTTGTCCAATAAAATGCTGAGATTAAGCTTGTCGTTCCATTTGTCCCCGTTTGTTTGTTTGTTTATTGATGTTTCTCCTAAATCCTTAGGAGAAATAAAAATAGACAGAAATGAGTTAATATTTAAAAAAAAAAAAAAAACAACTAACATAATTAGCATAAGGGTGATTCTGTAATTGCAGGTACAATTGGTGTCAAAAGTCATTTTTTCTGCTTTTTTCGAATGGTTATATTTTTAATTATTTTAATTATTTGTTACTCATTGTCATGGATCACAAGTTGTTACAGGCCATAACAATATAACATTTTCTGTAAAAAGTGTCTTATATAGCTGAAAATCATGATTTCTTGTTGTTGAATTAGTCAGTGTCAATTCTGTTAATGTCAAACTCTGTTACCAAGGTAGAGTAACAGTGTTGACAGTATGTAACAGAATTGACAGTCATACACAGAGAAGCACTCTCTCTCTCATACACACACACACACACACACACATACATGACTGTCAAAACTGTTACTTTACCTTGGTAACAGAGTTTGACGGTAACAAAATTGACAATGACTATAACAGAATTGACATTCATACACAGGGAAACACTCTCTCTCACACACACACACACATACATGACTGTCAACACTGTTACTTTACCTTGGTAACA